>ML677333.1:33961116-34503439 GCA_007922305.1 Dermatemys mawii
GCAGTCGGCCTCGGACCACGTAAGGTGCCCCGTGCCCTACCCTCCATCTCCACCCAGGCTGGAGGTAAGACTCTGCCAATTGACTTTTGAACTCTGCACGGACCAAGGACAGAGACTCTTGGGCTGTTGGACTTTTGGGACTATTGAGTGACTTTTTGGGGTGGTGGAACTCAAGAGCCAAAGGGAAGGCCACGGCCTACTTGCTGGGAGGGGGGCTTCTGGTTCATGGTCTGGTTTATTAACCTTGTTTGTGGTGTTTCCCCAATATAATGCCACATAGTTTCTCCCTGTTATTAAAAGGCTTTGGTACACTCAGACTCTGTGCTTGCGAGAGGGGAAGTATTGTCTCTTACAGACGCCCAGAGGGGTGGTATATGGTTGTCCCAGGTCACTGGGTGGGGGCTCGAGCCGGTTTTTGTATTGTGCTATTGGAATGGAACCCCTGGATACTGAACCCGGCCCTTGTTGCTGCCAACTCTGATGGGCAGAAGGGTTACAAAACTAACAGACTGTAACAACTGAAATTTGTGGTAGTGAATGTAAAAACCATGCACTCCTCTTGGGAAATACAGCCATACAAGTAATGGATCTGATCAGGTTGCGGCATCAAAATTTTATAGCTGCAGTGCAAGAAGCAAAAGGAGGAGTCCCTTTTACTCCCTAATACTTAGTCCTGCTGTGAGTACAGGGGACTAGACTAGAAGTCCTCTTGAGGTCCCTTCCAGTCCTGTGTTTCTGTGATTCTGTGGACAGTGGAGATCTTTTTAAAAGCATATGGGGATGTTTTCAAAGCAAACAGGTGACTTGAAGGAAAGCTATAGCTGGAAGTAGACACCACAGTGGAACCTGTGTGCTTACCAGAAAAGAAAATTATAGTAGCTCTATGTAATCCAGCATGCAGGGAGCTTGAAAGTCTACAGAGCAGAGTAATCATAGCTCCTATAGAGGCCAGTACAGCCTGAGTAAGCAGCATGGTGGTGGTAAAGAAGCCATCAGAGAAAATATGCATCTACATAGACCCAAATCCACTGAAGCAGCCATAGAAAAGGTCACTGTCCATTGCCCACAATGGATAACATCTTTCCAGAACTTTCCAAAGCCAAAATGTGTAGGGTCTGTGATGTGAGGAACAGGTTTGTTACTGTCCAGCACGATGACAACCTTTGCAACACCAACGATCACTACAAATGGCTAAGTGTGCTGAGGGGCATAGTTCATCACTAAAGACGTTCCAGAGACGACTCATCCAAGTGCTGGAAGGACTGCCTGAGGTGAAAATTGCAGATGATATCCTCATTGTAGTTGATTCTGTAATGATACAGAAGATGAACAAGACCAGGACAGACAACTACAAGCTTTCCTACCCCAATGGAGAGTCAAGAACATAAAACTCAGTCCAGAAAAAATGCAAGTCAAACTGCATGAGGTGACATACGTTGGACATCTGCTAACAGCACAGGGACTGAAAGCAGATCAAGGCAGTCAGACATGCTAACTCCAGGGATGGGAAAGGGATACAGTGCTTCATAGGAATGATAAATTTTCTGTCCAAGTGCTGTCCACACCTGGCTGCAGTAGCAGAATCCATAAGTCTGCTCACAAGGGAAGATGTTGAGTCATACTGGGCAAGTCCCCACAGCAATCATTTGACATGCTGAAACAAAGAATAACAGATTTCCCTGTCCTGAAGTACTACGAGCTGGGAGAGCTACTGACACTTGGTATCATGCCTCAGAGAATGAACAGGGGGTAGTTTGTTCTTTTTTTAAGCTTGTTGCTTATGGCAGCAGAGCCTTGTCAGAGACTGAAAAAGAGCTTCTGGCAGTGGTATTTGGAGTGGAGCAATTCCATCACTATATCTATGGACACATAGTAATACTGCAGTCAAACTGCAACTCAAGAGAAAAACATGGCAAAGGCCCTTATTAGTGCTCCAACGAGATTGCAGTGCATGTTGATACAACTTCAGGACTACCAGGTAGAAGTCAGAAGTTGTCCAGGATAACTATTGGTGTTAGCTGATACCTTGAATAGGACTTGTATACCTTCCCTCCAACACTTTGATGGTAGGTCACTGAATCCATTAACATGCTGCATTATCTCTATCTCCCCATTTCAAGAATAAAGCTGATGGAAATTAAAGATACTATGCAAAAGGACATGCAACTACTGGCAGCCAAGACAGCAATGCTAGCAGAGTGTCCAGAAGACAAAAACCACGTACCACGTAGGAACAGAACCATATTTTCAAATCAAACGTAGGCTGTGTGTACAGGATGGAATTACATTACATACAATTACAGAAAGCTGTTCTCTCCACCTGATTACATAAAAATGTCATGCAAAAAAATACATGCCTCACACATGGGCATTAACAGCTGCCTTAGACCAACTTGGGAGTGTGTCTACTGGCTGGGAATGAATA
The DNA here is from genome assembly GCA_007922305.1 of Dermatemys mawii. Lineage (NCBI taxonomy): Eukaryota > Metazoa > Chordata > Testudines > Dermatemydidae > Dermatemys > Dermatemys mawii. Next base: position 33,963,542 of record ML677333.1, read on the forward strand.
CACAATTCTGTTCCTTCATAGGAGGTGGTGACACCTGCCAGTCCTATGCTAATTACCAATGGAAAGAGATTTTTACCACATGAGCTATTCACCCAACCATTGGAAAAGATGGGAGCAGACTTATTTACCTTAAAGGAAAATCAGTATTAGATTACTGTTCAGATTTTTGGGAGGTCCACACTTTGCTTGATACAGAAACAAGTCAGTGATTCCCAAGTGAAGGCCTACTTTGTGAAGTATGGCATTCCAGACACTGTATGCGCCAATAACAGACCCCAGTTTGCATCACAAGAATTCAAGGAATTTGCACACAAATGGGAGTTTGATCACGACACCTTCAGTATATCCACTGAGTAATGGTAATGTGGAATCAGCTGTGAAAACAGCTAAGAGGCTGTTACACAAGGCTGTTTCTTCTAGTTCAGATGCCTTGCTCACATTTTTGGCACATAAAAATACCCTCTGAAAGAGGTACCAAAACAATCCAGCTCAGTGCTGATGGGCACAATACCCAAACCCTGCTAACCAATGAGGAGAGACCTGTTGCAGCCAGAAGGATGGAGACACCACCGAGAGGGCACAGCTAACAATCTGAAAAAGCAGGCAAGGACCTGCTGGCACTGGAGACAGGCACTCCTATGAGTATCCAGCCATCAGAGAGACAGTAAGAGTGACTACAGGAGCTGTGAGGGGTGCAGTGTCACCCACGTCACACAAGGTGGCTACACAAGAAGAACAAGTGACCTGAAGGAACAGAAGGCACTTATGAGCCAACCCCACAAGGAGACCGGAGACTCCACCTAGAGAGAGTTTGTTAGACTCAAAGAAAATGACAGAGACAGAGAGAGGTCACACCCTGTGTGATCACATGTTGAGGAGACCAAATTATCTCAAAGACTTTGTAACCCGCTGAGTCTGTGGTAAAGATGAGACGCCAACTTGGCTATGTGCTAGCAACCTCTGGCAGAAGGGACAGAGGATGGGGACTGGGCTGTAACACTATTGACATGAGCTGTGACCATATAGATCATTGTTGCAATCGAAGTCCTAGTAGTTGCACCAAATCTTGTACAAAGGAGGTCAAGTAAGATAACTATAGAAAGGTTATTTGCTGGTTATGGTTCTGTTGTTTGTATCTGAAGTTATGAATATTGGCTATGTACTTGTATCTCAATGTGTTAGATTCTAAGCAGCCTCAGTGAAGCATTTGGTCAGCTTCTTGAAAAAGGACAGCTTCTTCAGTAAATGCCCAGTCAAGAAACACTTAACCGACAATGGACTTTGGGAGACGCCAATCCACATTTGAGCTTTCCTGGGAACGTTCAAATTAACATGTAAACAATGGTGTCGGCCTGCAAAAGGCTGAATCATTCATGGACATTTGACTTGCTCAGGTGGCTACAAACTGCATCTTGTTGCTGTGATTTTTGCACAGAAAACAAAGGGGTTTTTCCCCACAAGAGAGAGAATATAAGAGGCCCTGGAAGCCTCTCTGTTTTGTCTTCAGCTGGCTTGAGAGATGGCCTCTCCACCCTAAAGAGATGCCTGAAAGAAATTGGGACAAGGACTGTAACTATGGGGCTGTGAGTGATTGCTGGACCCAGGCCATAAGCCACAAAGTTGGTCTGAAAAGGATTGGGCTCAGACTAGGAAGGGGTCTAGTCTGTGAAAGAAGCTTATTGGGACATCTCTAATGGTGAGATTTACCTGTATTCAGTTCCCTACTGTATTAGGCTTAGACTTGTGTGTTTTGTTTTATTTTGCTTGGTAACTTACTTTGTTCTGACTGTTATTACTTGGAACGACTTAATCCTACTTTTTATACTTTTTTGTGGTGACTGGGGTATCTAACTCAGCAAGATGGGAGTGGAGGGAAACGTTCTTTGGCAAGGGAGTTTGCTCTCAGTGGTATCCCATCACATCTAGTGACAGTCCTCAGGGTGTTTCTGTGACCCAACACATCACATGGACATCAAGTATTTATTTGCAATGTTTATGTTAAAACTTTTTTGTAAAATAGGGAAAATGTATCATAATCAGTGGAACTGGAGTCAGAGAGCCAGTGTCCCTGGAAGGGCTGTTATTAACTTGCTGGTCCCAGGGCAGCCTGAAGCTGAAGCCTGAATCCCACTGCCTGGGCTGGGCGGGGGGAACTCAGGCTTTGGCCCTAGGTGGTGGGGCTCAGGTTACAGGCCTCCCTCCATTGGTGGCAGGACTCGGGCTTGGGATTTGGCCCCTCCTCCTGGGGCATTGGGGCTCAAGATTCTGTCCTCCCTCCTGGGGTCGTATAGTAATTTTTGTTGTCAGAAAGAGGTCGTGGTGCAATGAAGTTTGAGAACCCTTGCCCTAGAGGGGGTAGGTAGTAGTTTGCATTAGGTCTGTACTAGAGCATATCGTGATACCCTGATTCTGGCTCAGTTGTTTGGATAGCAAATAGGAGGGGTCAAGTCAAGGCATTGCCCATTCCCTGTCTACCTGCTTTGGCGAAAGATTAAGCAAGTTCTCAGACACAAGGTCCAGGTTCCCACAACAGGAGCATAAGGGTGTGGTTTTTACTTCCCTGCTTGGTATGTAGTGACTCATGATCTAGGCTATAATTATCTTACCTGCATGCAAATGTAAGTTGCTGCATATACTAAATTGCAATATTGCCAGCTCAAAAAATCAAGGAAGTAGGTTCAAAATCAGGAGATTTTTAAAATAACAAATGTGGTTTAATTTCATTTGCCTTGTAGTTTTCAGTTTTTAGGATTCACATTTTTTCAACTTCTTCTCCAGAATCATAAGGTCTAGAAACTCTTTTCTATAAAAGCTAAGATTTTATGTACATGCATGTCTCCAGGAGCTGGAGCTTTAAGAAAAACACAAAAATATTGTGTGATTTGCAATAAAACCATGAGAGAAAAAGCTATACTATTTGGCTGGATATATTGAGATATGACAAAGCATCCACAAGCAACAGCCTTTCATGGAGACAGAGTTGCCGAAATGATAGTTACAAAAATAAAAGTACAAAATATTATTAAGGTCCATTTTACAGAAATTCTGAGTTCAGCTCACTCCACTGTTGAAGGTAACGGAAAAAAATCTTTACAGATTTCAGTGGAAACAGATTCAGGCCCCAAGTTTTTCCATCAGTTTAGTTAGATGTCCCACCTTACGGGGTGTTTTTAAATAGTTGATAAACCAGACAATAAAAGAGAAAAATAAATCATCCAACAGATTTTTACCCCATAGCTCTAAAATGGCCCCCTCAAGGTTTGAGCTCACAACCCTGGGTTTAGCAGGCCGATGCTCAAAGCACTGAGTTATCCCAATAAGCATTTATCTAAGGGCTAGGCAATGCAACCCACCCAAATGCAGACTTTCTTTCTTTATTTTTCAAACCTCTGCATGAAGCAGTCACTAGGGCAGGTGAACCCCATAATATTTTGACAGCCCCAGTAGTAAATGAAGAGAAACCTTCAGCAGCCAGAAGAACTCAGGATCCAGTAGTAATGAAACAGCACTTGTCTTCAGCTGTGACCTCCTCTTCACTGTTTTTTCCTAGCCTTATCCAACTAAGCAAGGCCAGAATACAGCTGAGTAATTTTTCCTCCACTCCTGATAAGCCTGAGAAGACAACCTTTTATTACAAAAGTTTATCTTTTCCACAAACAGATAAAATCACTGTTGCTTTCTCAGTTGTGTTGCATCATAATTAAAATATTATGGATCTCTTGAAGTCAGTTCGGGAAGGTACTTCAGCAATGAACTGCCATATTTCTGTTACTCCTTATAGCTTCCAAATTGCTGCAGGCCTTGTGGACCTTATAGATCAACATTTTGGAGATTGTCAGACAGTCCCAAGCCCTGGTGAGGAAGCTTCGCTGTGTCCCCCACAGGAGCTGCGACCCAGCATGGGGGAGAGTCCCTGCGGTGCCTCAGAGCCAGAATTAGGGGTGAGTAATGTCCCCTTGTTATTGGCTCACCTTCCGCCATTTTCTCCCAGGCAGTAGTGGCAGCAGGAGGCTAGCCTAGCTGTCTTGGGACTGGCAGAGGCGTCTGGGTGGCAGTTGACCCCTGCTGCCACAGTCATTCCCATGTTCCTGGGCTGAGACAACTGCACCAGCCCACAGCAACGCTAGCACAGAGCAGGCTTCAGCACAACCCTTCCTCATATCAGCAGGAGCCTAGCTCAGAGAAGCAGCATGGGGAGCATGAGCCCGAGCGGCAGCCACAGGGGGAGCAAGCACCCAGCTCGGAGCAGAGAACAGGAACCGGGAGCAGTGTGAGGGTCTGGCGCCATCACCGAGCTTGACGGGGCCACAGCAAGACCCAGCACGCGGATCCGAGGATGTGGTGGCAGTAGCGGGGAAGTCACTGTCGCAGCCCTCCCAGGCTCTGGCTGCCGCAGGGCTCCTAGGAACAGGACTGGTGTGTGCCTGGCGGCATCCACGGCCAGCAAGCTCCCGCCCTCCCAGAGGAACAGGGCACTGGTGACACAGGCCACACCGGCAACAGTAGGTTCTGACCTCAGATGCATGCACTACGCCATCCTGGTGCTGCTGAGGCCTGGACTCCGTTGGAATAGAGCAGAGTGGGGTGAGGAGGGTGCGGGTGATCCCTGGACACCAGCACACAACTACAGAAATCCTCTTTTTTTGCTGCTAATTGCAGTTTCTGCCACACGACCGTGACCTTCTTGGCTACAGCACAGGACTTGCTACCATCTGGTTTCGGGTTGCGTGCACTGCTACAGACTGGGGACCGAATGACTAGGCAGCAGTTCTCCAGAAAAGGACCTAGGGGTTACAATGGACAAGAAGCTGGACATGAGTCAACAGTGTGCCCTTGTTGCCAAGAAGGCTAACGGCATTTTGGGCTGTATAAGTAGGGGCATTGCCAGCAGATGGAGGGATGTGATCGTTCCTTCTATTCAACATTGGTGAGGCCTCATCTGGAGTACCATGTCCAGTTTGAGGGTGCACATGACAAGAAAGATGTGGAAAAATGGGAAAAAGTTTAGAGGAGGGCAATGATTAGGGGGCTGGAGCACATGACTTATGAGGAGAGGCTGAGGGAACTGAGATTGTTTAGTCTACAAAAGAGAAGAATGAGGGGAGATTTGATAGCTGCTTTCAACTACCTGAAAGGGGCTTCCAGAGAAGATGGACCTAGACTCTTCTCAGTGGTACCAGATGACAGAACAAGGAGTAATGGTCTCAAGTTGCAGTGGAGGAGGTTTATGTTGGATATTAGGAAAAACTTCTTCACTAGGTGGGTGGTGAAGCACTGGAATGAGTTACCTAGGGAGGTGGTGGAATCTCCTTCCTTAGAGATTTTTAAGGTCAGGCTTGACAGAGCCCTGGCTGGGATGATTTAGTTTGGGACTGGTCCTGCTTTGAGCAGGAAGTTGGACTAGATGACTTCCTGAGGTCTCTTCCAACCCTGATATTCTATGATTCTATGGATGGGGCCTTCTTGGCTACTGCTCAGAAATTGCTACCACCTGATTCAGGGATTGCAAACTAGGAGAGATGGTTTCAGGTTTTGTGCCTGAAAACATGCACAATTTCCTCCCTCCTTGCTAATGTGCAAAACTGATTTATTTGATGATTGAGGTGTACTGTTTCATTTTTTGTGTGAGTACATGGACAAGAAAGTGAGATTTGGGGGTATGGAGCAAGGACATGAGCCCAAGGTGATAGTATAGTGGCCCATTTGATTTTTTTCACTGGCTTCCTTCTTGCTTATTTGCAATGACTTCACTGCCCATTCATCTGTCACCGGTCCAGGGGTTGTGAATTAGGAAAGATGGGGTTTTGTGGTTGAAAACACACACAATTTCCTTCCTCCTCGCTGCTTGTATAATTTGCATTATACACATGGACACAAGAATTATTACAGAGAATTATTTTTTTAAATTAAAAACACTTTTTATTTATATATCAGATTATTATAATAGAGATTTCTTTTTGTTCCAATATGTTTTGAATAACAAGCATTTAAACAAAATGTTGTTTCTTGGTAAAGAAGTGAACTATGCATATTTTGCACTTGTACTCTCTTCTCGTTGGTCAGGTTTTCTTGATTGGTTACTTCTGGAATGTGGGTCATATGTGCCTACCTCTTGCCAGAATCACACTGGACCTTTGATAAGTAACAATTGAGAAAATGAAATCACAGAAGTTATAATGTCACACATACTTTCCATTCACTCATGCTATTCCTTCCATACGTCAGCATTACCTAATATATGCTTATCAGCATGATGAAAATGTTTACTGATGTCGAATTTTTACAAGAATCCTGATCCTTAGGCAGTTTACGGAGTTTGTTTCTGATACAATTCTATGTTTCTTACTATCGTGCAATCCTCACTTTCCTTTTCACAATTGATAAGGTTGCAGTATATGCAGTAGTCCTCCACGCTTTCTGAAAAATATAGAGCGATGAAATGCTGATTACGTTACAAGCAACACTCAAAATGCAAATCTTGATTTATTAATTATTGTCAATATTTTAATCCAGTCACTGGTTTGAACATATTTTTTATTTTTTTTGTGGGTCATATTTTCTCAAATTTGTACTTTACTGTAGCTGTATATAAAAATAGTAATTTCATTTAACTAGTCTATCAATAGCAACCATTCACCCCACTCAAATTTTGGGGTACTTAAAGATATTAATGCATAGTCACCATTACAGAATCAAGCCTGCGCAATATCCCACTTTAGGGGTATTAAGATAACTGTCTGCTAGGTGACATAATTCCACTCTTCCTGTTATCTTCACATATGCCTAATGAGTCCATAGTAAATGGGAGAAAGTTATTACCTGACTCCTTTCATTAAAACAATCGCTATTTGTCTTCTAAATGCAGTATTAGCCTCTTGTGTTGTTTCTTCTGCTCTCCCTGTCCCCTGTAGTTTCTGCAAACTAACAACACTTCTATTTAGAAAAACCATCATAATTACCAGAGGTGAAAGTGGGGGTCGGTCCAGCATACTGGTAAGAACCGGCGACCATACCGGCCCATACACAGCTGACATTACAGTGCTGCTGTGGCAGTGGTTTATGCTTTAATGTCGCTGTCCCCTTTAGCTTCCCGCTACCCCCTGTCATCAACAGCCCTGCCATAGAGTACGGCAGTCCTGCTGGATGCTACTGGCAGGGCCCTGACAATGTGGGAGCAAAATGGGCAGCTGCCCTGGGTTCTGGCGATTTACTAGGGCCTGGTGCTCCTGGCCACTGCAGCAGCAACTGTCAGGAAGGGCTGGAGGGGGAATCTCCAGCCCTGCACCTTCCATCCAAGACCCAACCCTTTCTGGGAGCCATGAGCCCACCCCACACACTTGGGCAAGGATGCCGGTGCAGTGCACAATGCTAATCTCTGGCATTTACTTTCACTGCAGATAATTACACATAAATAACAAATTATAATGGAAATTTGGTATTCAATACCTTTAAGATGAGTGGTCCACAGTTGTGGCCATCACTTTTTTTGGTATGCTGTACAATTTTACTCTTCCAATCAGATGTGTTTTGCTAGTTAATCGTTTTATAAAGTATCTGAAATTTTTAGAGAGAACATTAGCGGACTGCATAAAGGAGCTTTTCTTTCATTTTTTCCCTCCAGTTTCTGGACATAGATACAAATCCATTCTATCTCTATTTAATTAATTATTGCAATGGTTTATTGCTCATATATATACAAAGTTTGTTTCATATTTTTGTCTCACTCTTACACAATGTATCACCTGATTTGCTGTGCCCCATGTTGATAACAACACCTTCTCACTCATGCAACATGCTACTATTTCCTGTCCACATTCCACAGAGTCATTACCCAGACTCAAACCACGCAAGTTCACTTGAAGTCCATTAGTAAGCATATTCAGTACAAGTACATGCTGTTTCAATTTTTATTTGTAGCTAACAGGAATATATTAGTCTCACTATTATTACATTACATTCCCTGAAAAAAAATCCACAGTAACATTTCATGTACACTGTAAAAGTAAGTATCTAATAAATCACCTCTAGTTCCTCAGGCATGTTCTTTCATATCTCATCTCATCACACAAGGGGTCAATTATTAACAATTCCCTTTTTTTAATCAAGGCTATCTGTAAGTGTAAATATATGTATAAATTATATTAGTAATGTGATGATTTCTACAATTTTATAATGATTTCTCAAAAATTATTCCATCAACATATTCTCATTTGCAATGTCTCACTAACACACAAGAGAAAAGCATATTTTGAATTCACTGATAAATTCATTATGGACTGTATTCTTCCAAGTTACATTAATAACATAACTTCAGTCTTCATGGTAGCATTTTATTTTTTACATTCACATTTCACTTTCCTTTGCATGCACTGAACTCACTGAAAACCCGCAACACGGGAAATTATATCACTTCTACCCAGCTGTGTTACAAGTCTCTTGTATAATACCACATTTATTGCCCATAATCCAGAGGTTGATACAAAACATCCTACCTCAACAACCCAATGACCTGGTCTGTGGTAAGGAAGCAATCATATATCATTTTGAAGAATTTTGCTCTGTATTTATTTTTAAAAAATTAGAAATGCAATTATAATTTCCATTGAAACAAACCATTAAATGTTGATTATACTGTATTTCCCAATTTCATTACATGGATTACTATTACAGTACTCTTTCCACATCAAACTTAGCATTGTATTTGCTGTTTAACACTGTGTTTAACTCACTGAATGAAAATGTGCTTTGCTCATGCAATGTATGAAAGTATGTTAACATTTACCTTCTCTTTCATTTGTGTTGCTCTGTCTGAGTGAATGGCAGTGGAAACTACTGATGAGATGGCTTGTACCTGTTGACAGTCAACCAAGTTATTAATGCATTAATATTTCTGACACATCAAGAACATAATGAATTGTATACAGACAGACATGCAAGGGATCCTTAGTGTTACAAAGCAGATATGTAAGAGAGTTATGTAAAAACAAAGATTGCAATCGATGTACTGTCTTACTCAATGTAAAAACTGACTAAGCTGTTTGCATATGTGTGTTTAATTAATGGACCCATTGAACTATACAGCAAAACTAATGTGGCCCTCAATTAGTCAGGTATTGTATGTTAGATATGCACCTCCAAATACATTTCAGGAAATGTTTGTCAGCAGTAAATACACTGAAATGTTTCAATTTCAGGTTTATGTTGATATTTCAAGGATATTTGGACTTAACTATGTTGTAGCACATATTCACGATTGTTTACTTATTGATACAATGTACTTTCATGTACCTCACAGTAAGTAGCCTATCTTTCTATCTGCTTTCTTGACCACACAGCTCAAATATGCATTAATAACCTACAACACTTGATGAAAGAAAAGGCACAGTTTAAATAAGATTTGATGAATCAGTCGTGTTACCATACATGTTTAGTGGTACTTAAATGTACCTCATCATTTATTGAGCTTCTTGGCTTCAGGCAATGAAATTAAGAGCTATACAATTTGATTTTTCTCACTTTGGCCTTCAGTCTCTCTGTGTGTTTGCTGGCCATTACAAATTTGAATAGAAAAAAAAGTAATACATACTACATGAATGGTAATACAGATTCCTTTTTCTCTGTTTTGCTACTGTGAATGCTGCCACTTTGTACTTGAAAATATTTAACATATTTCCATTTATGAAGTATGCTAAAAATCTGTTAAGAAAGATGTGGTAACCAATTACCTTTCAGAATCCATTGCTTGTCTTCCACTTTCTCCATAAGCATGTCATCAAAATTGTTAGCATCACTTGTATCATTGCTTGAAACATCATGCCCTGTATACTCCCCTTCTTCCATTGCTGTGACCTCTATGTTTTTTTACTGTGCTGTCATGCGACTTGTGAGATACAGTGCTATCCATTTTTCTAATCTCTGTTTCTGGTTCAGTACACCAACTGCAATTTCAGTTCCGATGTTTTCCTCTGATCTGCTTTCAGCAGCTAATGTTGGTGGCTCTTTAAATGGTTTTAAGTGTGCGATGCTGTACATGGTTCCTAACAGTTTCTCTGAGATGGTTTGTAATTTCATTTTCTTACTCTCAGTCATAGTTTTGTAAGGTCCCCAATAGATAGGTTGCAGCTTTTCTTGTTCTCTTTCTAGCAGTCAGGAACATAACACAGTCCCCAACATAAATGTTATTTCCCCATATTCATAAGTCTTTCTTTTAGCATAATGTCTTTGTTGTTTTTCTTGTGCTTTAGAAATGTTACTTAGAGCCAGTGCAAAGTCAGCATCATGTCTACATTTCATATTTATGCTGTACTCTTTGCAGAAATCTTCCCTGAATGTATTCATATCTGGGATCTTTGTAAACAAATGGAGAAGGGGTTGTATTTGTAAAATGAAGACACACTGAATGCCGTATGTACATGAAAGCTGCTGGTACTAACATACACTTACTGTGTAATTCGCTGAGATTTCTAGAAACACTGGGTCCACACAAAACATTAGTCGAAAGAGTGAAATTTTTGTTGTTGTGTGTACTTTAGTTTGCAAAGAAAAGAAAATGGGCTCAAGTAATTCATCCCAATTACTCCCATTGTCATCAACCATCTTCCGCAATGCTCTGTAGCAAATGATCATCGATTTGTTTGTTAAAAAAACCACAGGTGCGATCTTGACTGAAACAGATTATACGTAATCAAAAAGGTGTAATACATAATCAAAAAGACTTTAAATGTAACACATTGATTTTGGCATATGCTTCTGGCATAGCATACTCTACTTGCCATTAGTACTGTAATATTCCCACCCAGTCACTTAACTTTTGATGGATTTATTAGCGTTTTCAGCCAAGCCATTGGTTTGTGGGTGGTACGGGCTGGAGAAGCTATGTTTTATTCTGAATCTTTCACAAATACACAGGTTAAACTGAAAGAAAATAAGTTACAACATAAATTACATATAGACTTGCTTTAAGGGCTGTTCCTTCACCTATTTGCCATTACATTTATGTGTAATTAGCAACAGGAATAGCCTATCTTTTAATTTTTGTATTGGAAACAAGTTGTGGGTTTCTTTGGTAGATATGAAGACACCGAGAAATGATTTTAGCAGTCCTGCTGAACAGCAGTTTATAAAAGAAAGTATGGTGATTGTTTAAGATCAATGTATGACCTGATAGTAAGTTTTACTACATAGTCAGAATAACTATAAAAAAACCCCAATCATTACCTTATTATTTAATTCAGAACCAAGATGTCAGCATTCACTGTGTGCATACACGTCAAACGAGCATTTTGTTGTACAGATGCTGACTTACTCCTAAGTAGAAAGACTTCTACCCATCTTGTGTTCTATTAAAAGAGAAATTAATGTTTCTTTTGATATGCAACAAGCATAATTCACTACAGGCCCCAAGTTATGCCTGACTATTAGAAAGAGATGTGTTTCCCAGCTCACATACCGATGCTATGCTAATTGGAATGCCTCTCAGTAAAATTTACAAGGTTGGTGTTAATTACACCAGTACACTTTAGACAAAGAGTCTGTTCTAAAGAGTGATAAGAACTTTGTAAAAACAGCTGTTCTCCGCAACACAACAATGTAATTTGTTGGCTCTCATCCTTTATACTCCTTATCTTGTTTGTTTTCTTTTCCGGTGTAGCAAGTGGTATGAACAGATCTATAGAGACCTGTCATGTCCCAGTAATTGTAGGAGGGTTGTGTTAAAGGAAGGATAAATAATAAAATAGAAATGTAATAAGTAATATGGTAGGTAAAATAGAGCATGGATGTGAATGTATATTTGATCTGAATGAGTGATAAAAGGGTAAAAGTGCCAGTCTGAGAATTACAGCCCCAACATATTGGCTGAAGAAATGCATGGAATGAGATGACTGGTTTACTGCAAGGGAAGACTGGAATCCACAATCCACCCCCAAGCACCCGAGCACACCAAGGATGGAAGGGGTGGGGGCGAAGAACCGAAGAACAAGATAACACCAAGCTGTCATGTATGTGCCATCTGCTGATTAAATATCACTTCAAATGTGGGAATAATGATTGATTATAATTTCAAATATAAAAGCAGGATGATGAAGCAGATTCCATAGACTGGCATAGGCATGAATTCCTGTAAAAACAGAACCTAAAGACTGAGGACTTGGAGTCTGCTTCTGCAACCACTGTCCAAGAGCATCAGATGCGCATTTGACAAGACTCGGCTCCACCTTCGTGTCTAGACTACCTGACCAGTAACTTGGCATGAGCAACCTCCAGGCTAGTAACGATAACTAACTTACAGAACTTTGTATGCATGGATGAATGAATGTGTGAGAGGATGAAACGTTATAGCTATAACTGATTACAAAAAAAGAATCAGAATAAGCATTCACAGTAAACGTGGCATCTTTGCCTTATCCCCTTTAATGAGATCCTCCTGATTTTTATTTTATTGGTATGACACCTGAAAGATAATCTATGGCTGTCAGTATATACATCCTTTGTTACTAATAATGGTTCTATTAAATCCATTCTCACCAATTCCCAGATCCAAGTGACCTACATGCAAGGGTACCAGTTACAGTCATACTTCACATGATTCTTACTAAATGTTTTTAATAAACCCATATGTCATAAGCAAAGTACAATGGTTACAACAGCCATAGAATCAGAATGTAAAGCCCACTTTTAAATACAGAATAAAAAAGAAAAATATGTACAGGAATGGGTTAGGAAAATCAATACAACAGTAAAGCTGAAGAAATATCCCCGGCCAGTGCAAAGGCGCATCAGAGGTAATTGCCGCACTTTGCTCTGCCACTTGTATGCACTGCACTCGTTTCAAAATAAAGGCCTCTTTGTATATCAGCAATAATAATGAATGATAAACAATAATGTGTCTGATTCCAAAATTCACCTTTATGCTTTTCAAGATGGTACCCAGAATTAATTCCTTTCCCTCTTTCTGGCAAGTCAGACATTGTGTAATCTAGTTTGGATGGAACAATATCATGCAATTAACATTTTTTTATGGAAATAGTCTTGCAAGGGAACAGAGTTCACATTTGCACATCAAATATATTTTTATATTTCTTTCATACATTTTGAACTTGTATTTCAATTGTAAATAGCATTCTTCAGATTTACCTTCATTACTTTACACACCCAATTGGCAATATCTTTTGTCATCCCTGGCCCATAGTATTTTGATGTCAGCATATTCCTCATTTTGAATATTCCTAGATGTCTACCTCATGGACTGCCATGATACAATTCAAAGAATTGCAGGGCTTATGATTAGAGTTAGAGATGTCCTTTCATGAGTCAGATAAGCTGGATACTGTGCCCTGTTTCCCTAAGAACATAGAGCTGACTAGTATCATCTGTGACTGCAGAGATGTTAACAGGGCATTGAGCATGAAATGATATTTAACAGTATGTTCTGACTACTTACATTAAAGAAATCCATTTCACCTTGGTTTAGTAGAGAGACCTCTGAGTGACCAATAAGAATCTGGTGTTGCAGGTCCCCATTTTATCATATACTTTATATGCGTTTAAAGTGTGTATTAATGTGTCAATTTCAATTCAAATTTCCAAACCACTAAATTGGCAACACTGCATGTAACTAGTTCACAAAACTGGGGGTTGGGGATGTTGGGAAAATTCAGGTGTGTGTGTGGAAGTTACACCTCTGAGGGGATGTGTGTAGGGAAATCCCCGTGCAGCACTTGTATACGACAGAGAGGAGCTGCGGTATCTAAGCATGGACAGTCTAGGAATCAGGAGTCCGGTGCTTTTAAGAACCCACCCCAGGAACCCCCCCGGCTTGGGTGCTAACATGCAGCGTCCTGGGGGGGTGACTAAAAAAGCCCCCTCCAACCCCCCCCCCCCACAGTTGCAAGCACAGAAGGTGGCTCATCCGCCGGGGTCACTGTTACCCCCTGTCCCTGGACGGGGGTCTCCCCCTCCCCCACACCGGGCTTACCCCAGGCTACCACCCCCGAGCCCCGGTTTTTCCCCTCCCGCCCCTCTTCAGCCGCTACCGACAGTAGCTGGATCCCCCCCGCCCAAACCCTGACACCCCCGCTGCGGGCTGCTCCCGTCGTAGCCCCTCCACAGAGCCGGCAGCAAAGTCTGTAAGCAGAAGTGAGGGCAGCGGCCCCGGTGAAGGTTACTGCGCATGCTCAGTTCGGGCGAGCATGCGCAGTGCGCCCGAAGTAGGGCATTGGGAGAGGGCGGTTTTTGTATCGTCACACCGCGGCTCCATGGTGGCTCAGGTCGGTGCGGGACGGGAAGGGGCCTGGGCAGTGGACCCGGCGTCGGAGCGGAGGGGAGGGAGGGTTGAAGGTCCGCGCCGCAGCTGAGGGGGGAGGGGTGTCTGTGTTCAAAGCACGCGAATGAAACCTCCGCTGATCAGCGGCGAGCGCCCCCCCCCCCCGCGCCCCGCCGCCCCCCGGGTCTGGTCTGCGCCGCGTGGGGCGGGGAGTGCGGACCCTGCCCGCCGGGACTTGTTTGTTTCCTGCGGGCCCGCGGGGATCGTACTAACCCCGCCTCGCAATGGGGCCGGGGCCGCCGGCGGAGAGAGCAGGACACCAGGGAAGGAAAACTGCCGCACTTCCCTGCCGACCCCGGATGGGAGCCCGTTGCGTCCCCCCGCGTCCCCCCGGGCAGCACTGGCTGCGGGCAGCCCCTCGGTGCGCTCTCCTCGCTCACTCCAGCAGAAGGCGAGACAGCGCTTCTGTTCGCCCTTTTCCCTCTGTTATCGCTTCTCTGGCCAGTAGACAATTCCAGTACTTTGGTACTTTGTCTTTTACGAAGTTCTGCCTGGGTAGGATTTTTTTCATTGTGTTTAATCTGTATAAAAGAAAGTACTGGAAATAAATCAAAATAATTTCTACTTCATTCTCTTGGTAAAGTAACCAAGTATCAAATGTGCCAAGTTTAAGATTAGCAGCTGTGTTAGTCTGTATCCGTAAATAAGACAAGGAAGACTTGTAGCACCTTAGTCTCTAAGGTGCTACAAGTCTTCCTTGTCTTATTTACAAGTATCAGATGATGTTTAGTTTACACTTAGATGCCTTCGCTGGCTTTGGTTGATCTTTCTTTCAGGTTCTTTCTGAGGACAACTCTTAATATTGCCCCAATGTTTGAAGAATTATCAGCATTGCTAATGGCATCTTGTTTCCTTGCGTAATCTAGAAGTTGTTGGATTTGGGTTGGGAATATTTTACAGCTGTTTCCGGTATACATAGCTACTTAGGGATTGCATTTGAAGGACTTGCCAAATACATTTGGACACCATCCTTTAATGCTCTGCAGAAGCTTCACATAGGGCAGTGTGCTTCTCTATGGAAAAAAGGATATGTTCTTACCATTCATGCTGCAGAAACAAAAGCACACTCTTATTATAATAAGTGATCTGTTCTTCACTCAGCAAATATGCAAACTTCCATTAGCATCAGGAGTAGCTGTGTGTATTTTAAGGGGAGAATAAACCAGAATATTATCACAATTTTAGTGAATTTGAATGTTGTAGGACTGGGAATAGCCTTATTTAATAAGAGTTGGCTAGAGAGCCTGATTTAATGGGATTCTTGGTTAAATTTTAATCACATTTAGGTTATTTTAAATATTATATGAAATCTAAGATCAATATAATTTTTTTCTGAATTCTGTTGAAAATTGCTTTTAAACAAGCATTCTCTTCATGCTAGTGAATGAGATACAGAATATGAATTTGACTGCAAACTTTGACCCCATACAGAAGTGACTACTAGATTTTTCTAGTCTGAGAGAAATTGCATAGTGTACATAGCAAATAAATGGAAATAACTTTAAAAATCTAATTATGATAATCTCTAGTGATCATGTTAATGGTAAGAAAATGTCTGTTTTTAAAGCCATCTGTTTAAAAAAAATAAAGGCTTTATGTTTGTTTTTTGTTAAGGTTTACCTATTCTGTTTCTGTGTTTCCTGCTGGTGTTGGAGGGTAAACTTATTTCAGTTTTGGAGTCTGACCTTATCAGTGGACAAGGCATGAGTTTTGGGTTGTTCTTTTTTTTTTCTGTTTTGTTTTTTTTAAAAGTCAGCCCAATGAGTTAATCTGAATACATTTGCATTACTATTTGGGGGATCAAAATGCAAATCCTGTTCAATTTTTCATTTATTGAGCTGGCAAGAGGTGAAAGTGTTGTTGAGGTGATTCTTATTACCATAGAAGGGATTAAATTGTATAGCTAACAGTGGCATTGGAGTAATTTTTATGATGATGCTGAAAGCCATTGAACAAAATTGTAAACCTCTATATGATAGAAACCACTTATAGCACCCAGGTTGGTAATATAGAAATCTGTTAAAATTTTGAGTGTGAAAAACAACTCAAAAGGGTGCCTGACTCTTGTTGTAGGTTGGAGGATGCTAACAATCAGAATCAGTATGGGATCAGTTCTGCTGGAGCATCATTGCTATCTGTTGTGCTGGAACAATTCTTGGTTTATGAAAGATTGCATTAAGTGCTTTAACCTATCTGTATAGCCCCTGCAAAAAAATTATTGAGCCTGTTCGACCTGAAAGGGCTGTTCTGTAAGAAGCAAACAGGAAATCAGACCTCAGTGATGTCTCTTTGAACTTTGTGTGAATGAGGCATAAGCCTATCATCTCTCCATCTGAATCCTACTGATCGCCCTAGTCACTTTCTGAACATCCACACAAGAGAAACACACCACCTATCTGCACCAGACAGGGTGCCTTAATTTGTGTTTGTTTTCATCCTTACTTCTACTTTCCCCCTAGTGTTTCTAGATTTCTTTCACAGTATAGTTCATCTCTCATTCCAGCTTCCCTCAGGCCATCAGTCCCACTTCCCACTGCTGCTTAAGTTGATGTACGTCAGTACTCTTCCCCACCCCAAAGCGACAAAGCTTATATTGACCTAACCCATAGATTTATTGTGTCTTCAGCAGGCCGGCTAAATCGATGCCACTACATCGACAAGCTTTCAGTACTGGTTTGTAACTGATTAAAATAATAGAACAAGAGTTAGAAAGTATTCTTTGAAATTATTTAAATTAGTTTATGTGAAATGTAATACTTTAAATCCAGTTACAGAAACTGACTGATATAGTGAATGAAAGGTATTAGTTGTTTTTCATAGGGAGAAAGAGATGGTGCCTTTAGTGACATGAATATGGTATCCTTAAATCTAACTCAGGTAAAAAATACATAATTTAAGTTGTTATTGTTAGAATTTGGCATGAATAGTAGTCAGTTATGATTAGGAGCAAGTAAGGACTAAGCCAATGTAGTGGATGAATTGCTTTTTCTATCAGAGGCTGGACCTTTTAAGGTCAAGATTAAAATTAATGACTGTGGAGGAAGTTAGAGCTAAAGATTTTATCAGCGTCCTTTTTTAAAAATGTTATTTGTGTGGATTAGTGCTCCTCATTCTTTCTTCACCTGTAAACCAAAATAATTTGCCTTCTCTTTTTGTGACCTCAGACCTACCCTACCTCTTTTTGTCCTTCATACCCCTCGTCTTAGAATTCTTTTGTGCTTTTTTTAGTCAAAAATCCCAACAGGCTGTAATGCAGTCATACCAAATTCTACTCTCTCAATCAACCAAGGTGGAGGAGTTTTAGTTTGTTTATTTTATGCATACGTAAAATATCATTAAAGCTTTCATTATCTTGATAAGGACAGATGAGCAGTGTGTTTTGTGTATGAGCAGGTAAATGCTCTTGACAGTTTTGCTAGTCCACTATATGTGATAAATAGTCAATTTTGTAAATTCATTGTGCTAGACCACAAATGTTCAAAGTAGGTATTTATGTTCAGTGCAAATTAGGGCTGTCAAATTATTAAAAAAAAAATCACACAATTAATAATAGAATACTATTTATTTAAATAGTTTTGGATATTTTCTACATTTTAAAAATGTATTGTTTTCAATTACAACCCAGAATGCAAAGTGTACAGTGCTCACTTTATATTTGATTACAAATATTTGTGCTGTAAAAAACAAAAGTAATAGTATTTTTCAGTTCATCTTAGCTCCTGCAAATATAAACAAACTTGTTTGTCTTAATGTTTGGCTGAAGAAGTAGTAGGAATCAGTGGACTTGTAGACTCTAAAATTTTACATAGCTTTTTTTTTTGAGTGCAGTTATGTACAGTATCCAAAAAAAAGTACATTCTTAAATTGCACTTTCACCATAAAGAGATTGTACTATAGTACTTGTATGAGGTGAACTGAAAAATACTATTCCTTTTGTTTGCATTTTTACAGTGCAAATATTTGTAATAAAATAAAGTGAGTATGGTCTACTTTGTATACTATGCAATTGAAAACAATATATTTGAAAATGTAGGAAAAAATCCAAAAATATTTAATATATTTCAATTGATATTTAATTAACAGTGTGATTAAAACTGCAATTATTTTTTTGAGTTAATTGCGTGCGTTAACTGCGATTAATCGACAGCCTAGTGCAAATACATTTGATTTCACAGTGATTTTTCTTTTAGACAACATATGTTCTTATTAAAAAGTTCATGAATTGCATATTAACCAATGCTACATATTCAGTAGACATAAATAAGATATTACATTTGTTTTCTTCCTTATTGTAAGAGCAAGGAAGAGGTATGAGTTTTTTGTGTTTATTTTAAAATTTTTTGATTTTGACTCCTAGAAAAGTGACTGCATCTGGGAAACCCTCTATACATCCATAGCAAAATTCAGTGGGTTCGATCCTGCAAACACTTACATGAGCAATCCTGTTGACTACAGTCAGACTATTTATGAGTAAGGACCATCTGTGAGAGTGATTCCAGGGTCAAGCTCCGTGGCTCTGATCCAGGAAAACACTTAAGTATGTGCTTAAGTTCCACTGGAGAGGGACTTAAGGACACACTTTGCTGAACAGAAATGCAGTTAAGCAATTGCTTAGTTTTTTGCTGTATTCGGGTCTACGCAGATCTTCTGTTTGGCATAGGACACTTTCAGATACATCCTGAAGTAAAAACTGTATAGAAAACTACACACTTTTTTTTTTATTTCAGAATATGAAACTAGGAATTAGAGATGCACACTGTCTTATTTCTAACTATGGCGGCAGATATTTCTTACAGTAAATGCAATTTTATTAATACTTGTATAAATGTCTTTCTTAATATTCTCTTTCTCACAGAACAGTGCACAAAGCATCAAACAATAAAAGTAACAGGGCCTATAACAAGGAAGCAGGAAGGGAGGAAAAGATTTTTTTTCCCCACTCTTTGGGGTCAGTGAGAAGTCAGGGGAACAAATTGTATTTATTTTAAGCAGAAAATAGAAAACTGACAGCACAGTTCCTATGGCAAACACAGATGGAAATACAGGGAATAGAATGAAATTTCTGTTTGTAGGCGGAACACAGTTTGAAATATACCAAACATAAACAGTTTGAGAGAGCGAATAAAACCACATCAGTCACTTAATTCTATCTGGTGAAGATTAATCTCATAGTCTGTTTTCAGTTTCCTTTTTTTCACTCTTAGAAGTTTTGGAGTGGAGGATACATCTCAAAACAGAAATGTTTTATTGTTATACTTTTGTCAGAAACAGGATACAGAGAACTCCTCATCAACATTTTTATTTTCCTCCTTGGCAGGATTTGTATTAAGAAAATTAAAAATGTTAAAATTAAAAGTGTTCTGCATTTATTTTAATTTTGAGTGATTTATCTGGGATTCTCTTCCTGTCTCGAGAATCATTGAAAGGAGCATCATATTAACCTTGTGACATTTTGCTGAATGTGATAGCATCTTCTGATAGTTATTTATATGATCATCCTTCATATTTGAAACAACACAGTAGAGATTTATTTTCTATAATCACTGAATCATTTATTTTCTATAATCAGTTATACAGGAACCTTTCTTTCTGTGATTTTTGACATTTCTGACATTTGAAATATGGAGTTATCTTGTTTATCAAAATCAACCCATTCACAGTGATCAGCTCATGGCCTTTGTTTTACAAGTCTTAATTTCCTAAATATGTCCCATTACTGGGCTCAGTACAGGCTCTTTGGCCTTGGTGTACGGATGTCAGATAAAATGATGCAGTGGTCCCTTCTGGCCTGAAAATGCTGGAATCTTTCTCTCTCCTCCCCCTCCCCCATATGTTGTAGGTGAGTCTCCACTGTTTACCTATGTAGTAACCCTGGCACTGGCACAGTGCACCTGGTGCAGCTGTGATGTAACAGCACAGAAAGCTGTCTTAGTGAGAGAGAGAACCAATGAGAGGGCAGCTTGATCTGGGGCTGGGGTTGGGGATCTGCCATGAAGGTGTAACTGGAAGAAGCTATTAGAGAAGAAGGAGGGAAGAAGACGACTCTAGATGCTGAGCTAGTGGATGAACTGGAGCTGGGGTAGTAGGTGAGATGATAAAAGAACAGGAGAGTAAAAGTAAGAGACTTGGAAGTGCGAAGAATGAAAGTAGGGAAGGTTTCAGGTCATGTGAATCATTAAAAAATATACTTGGATATGTGAGCAGAAACTATTAGAGAAGGGAAGTAAAGGGAAATAAAATCTGCCAACATACTAGAGAGTTTCAAGGGAAATAACTGAAAGGAAATATAATTGGTGAAAAAAAAGAATTGATCAAAACGCTGTTATATGAAAACAAATAATGAAAACAGTAAATGAGAAGCCCACCCACGAATGACCTAACGTATCTGACCAGAGAGAGTGACTGTTTGAACTTCCTTTGATGGAGTGCAGTTCAAAGGTGCCTAATAGAAAAGTGAGAGAGCCCACTAGGTGAAGAAACCCTGCTTTTGGATAAACTTGATGCAAAGAGGTACAGCCACAGGAACATCAAATCTAAGGAGCATTTCAAGTCAATGAGAAGCAAAGAATAGGACAGAAAGAATAGAGCTGGATTTACAGCAAAGGAGAGGAAAAGTTGATTTTTCTCTGAAGTGACAGTATATTGTTGAGTAATCTTGTTCTTGTTAATAACAAAGCATGTGCTATTTACTACACAGAGTAAGGAAGATTAGCATGTACAAATTCACAAAGATTAATGTGTTGGTTAACCTATAGTTCATTATTATCAATACTAAGTACTTGGTATTGTGCTATATTACTTAGCCTCCTGGTACAGTTTTTGGGTTTTCTCTTATTTTAATTTTTTAGAACTTCATCTCTTTTGTCTTGGTTTGCCTCTGCCTCTCCTTGCAGTTAGCAGAATCTAGTCTAGCTGGGTAATTGCAAATGGGTATCACAAACAGGACAGGAGAAGTGCAAAGCCAGAGATACCCATCTTAAAACAACATAGTCAAGAAATAATGCAGAAGAAAGTAAGGGCAGGTCTGAACTACTAGTCACGGGTAGCGATTAATCTACTGTGGGTTGATGTATAGACGCGATAAATCAATCCCTGAGCGCTCTCCTTTCGACTCTAGTACTCCGCCGCCGCGAGAGGTGCAGGCAGAGTCAACAGGAGCAGCAGCAGTCGACTCACTGCTGCGAAGACACCGCCATAAGTCGATCCAAGTATGCTGACTTCAGCTATGCTATTCTCATAGCTGAAGTTGCATATCTTAGATCGACACCATCCTCGCCCCCACTGTAGACCAGAGCAAAGAATGCTAACATTAGAAGCCTTAACTCTGTCCCACAATCATCACGCCAGTTCAAGAGTCACAGTATGCAGAATTGTTGTTAGGCATGGAAGGAGTTGATTTTTTTTATTCGTAAGTACCAGTAATCCTCAGTTTCACCATGTTAGAATTAATACTATTTGAAATTATTAATACTGATATGGAAAATCACCAAACACTAATTTAACCATACATTCCTTTAAATTGAATAAAGGCCATATGATATTTATACAGTTGCTCTAAATATATCTATAAAGCCTAACTAGTAAGAAATTTACTACATTCAAACAGTAACAAAACATTCATAAGCATTTGATCAAGATACTTACAAATGGTCTTACCTCAGGGGTGCTTAGATCCACACTGGTTGGCTCCAGCATAGTCAGGCAGGTATTAGCAATAAACCCTTTTTTTATACCATTGAACACACACATGATGTCATTGCCAATTACTGACTTCATCTGAAAAACAATTTGAGGTAATTCACCCTTATTTCCAGTTTTAATCCAGATAAGATTTACAGTCTCCTTTCTTTCCAAGGCCTTTCCTTTCTTATCTCTTCTCCTCCCCCCCCCCTCCGCCCTACCCCTTCCCTCCCTTACCAGCAGAACAGTGGGAAGATTTGGGCTTGTTTCTCTTAAGACAGTTATTCATTGTCTTGTTACTATAGCTTTTTATTTTATTAGTTGCTTTTAAAGCCATACACTCTTCCCATCCACTACAAGTAAAATTACTTATTATTTTCAGAGCCTTCTTTTACTTTCTGGTTGGGGCTTTCTTTACGATACCTATATAGATCCTTAACCAAACTTAAGAAAACTTTTATTCTTTAATTTTGAACTTATCCTACACACCATGTACACACAAACTGACCAAAAAATTTCTGTTGATAGGCGAAGTAAGAAAAATGCTGCTTGAGAGCTTATTAGAGTCTGATTTTAGACTATTTACTTTTTATTTTTTTGGAGGTTTGTGTTATAAAGCTTTAACTTTTTGAATCTCTCTGTCTGTTATCATTATAAAATTGTTTGATCCCCTCCCCCATGGTTTCTTGCAACTGTGAAAATAAAAATAGAAACAATTGCCTAAATAAACATTGATATCAGTTGAACTTATAAAAATAAAAATTGAATTCTGCCATGCCTAACTATTGTACACTTCATTGCTAACAATACCACCTAAATAATACAGGTCTCCACCAAAATTGGTCATTTTCTAATATTTTCTATTTTAATGTTTTACACTTTTTGTTCAGTTGGTCAAGATCCCTGTAAATATGGTTATTTACAGTTACTATAACTATGTGACTTGCCTAACTATACTTAGAGCTGTTTAAGTGTGGCACACTTAGTTTTAGATAAATTATCCATGTTTTGAAACCTTTCTAAAGACCATGGGCAAACTCTAAAAGTGCACAAGATCTATGATGCATGCAGCCACAGGCTATGGAAATAAGCTACACAGAGAGCGGTAGAATTTGGGTCTTCCTCACCTAGTCCTAATCCTATGCTTACTCTGTTAGACCACACTACCATCCTTAACGGATGTTCCTGTTGCCTAGATAGACTTATGTAATCAAAGTTAAGGTGGTTTTTTCCCTTACTTTGCAACTTTTAAAAATAGGATCTTTTTGTGGGGGGAGAGGGAGAAGAACAAAAAACACATGCCACCTTTTAAAACTCCTTATATTTGAAAGCGTCCTGATGCTTCATGCATTAGACTCTAATTTTAGACTATGAACGGAAATATTAAAAAAAGTTATAATAAAGGTTCTTGTTCCTCCTGGGGAAACAATAACAGTTCTTGAACTGTTTAGAAGCCTACATGAGAACAGGAATGTGTGGAGTCAGTGGCAATTTGAAAGAGGGCGTGTGGCTAGGAAGTAGGCTCAGCTGTCTGTATGTTCTGGAGGGGAATGGGTGAAACTATGATTGATAAGGAGGGCGTTATTTGTTAAATCCCAAATACTGTACCTGAAGGTGAGCGTGGCTTCTTATAACCTGGATCTGTACAGCAGTTCAGTTTATTTTTTATTCTTCATAATATTGTGTTTAATAGATCATTTCTCATTCTAACTGAAATAAATTTGAGAGCTGGAAACTGGTGTTGACCAAACATCAGTGTCTGAATTTTTGACTAACCCTGACAAGTAAATAGAGGGGGAAAAAATCAAATTAATGGATAACGATTTTAATGTAAATGTCATCAGTAATTTAGATAGTAACATTAAAAGGATTCATGCTCCTCTCAAGAAGCACAGGAAACTGATTCCTTTGGATTCATCAGGATCATGAAATGTGTGACTAAATGTGTCTGTTTGAAGGTGTTAGAGCTGATCATTAAGTATGATACATTTTCAAGGCCATTGTTTCTGAAACATATACATGATAATTTTAAGTCTCTGTGAGGCCTTCTCGCAGTTCTTCAATGTTGCCTTTGTTTTAGAGCAGTCTGTCTATTTTGGAACTCAAAAAAATTGCAAAGATCAGTTTATTCATAAAAGCAACAAAAAGGCAAAAGTTGGACTTGTAAGGTTGCTGCGTTCCTTTGTGCTAACTTTACCTTCAGTGTAGCACAATATCAGAGACACATGACTGAAGCACTTTGCCTAGAAATAATTCTGCACATAAATTTAAATTCTGAAAAAAATAAAGACAAAATTAAAGGAATTACTATAACATTAATACAATGTGCTTAGTCTGTTTTGATAATGACTATAAGCATCCATTCAAAGAAAATTGTCCAAGTTGCTAGAGGTGCCATCTGGGAATGCAGAGTGAAGTATGTCTCTGCCACTTGTTCAGTCATCTCAGGATGAGAACATATCAGGTGTTATCATCCTATACTTATGTTGTATGGGTATTTACACATACTATTTAAACATTTCTGGAAAAGAAGTAACATTTAGCAGTCTAAAGCAAGTTGTGAAATGTGAAAAATTCTGCGACACCAGTCTGAAGAAGGTGGTCCAGATGACACTCGGTGGATCTCGCAGGAAGGTTGTATCTCTGCAAGGTAGCTGGACATATTCCTCGAGTTTCCTCGTATGATGTAAGCTTTAATTAAAGATTCTTTAATTCCTGGAGACTCCGGGACGATCCTGGAGACTCGGCAACCCTAATATCTACATTTATATCAAACTACTATAAACATTTTGAAATTAGCACTGACAAGTTTAGGACTTTGATCCAAACATACTGTATAGTGTGCAAAAATGGAACTCGAGGCTCTACATTTTAAAAACAAGAAAAGGTTTCCAAGAAATTGGACAGATGAAGAACATATTACGTTGTTATAGCCTCAGCAGAAATCTGATTTGATCAAATTAATAATAAAAAATTAAGATGCTAAGGAAATACCATAACTGATACTGAGTAAAAGTCATAGGTTGACTCAATAACAGGATAAAAAGGCTATGTGTCTAATGAATTGTAAGTCTGAGTTTGTTCCTTTTTTCTCCTAGTATTTAAAACCAAACACCTAAATGTGTGTGTAAGGAATGTTGTGTTAAAGTTCTTTCCATCACAGTGGTGAAAAATTGCAGAAGACAATAGTTGAATTCAGAATTATGTCAAGTATTAAAAGGCCTGTATTCATATACAAACAGCTTAGAATCAATTGGGCATGTTTTTAGCATATTTAAATTAGGTGGTGAAAAAGTAAATAAGGCTTTGATCCCAGCTCTTGCATCTCTACATGAGTTCCCTTGCACCTGCATTAAGTCTCAGTGGAATCATTGGTGTCACAGGTGCTGGCTTCATCCATTCCATGGGGGTGCTCAACCCCCACTCAGCCCCTGTCCCAGCCCCCTCTCTACCCTTTCTCCAAAGCCCAGCCCCACCCTGTCTCTTCCCGCCCCTGCTCTGCTCCCATCCTGCCTCTTCCTGCCCAGTTTCGCCCCTCCCCCAAATGCATCCATCTCTGCTCCCCCCCCCCCCCCAGCGCCTCTTGTACTCCGTGGAACAGCTGATTATGGTGGGCAGGAGGTGCTGGGAGGGAGGGTAGGAGTTGATTGGCAGGGCCACCAGCAGACAGGAGGCGCTGGTGAGCTGGCTGCCAGTGGGTGCTAAGCACCTGCTAATTTTTTTTTCAGTGAGCGCTCCAGCCCTGGAGCACCCTTGGAGTCGGCACCTATGACTGGTGCTCCACACGAGCATGAGCTTCCACCCAACAGATCTGACTGCAAGATTGGGGCCTAAATTGGTGGAAGTATGCCAGTATCTTGGCAGACACTAAAGAGAGTGGTTTACCTCATTAGATTGGAGACATTATTCTGCTTTTTGTGTTTGTACTTCCAGAATTGTAAGAGTTTCATTTTGGACAATTTATGCCATTTTATGTTTGAGGAATAACTGTACTTACAAAGTGAATCACATACCCTGTGTGTTCCGGTTTCAGTTAATAAAAATGATTTTTTTTGCTTGGTTGGGGAAAATTACAGCAACTCTGCTTTATTTTGTGCAGTATTCTGATTTATGAAATCAGTAGCAGAAGTTTAAACAAGTCTTGGTTTTGCACTCTAAGACTACTCCCCCTGTGCATGTATGAAACTGAGGTACATTCCAAGGGCATAGATAGGGCCAGTTAAACAGAAGAATCTTATCAAGGACCTTTCCAATCTCAGTTTTTTATGTCAATCAAGCAGAGTCAAATTATTTTTTGTAAATGTCAGTTAGCAGCTTCGCTTTACAATATGCATGATTCTTGTCTGTTCGTAGCATGAAAAAATGTAGTGTTCCTTTAGCAAGTCTGAATTTTGCTGGGCTTTGTAATTCATTGTTTCTGTTTAGCCTGAATGGGGCATCATCGAAGTCGGTTTAAAATCACTGACCAGCCTTGCAGTATTTTGAAGATCATCCTACACTCTTCCAAAAATATTGAGAGAATGTGCTTAATGTATATGTCCATAGTTATATATAATGTAAAAGGCACTGTGGGGTTCCATATTTAGTGTCTTTAAATGCTTCTATTCTATTTAATCAATTAATTAGTAAAAAGATGGCATGGTTGAGAGTTTGGGTCTTTAATTTAACTGCCCTACCCTGTAAATTTGCCCTAGATTCTGAAAATAAAACAAGAATGTTTCTAACTTTCTTATGCTCGGTAAAAAAATAAAATTCTGCCATTTTAAGTTAGCCAAAGGTTGTGGTGATAAGGACCAGAATATAAACCTGTTTTTAGAGTTGTTATAACTCTGCAGGGTTATTGGGAGTAAAACATAGTAAAAACTTATCAATAAAATAGATTTGACTTTAAGTACACACAGATAATCAATATCTCCTAACCGGAATAGTCACTTTTTAGAATATGAAATATCATCTTTGCGTGTGTGTATGCATACAAAAACACAGAGATAAAGATAATCCTTTAAAGACTAGAGTGCTTTTTAAATTCATAGTTAGCTGTGATTATAATGTGCGAACACTGGTTAGAGATCAGCTCCCTCTTTAATATCCAAGCTGTCACAAACTTGTCATAAAAATATCAGAATAAGGGTCACAAAAACCAATAAAGTAGGAAGATTGAAATAATGAGGATTTCTGAGCCTCTGTAAACCTCTATTGCATTATTTTTGTATTATTGCTGGTTATTTTGTAACCCTAGAGCCTAGGCTCCCTCGTCATGGACAAGGATCCCATCGTGTTAGGTGCTGCACCTGCATCAGAGTATACAACCTAAACAGGGCTATTGGAACAATTTTTATAGTAGGGGTGCTTAGAGCCACTGAACCAAACTGTAAATGCTGTATATCATGGAAACCACTTCAAGCCAGGGGGTGCTACAGCACTTTTAGTTGCAGCACCTGTGAATCTAAATATAACACAAGATGATGATGGATGTGGAATAAAAGGAAACAATAAGACAGTACTGGTCTACATGATAGGCACAGGTATGAGTTCATCAGTGGCTTAATGGTTGTCGGGTTTGGCATAGGCATCACGAATGTTTTGAAGGGGATAATGAAGAAGCTTTGAAGATATTTTCAGGGAGCTCCTCCCATGTGTGAGGGACAGCGTGGGAAAAAGACCATAGGTGCTTGTTTGAAAATTTAGCAGGTGGGCTACAGTCTGGCATCATGGGCTCATATGTGGTAGGAGTTCTCATCTTGATAGTAAATGAGAGATGATAGGTAGGGTGGGGATTGGTTGTGAAGGACCTGGAGAGAGAAGATTAGTAGCTTGTATTTGATGTCATAGAGAAGGGAGAGCCAGCGGAGAGATGCAAAGAGGGGGATGACATGGTCAAATCAACAGACTAAAAATATCCATTCTGAATGAATGTGCTGGGTCCAGTTTGTGCCATCCCTTTCTCTGACAAATACAGTAATCAAAATGGCCCTGACAAAATGTGGCCCTGTACAAAATGGCCTTAGATAAATGCAGTAATCAAAATGTGAGATGAGTTCTGCATGAGAGTTTTAGCTCTGGGTGGAGAGGAAAGGCAGTATCTCAGGCCCTGCTTATGCATAAAACTTAGGGCAACCTTGCTACATTGTTCAGAGATGTGAAAATTCACCCCCCTGATAGCTAAGCTGACCTATGTCTTGATGTAGAGACTGCTAGGATATAGAGACTGCTCGGTCAATGGAAGAATTCTTGACAGGGTGGCTACTACAGTGACAGAAAAACCTCTTCCATCGCTGTAATAAGTGTACTCTGCAGTACTACACTGTAGCTCTGTTTTAGCCATATTTAGCTTGAACTGATGGCTAGACGATGGCTAGAGGCATGTCAGACAGGCTGAGATTTTAGTTATGGCACATGAAGACAGTTTTGGAGTAGTGAGGTAGCTCTATGAGTTGTCAGCATATGGATGGTAATTGAATTTATTTTTGCATAAGGTGCAAAGGGAGGTAAGGTGTAGAGGGAGAAGAGAGGGGGAGCAAGGACAGAGGCCTGTAGAACTCCCCGCAGAAAGTTTGAGGATTTATCCACCACGGGACTCACTGAAGAAGCAGTAAGAGACATAGGAGAACCACAAGATTACAAACTTGTGTAGTTTACTGTCTTCTCTTCTCCCTTCATTGTTTTACATATTTCTGCTCTTCAGTCTCTTCTCAGTGTTTTAGTGGCTGTGATGGTCAACTGCTTCCTCAGAATTTAAGTTGCAACTGAATCTCTAGAATTTTAGGACTAAAAATGTTTCAACTACTTGAGTTTTTTCCAAGTTTAGTTGTCCTACTGATGGATGGGGAATAAAAGGGAATAATGAGTATTACGCACTCTGTAAGCAAAAGAAGTGAATTCTTGTCCCTACTGATGTCAATTCAGGGTTTGCCGATGACATTAGTGGGAGCAGGCTTTCACCTAAGGATTTTTTGACAAAATCCTTGGGATCGAAAGGCACTACGTTAAGACTGACCCACCAAGAAAAATGCCCATTTTGAGAAATTGTATGTATTTTTTTGTACTGTGTTTTTATTTGTTGATTTTTTCCCCCCCTCTGAAGCTAAGGCAACAGCAGTTTAAATTTTACAGCTGTACAACCCTACAGAAATAAGCTTGGGCACTATTTCTCTTCAGTTGTGAGAGATACAGAAGGGAAAACTATCTGTTGGAACCATCCTTAATAAAAAGAAATAGAGTTCAGTATATTGAAATATGTCTGAATCCCATTCTCTGCCTGCCTGAAATCCAATGCAGACTGGGAAAATCAAAGTCTATAACAGCACTTTCATTCAGTTAAAAGCCTGGATTGTTCATGAATATGGTACAGAGAGATTAATAAAATTTTAGTGAAGAATAATTCTATTACCTTGAAACACATGAGGAAAAGTTAGGAAAAATAGCGGATGTTGAGCTATGTGAGCTTACATTAAGAGGTACAATTAATTTATTATTCTTTTTTTTTTTTAGTGTAAACATGTTTTTGATAGCAGTAATGGGGATTTGGAAGACTGATTATTTCAAGTGTTAAAATGGATTGTTTACCAGCAGAGGTAAGAAACAAAGATTTTTCTTCTGATACTTCGTTGACTCTCTTTGTTCTCTACATCCATGCAACTTCTGCTACAGCCAGTGAGAATTAAAGGTGTAAATTAAAGCAGAAGTATAGAACAGAATGATTGTAACTGACATCTGAATCACTAATTGTAGTTTAGTGTAAGGATTTCCGTTCTTCATGCTTAATACTATTGGATTTCAAAATGATCTTCAGATTTTGCCTGTGTTAAAAGAACTAGACACAGTACAGTAGAACTTCAGAGTTTTGAACTGACTGATCAACCACACATCTGATTTGGAACCAGAAGTATGCAGTCAGGTAGCAGCGGAGTCAAAAAACAAAAAGCAAACGCAGTACAATACTGTGTTAAACATAAGCTATTAAAAAAAATAAAGGGAAAGTTTTTAATAAAAAAAGATTTGACAAGGTAAGGAAACTGTTTCTGTGATTGTTTCATTTAAGTTAAGATGGCTGAAAGAATTTTTCTGCTGCATGGGAAAGTTTCAAAGCTGTATTAAATCAATGTTCAACTGTAAATTTTGGAAAGAACCACCATGACGTTTTGGTCAGAGTTAAGAATATGTTAGAGATATGAACAACCTCCATTCCCAAGATGTTGTAACTCTGAGATTCTACTCTACTTTGTACTAGCTACTGTACTTTTACTAAAACCTTGCATTAGTTTTGGTCTTTGCATTAAAATACACTTCTTTCATTATGAGGTCTGCTGTAATCTATCTCTGACCTTTGCATAACTATATTGACTCTGTTGTGTGCAATGTGGTTCTAGCTTGGGATATTAGAATAACACGTTGGATGGGGTAAAATATCTTTTATCGGACCAGCTTCTTTTGGTGGTAGAGGTAGGCTTCTGAGCCACACAGGTCTCAAGAAGACTATGTGGCTCAAACACTTGTCTCTGGCTGTGCGGTAATTCAACCTATGCTGTGCAACTCCACTACATGAATAACGTAACTGAAGTCGATGTACCTTAGGTTGAGTTACCGCGTGATCTTGGTGGGAGGAAAATCTCCTGTCGGCTTACCTTACTCTTCTCATTGGGGGCAGAGTACAGAGGTTGACTGGAGAGTGATCTGCAGTTGATTTGGTGGGTCTTTACTAGATCCACTAAATTTACCGCTGGTGGATTGATCTCAGACTGTCAGCCTCCGCTGTAGTGTAGACCTATCCTCTCTCTCCAGGAGAAGTTGGTTCAATAAAAGTTATGTTACCTCACTCACCCTGTCTCTTGAATCTTGTTGCTCATGCATAGCTAGTTTTCCACAAAGCAGTCCACTGCTTCTAAGGCAGGAGATGAGTGTTGAGTTAAAGAAACGCCTCTTTCTGGATGCTAATCACTTGTCTTAAGACCCAATATGGACTAGCTTTATCTGATTATTTTCATAATACTGCTGCTTGTTGAATTTTGTTAATTAAGAGGCAAATTTTTGCTGCAGTTGAAGTCAGTGGAAATTTAGCTGTTGATTTCAATAGTATCAGTTTTTGGCCATGTGCAAAGAAACACTTTTAAGGTTCTGTTTTCTTTTTACTTCAACTTTTTTGCTTCTAGAACATATGTAATAAACAGAAATCATATGAA
The DNA here is from genome assembly GCA_007922305.1 of Dermatemys mawii. Lineage (NCBI taxonomy): Eukaryota > Metazoa > Chordata > Testudines > Dermatemydidae > Dermatemys > Dermatemys mawii. The sequence continues at coordinate 33,994,724 of ML677333.1, forward strand.
CAAATGTAGGAGAAGAAACTCAAACCTACACAATCTGTAACTGGTTTGTAACTTTTTAAACTGTACAATAGGAGGAATGTTGAAATTCAAGACACTTCTTGCTTGCACTGACATGATTTAAACTGAAGTGGAACATAGTGATTCAGTCTGTTTTTAAAACTGATAACCATCATAAAAAGTGAATTAAGCAAAGGAATATCAAAATAGCGTTCTATGTGGTTAGGATTAAATGGGGCCCTAGCAATATTCTTCTTTTTATTTTTGTGGCTGAAAATGGATATGAAGACTTATTATAAAAGAAATATAATATCATTTTTAAAAGGGCTAGAATAGTGGTTTTAATAGAAGCCCTGCGTGTGGGATGGCATGAAGGTGCACTAGACCTAGGAGCAGTGCAGGGAAAGCATTGTGTTTTAGAGAAGCAAGTCTCCTTTCCTTATGTTGCTTTGGGGGTAGTAATTTGCTACTGGCCAACACCTATATTTAAATTACTAACTCCCAATCTCACATGCTGGCTCAGTTGCACAAGCCAAGTATGTTTTGAAATGGAGACCTGGAGCTCAATCAAGGAGTGGCAGTAGGAACTGCTGGCATGCAGCATCTCCTTACCCCTAATGCACTCACACTCAAAGTGCAGAGAGGCAGTGTGGAAGCTTACGCACAGCCCATGCCACATGCTGATCCTGGGGGCGGGAGAGGGGAAGGGTGTCTTTTTGCCTCTGACTCCAAAAAAATATTTAATTTTTCTGTTTGTTTCCAGTAACGAAGGTGCAGGCAACAGTTTTGCTTATGCAGCTACATAAAAATGAGTGAAGTACAGGCTATGGTAGAATTCTCCGTGGAGCTCCACAAATTCTACAATGTGGATTTGTTTCAAAGAGGGTATGTACTCCATTCTTCCCAAATGAAGCAGAATGTGTACTGTAGTGCATGGCTGTTACTGAAAAACCTTAATGTTTAAGTTCTGTCATTATACTTTTAAGGTATGTGGATACTGGCATTGTCAACCAAGTGCAGTAGCTATGCCTGTCTTTGCCATAGTGACAATTCTTGGTTTATTACTAATTTTGTATGGTGACTTGAAAATTAAGTGTTTACTGCTTATTAGAAAGATAGTTGGGAAGGGCAGCTTGTTTATTGGAGTTTACATAAAGATTCAAAAACCTTAGGCATAGAACTTCGACTAATATCAAATACTTATAGACTGATTGGAGTGGGGTGAAAGGGCTACAAATTCTGAATGTGGATTATGCTCTTGTCCAGGCCTATGCCCTCTCCCCGCTTGACTACTGTAATCTGACTGGTTTTAACTAATGCAGCCTTGTCTTCTCAACTCCATTGAAAATGTTGCTGCCAAAATCATCTTCCTAGCTTCTTGTGGCAATGGCACATCCTACATGAGCTCCTCTACGGGGTCTCCTGTTTATCTAGTCTCACCTCACTGCATTGTGCCTCAACACAGACTCCTCTCTTGCCTGCTTGTCTATTTCTTCCGCTAGCACCTGCTTGGGTTTTTCTTCTCCATTCCTTAATGCATCAGACTCTGAGAAAATCTCATATTTGTTTTAAAAAATTGCAGCAGTCTCATGGGTAAATATTCCAATTTCACAAGATATGCACATTCCCCAGGCCCTCTTCCTCCCCAGCAAGGAAGTGAAAGCAGGTATCCTGCTTCTGCTTGCCTGCTTAGGCTGCAGCTGCTCATTGGAGGTTAGTGGGCCAGGCCTGTCCCAGGAAGAGTGAGTGACGGGGGAGGTTTCTCACCCCATGGTGCTGGCTGTTCAACCCAGCCTGACCTGGGGTAGGGATTAAGGCCCAGTTTGCTTTGAGCTGAGCTCCAGCCCAGACCACTGCTGCTGCTTCCTATCCAGCTAGGAGGGAGAAGGGAGCGATGCTGATCATGTTGTGACTAGGAATCCCAGCCCGGTGAGTCCCACAGCAGGCCCCTCAAACTTGTGGGGGACTTCACAGTGCTGGCTGGCAAGGAGCTGCTGAGACTGGGATCCATCACCCACCTGATTATGTGTCTGAGCTTCATGAGTGCTTTTAAAAAGTTTTGTGTGTGTATAAAAATAAAGCTTTTTTTATTTAATATAGTAAAACATTCTTGTAGGAACCATTACAAAATATCCAGTTCTTCAAGTGGTGTCCCTGTGGGTGATCAGGTGTGTGTGTGCGCCCTGTGCCTTTGATCAGAAATTTTTGGTAGTGGTGGCCATTTGGTCCATGCATGTGACCCACACATCCTGGTGCCCCACACTGAGGCTATTTGGAGCTGCGCCGGTGAAGTGCTCTCGGTTCCTTCTCAACTGACACTGGCCTGAGATGGAGTCTGCAACATGTATCTGTTCTCCTTTTAGGGTTTAGATAGTTTATAATTACTTACCTTTTAGTGTTTCCTTTGTTCCCCTCCATCCCCCCCCCCCCAAAATAATTGTATTCTTAAATATGGTTAGGTAGTAGTTTAGGACTTCCCCGTCTTGGGGTTGTCTCTTTTGTTGTTTTTTCTCAGGATTGCCAGGTTTCTCAGGATTCAAGAGGTGTCTCTCCTGCTGTGAGGTTATTCCAATCAGTGGCAGGCTTTCCCAGTGCCTCCACTGTTAGTGTGATACCCATATTCCAAGTAAGTGCAAGATCTGCACATCCTTCAAGGGTAGATTTTGAAAAAAAAAAATTGGGAGACCAAGTTTAAACTAGTAATGATGGAACAAGCCTTATGTCCAGCTTCAGATCCAGAGGCTGAAGACCCCCCCTCACACACCCGTACATAGGCCTCTCAGTGGTCCTAATGCCCCATAAGATCTCAGTCATGGGAAATAGCTAAAGACTTAGGCAGTACTGTGTCACTGAATACTTCTGTGCTACTGAAGTGCTTCTACATCTTCCTCAAAACAGAAGTAGAGAGATGTAACTCTCCAAGATCTTGGTCACCACAACACAACAGGGCTACAGAGACCTCAGGTCCCAAGGAGAGTTCATTGTAGGCTCTGAGAGATGCAGATACTGCAAAAGCAAAGAAGAAAACTCAGTCTAACACCAACTTTGGGTATCTGGATTCTGACTGACAGAGACATGGGTGTCCCAGAACAGCACTCGGTACTGATATCAAGGAAGTCAACTGTACAGAAGACCATTAGACCCTATACAATACTGAGGGAGTCAGAGTCGATGCACTCACAGGCCAAGCGCTCAGTGCTGGTTACGTCAGTACTGAAGCCATCCTCCATAGACTATGTCCCGGGCCAGTCTTTATTACAGTCGGTACCACAAGAGTTTAGGTACCCTAAACACGTGATAGTCTCTTCAGAGCCAGAATCTACCATATTAACGAGTATTGTGGGTTTATCAGCATCAAGACCCTCTCAATCACTGATCTCTCTCACATAGGGAACCAGGCTTGCCCTAATCTACTTTGCAAATTGAATAGCTCTCCTCCTTGACCCCTGAAGAATGTGTAAGAGGACTCTTCAGATTCTCGAATCTTGGTGTAGGATTCCTCTATCTAGTCTAATACACAACACTCTCCCTCCTGCGCTGATGTTTTTACAAGAGAATAGACCTCATTACAAGAGAACACCACCCTCCTGGCAGGAACACAGATGGATGCCTCCATCTATGTCTTTTGGTCTTCCTCATTGGCCTTGCTGGGATCCAGGGGTGTTCTAACTCCAGCAATTCGTGATAAGGTCTTCACACCATTAGAAGGAACAGAGAAGAAGGCATTATCTTCAGCCTTCTTTGTCACCACCATGCCAGAGGAAGAAACCTGTGAGGAGGAGGAGATGCAAGGGCAGACAAGGAGGTGACACCTCTTACAAATATTTCCTCCTCTTCACCTTATGTGTCATGCCTCCACCACCTTCGGTGGCAGATGACTTCAGACAGTTTCAGGAAATAATAAAGCAAATTGCTGACGCACTTCAGATTCCCTTAGAGGATGTATTCAACCTACCGTACACTTTCTGAATCCCTGGCCCAAGAGACCAAGGAACTCAAAAAAGAAATGCCATCGGCTACAACTACATCTTCCCAGCCATCCATGCCCTTCAGGCAACAATTATGATGGCTTGGTTGAGAGTCGCTAGCCATACGTCAGAGGGGTAGTCGTGTTAGTCTGGATCTGCAAAAGCAAAACAGTCCTGTGGCACCTTATAGACTAAGAGACCTATTGGAGAATAAGCTTTCGTGGGTGAATACCCACTTCATCAGATGCAGTGGGTATTAACCCACAAAAGCTTATGCTCCAATAGGTCTGTTAGTCTATAAGATGCCACAGGACTCTTTTTTGCTCTAGCCATACAGTTGATGGTACTTTACAGCTGCAACATTCTACCCCCACTTCCTCATTTTGGATGCTGCTTTCTCCCCTTTTTAAGGATGCGTGGGAGTGTATAACATCAGACAAATGGGTTTTGGAAGCCATAACTGCTGCTTACATTATACATTTCAAGGCTGTCTCTTCTATCCATCCCTGACCTTCCTCAGGGACTTCTCTCATAGTCAGTTACTAGTAGAAGAAGTGACTTCACTGTTAAGTTTAGGAGCAACACAAAAGAAGAGGATTCTACCCAAAATACTTCCTGATATCCATAAAGAAGAGAGAATGGAGATGAGTGTTAGAACTCAGGCTGATAAACAGATACATAAAAATAAAACAGCAAAAATTCAGGATGATGGTACTGGTAGCAATAATTCTGTCATTACAGTTTGGAGATTGGGTCACAAATCTCAACCTACAAGGCGCATATTTTCATTTTACTATTCACCCATCACACAGGAGGTTTCTTTGTTTCTAAATCAACAATGAACACTGCTAATACAGAGTGCTTTCTTTTGGACTGTCTTTTGTACTAAGGATGTGCTCGAAGATTTTTGGTCAGTTATTGCTGCCCACCTGTCACTTGGCTATAATTGTTTTCCTGTGTCTAGACGACAGGCTGATAGAGAGGATTTTGTCAGATGGTTTGGAGTCAGTAAAGACAATGTGTTTTTCATTTCACAGTCTGGGCCTTCAAATCAACCTCAGAAACTCCATTTTCTACAGTATCTAGATTTCATAGAAGCTTCGCTGGATGCTTTGATAGGCACAGCATAGCTACCATCCAGCACATTTCTCACACTAGTGAACCACATCTCAGGCATTTAGGGCAAGTTACAGTAAGAGATTTCCTTCAACTTTACATGTCTTTGTAGTGTTCAAAAATGCTTAACTACATTTTCTACCTCTACTCAGATTGAAGTGAGTAAAGATACTGACAGACGTGTTGTTCCTGTATTATCAACCATCGAGGAGGAGCACATTCCCCACTTATCTGTGCTGAAGTGATAAAACGTTGGAATTGGTGCATAATCAGCCACATACTTATTCCCGCTTCTTATCTCCCTGGTATTCAAAATGCCATGGCAGATGACTTCAACACACATTTCTCTCTAAATTACAAATGGGAACTAAACTCCAGAGTCCTCACATGAATATTTTCAGTGGGGGTGGGTTCTTGGAGATTGATCTGTTTGCCAGGACAACAAATGCAAAATGCATCACTTATTGCTCTAGAGGGAGACTCAATCCACCATCTCTGGGAGATGCATTTCTCATCGCACATAGGGAAGTCCTTTTGTCCACGTATTCACTCATACTTTTACCATTGATGGTTCGCTATAAGATTGGGCCAGAGTCCTATTAATTGCATCACTGTGGCCAAGACAAGTCTGGTATCCCTTTCTCATCAGATTCACCTCTTCTTCTTGGAAGCTTCCAATCAGTCCTTACCTAATGACTTAAGCTGCAGGTCAAACACTTCACCCCAATTTACAGATTCTATGGCTCCAAGCATGGTTCCTTGATGGTTCTCAGGGAGAGAGAGATTTTGTTCCTCATTTGTACAACATTTTATTAAATAACAGAAAACCATCTACACGTAATACATATCTCCAGAAATAGAAATGATGCATCTTTGGTGTAACAGTCATCAGATTTCACCAACTTGCTCTCCCTTCCTAGAATACTGGATTACATGTTTGTAACTGAAGACATCAAGTCTTTCTGTGAATTCTGTCAGGGTTCATTTAGCAGCACTTACAGCCTTTCACATACTCATAGATTTTTTTTTTCTCTTTTATCATCCAGCTATGGCAAGATTCCTGCAAGTTTTGACAATTATCTGCAGATCAGAAGCCCTGCTCTTAGCTGGATCAGGAACTAGTTTTTAATGGCCTTATGAAGCATCCATTTGAACTGCTAGCTTAAATGTTCATTATTCAGTTTATCTATGAAGACAGCGTTTCTGGTAGCAATCACTTCACCCAAAAGGGTAGGTAGGGGCTTCCAATCATGGTGTTCTTCAGAAAGCATGTGTCGCTAGGGGGCTATCCAAGATTCTTGACTAAGATTTCCTCAGAATTCCACATTAATCAAACCATTCATCTCTGTTTTTTTTTCTCAGAACCTCAGCAGACTAGTCAAGAAGCCATACTCTAGAACTCAGGAAGCCATTAGCCTCTTACCTAGACAGGACTAAACCATTTAGAAAATCTCCGAGACTATTTTTATCCATTGCAGACAGAAACAAGGCTATGGTAGTTTTTGAAAGAGGGGTTGTAAAAGTGGATCTCACATTGTATTTTGAGACTGTCTACGAGAGCACTCATGTCCAACTTTCTATAAGAGCACTATCTATATTAATAGCCTTACTTAAGTAGGCACCTATAGTAGACATATGTAGAGTAGCAACTTGGTCCTCTGTTCATACCTTTTTAATCACTGCGCCTTTGTGCCTGCAGCAAGATCAGATGTGGCTGTGAGGAACACAATTCTCTCTCTAGTATTGTACTCTGCTGCAAGCCTCCCACTTCCTTAGGGGGATACTGCTTGGCTGGGGGATACTGAAGTGGGGCACCCACAGGAACACTACTGTAGGAAGAAGGAGAGGTTATTCACTTTGTGCAGGAACTGCAGTTGTTCGAGATGTGTCCCCCTGCGGGTACTCTGTTAACCGCCCTCTTTTCATTCTTCTTCAGAGTCACCCTTATGAGACTTTGTGATGGAGAAAGAACTGAGGGTGGTTTGCCTGCGGAGGAAGGAGGATATGTGGGATATATACATGGGCTGAACGGGCACTGCTACCAAAAATCTCTTATCAAAGGTGAAGAGCAGAAATGCGCCTGAAGTGGGTTTGGAGCAAACAAAAATGGCACATGCATACAAATAGGATGAAAATGAGCAGTAGATCATAACCTTTACAGATATGTTACATGGCATATGTAGCAAAACCATATTCCAGTTATATCATACATACATTTATAAGCATCCCCTCATAAGGCCTGATGGGGTACACTGTCACAACACATCCAGCCCACCCTGAGTGAACTCTTAACTGGGGGAAGATGGCATGTATTGCCAGTCAAAGTTGGTTATTCATTGAATGCCTTGCTCTGAAGGAGGTTGTATTTAATTTTAGTACATAATATTCCTTACTAATATAGAATGATTAGAGATTTTCCTGTCTGTGGAAGTGTCCCAACTGTTGATTTCTCAGAGGTGGGAGACACACCTTCCCTGTCACTTCTTGGCAGGTCTGGTCTGCCTCCAAAGCTGCGTAGAAAAGAGAGAGAATGCTACGATCTGTAGACCTTATTCCTGCTAGAAAGGACATTTTCACATAAGGCACGGGTACATTTGTCTGGTGTGGATCAAAATCCACTTTTCTAGTTAGTCTGTAGAATTAATACGGGTTTTTATTGTAATATTGTTAGGTTTGGATGCAAATCATATTTCAGCATGTGGGGCTTTAACAATAATTATTTGTATTGTGATAGCATTAAAAATATGTTGGGTGCTATACAAACACAAAAACACTGTCCCTGCCTTGAAAAGCTTACAGTCTAATCTAAACAGACAAGACAGACAAATAATAGGCCAACAAAAGACAAGCCAAATATATGACGTGATGTTAGAAATATGTCTATTTGTCTTTTCCCTGTTTTTCTTGTCTAATTATCCCGCTGTCCTATGACAGTGATAAAGTTTCATAGACAGATTTGTTTTCTTCTAGAATTGAACAAAGAAGATAATACTATCTCTCAGGATATCTCTTCACTGCACTGGGATGGCTTCCCCGGCCTATCCTTAAGTGGCTTCTTTCTACAGATGTTTTAATTGGTAATCAAATCCCAGAAGTATACACACCTGTTCAATTGGTTGTGACAAAGTTCCTCTTCTGTCTTGGTGGGTCCTGTGGTTATTGACAGATTTTCTCCCCTCAGAGATTCATGGCAGCCTTCAGTTTGGACACTTTCGTGGCTCAATTCTGCTGTTCACTCAGATAACCTCATCACTGGCCAGCATGGAGAAAAGGAAGAACAATCCCTGCAGTCTCTGCTGATCCACCTAGTGGATCGGGGGACAGGCCAGGGACCTTCCCTCTGGTGGGACCCACAGTCCAAGTCAACCCTTCTTATATCCAATAGAGGAAAGAGGGATGCGGGGGAAACCTGGGTCTGCTCTCTCCTCTGGGTTCCAGCCCAGGGCCATATGGATCACAGCTGTCTGCAGTGTTTTGTGTAACACCTGTGTGAGAGCTACAACTCCCTGGGCCACTTCCCCATGGCCCCCTCCCAACACCTTCTCTGTCCTTACCACAGGACCTTCCTCCTGATGCCAGATGGTGTTTGTATTCCTCTGTCATCCAGCAGCACAGTCTCTCATTCTCCGCTCCTTGTGCACCCCTCCCTGACTGAAGTGACATCCTTTTAAAACCAGGTGCCTTGATTAGCCTGCCTGTCTTAATTGATTCTAGCAGCTTCTTAATTGGCTCCAGATGTTCTAATTAGCCTACCTGCCTTAATTGGTTCCATTAAGTTCCTGATTGTTTGGAACTGCCCCTGTTAGCTTACCCAGGGGAAAGGGACCTGCTAAATCTGGGACTAATATATCTGCCTTCTGTCACTCTCCTGTAGCCATCTGGCCCGACCCTGTCACAAGGTGTAGGCTTCTTCTTCCTTTACTTAGGCTATTGTATGAATATCATTGCTAGTAGGGTCAAATGGCAGTTTAACTTTTTAAGCAGGTGAAGATGGCCAACTTTTTCTTCTGTGCTTAGTACTGTGATCAGCCTCAATCACATGTGCATTAGATCAGGATACAGTTATTTCCAATAGTTATGTCCAGCAGCTACGTCATGTTCTATGTTTCTTCATTCGGCAGGATGGACCCTCCTGGTTTCATCTTGGGTAAGGTTTATGTTGTATTCCAATAGCTAAAGAAGAGAGTCTGAGACTACCAAGATTTGGTGTGTCACATCTCATCCTGACATTTTTAAACAGAGCTTCCAAATGGAGCTATACTTTAACGTTTGCAGCATTCTGTTGGCCCATCAATAAGTAGCTGAGCTTATCCCAATAACTGACATGTAGTTGCCCTAACAGCTGAGAAGAGTTAATATGGGCTCCTGATTTGGCTGAACTGATTTAAACATTATAAGCCCTCACATTGACTGATATGCACAATGAATGCTCTTGTTCTGCTTGTCTGTAAATCATTTTGTTTTTCATTGGACTTTTTATTGCTGAATTTTACTCAAGGCATTATTATCTATTTTTGAAACACACTTTCATAAATAGGATACAAAAAATGTCAAGCTGCCCCACATCATACACATTTTAAATTGTTACAGCCAGTGAAAAATCTAGAGCTTCCCAAAATGTCATCTGTTTTGCAAGTTTTAGCAATGTAATCAGTATTAAGCATGTGTCCTTTCTGATTGTTTTAAAGATATTAAATCCAACACAGGATGCCAGTGAATTCCCTCAAGATAGCAAAGTAAAAGTTTACATTAGAATTCTCTGAACTCCAAAGAGACGGAGCACAGTGGGATGAGCGACAAATACCTTTGCCTCAATATTAAAGGGGTACCATCAGATTGTACAAAACCTACATTTTGATTTAAAAATCAATCTTACAAAAACGTAAAAGTAGTAGAACTGTGGGGGAGTTTGTTTTTGCTTTTTAATTCAAGTGAAAAATAGTTTATTATTTGAAGAAGACCATCGTTTCAGGATTTCTTACTCTGTGTAAACACCATCTAGAAGTCCCAAAGGTGAAAGGTTTGGAGGCCTGCACACGTTAACGGATGGAACACTTCAAATAGAGCTGGGCAAAATTTTTCAAACAAGTAGTTTATGCACTGAAAACGTCAGTTCTAGCCAACATAAAATTATTCCTGAATTTGACCCAGTTAGTTTTTGCTGGGACAAACTTTTTCCAGTTGAGTATACCATCTGTGGGTATGTCGACACTGCAGTAAAAGACTCAGTGGCATGGCTGTGCATGGCCTTGTCAGCTGACTCAGGTTCATAGGACTTAGGGTATGGGGCTAAAAACTGCAGTGTAGATGTTCGGGCTTGGGGTGGAGCCTGGGCTCTGAGAATTCACAAGGAGAATGGCTACATTGCAATTTTTAGTCCAAGCTCCTTGAACCGGCATCAGCTGATGTGGGATCTGAGATTCCATGCTTTGAGTGTTTCATTGTAGTGTAGACACGTCCTGTTTAAAAGTCAACTATTGTAAATGCTCTAAAAATCTGCATTCTGACTCCGATTGCCTTGAAATTTGCTTTGCCACATGGGAGTAGTGATAGTGCCAGTTTTCCAAATTTGTGTCATTTGAGCAAAGCATTCCCAAGCCACCCAGCATTTTACAAAATCACCTTGTTTTTCTGAAGGTTTTCTTTGTGCGCAGCTGGTTTTCCAGCAATGGCTGTCAGCCTCCATAAACTGATCTCAGTTCCTTGGGATTTGTGTCAGTTAGTGCACAGCTCCCATTGCCCTTTTGGGGCAGCAATGTTGAAAAAGTTACTCAGTTAGGGACTTAGGTTGACATGTACCAAACTGTCATACCTAAGGGATTGAAGTGAGCATGCATTGTGTTGGGATCAGGAATAGAATGGTGAAACATCTGACATCAGTCGTAGAGTAGCTCAGGGTGACCTGCTGTAGTCATATGTTCTAGGAATTATTCTGGGGACATTCTGTGACCTGTGCTATACAGGAGTTTAGACTAGATGATCACAATGGTTATTTCTGGCTTTGGAATCTGTGAACCCCTTCACTCTGCCCAGAGGATTCTTTCTGAGAAATTGACTTCATTTACCCCTCAGTAAGCCCCAGAGGCCGTTGTCATGTATGCCACCAGACTGTTGACAATTCATATAACAAGATCTCTGTGCACTGCTGTTGACAAAATCTACAGAACTCAATGCTGAAATGAGGGATACATGATCCTCCAAAGTATACATGCAACTCTTGTCGTATCATAGTAACAGTTTTGCTAGAAGGTTCCAACACCATGCTTGTAATCTTAGTCTCATTTAAATTCAGACTGCTCTCTAGGTCGTCACATCCAGGCTACGTCTAAATCTTGTTGATTCTTTCTGAGTAACCTGTCTAAGGTGTTGCCTTTTCTGTTAATCTGTGCAACTAAAACTCTTGTCCCAGCTTTCATCACTTCATGTCTAAAATACTGCAACATCTTTTTTGCTGTCCTTGACAAATGCAATCTTTCCCCATTCGTATCCATTCAGATCATTGATCATTTCCCTGCTGCAATGATCATTTCCCTATCCTGACTCTGTGACCAGGTCAAGCCTCTCTTTTTATTCTTCCACTGACTCCCCCTTTGCTAGAGCGTCAAACATAAGCTGTTTGTCTTCACTTCGAAGGCCTATCTCAACCCTACTTATCTCTCATTCACAATCAAGATGTTGACTTTTGCCTTTGATTGGCCTGTGATGTTGGCTTCTATTGCCCACTTGTTGAGTTTTCAATCACCTTTGTGCTTTCTCCTATTGTTACCCCTATCCATGGGGGGAGATCCCTGTAAATATCTGCACAATCAGCTAATTAGCCTCCTTCAGAATGCTTTGCTTATCTGTGGTGCCTAAAAAATTGACAATGGTTAGGCTGTTGATGTGCTGATACCCCTGTCTGTCATGCTGACCAATATTTTCCATTGTTCCTTTGTACTCTTTATCTGTTTGTCTTCATCTGTTGTCTCTTCTCTTTTGCTTAGATTGGAACCTCTTTGGGGCAGGAGATTGTTCCCTGTTTGTACAGGGCCTAGCAGAGTGGGGTCCTTTGTCCATTGCTAGAGTCACTGGCACTACAGTAGTACACATCATTAATGTAGGTTTAAGAATAGCAGCCGTGTTAGTCTGTATCCGTAAAGAAACCGAGGAATACTTGTAGCACCTTAGAGAGTAACCAGTTTATTTCAGCATAAGCTTTTGTGCGCTATAACCCACTTCATCGGATGCATAGAATGGAACAAACAGAAGTAAGATGCATTTATACACAGAAAGCAAAAAAAAAAAGTTGTAAATTACCATATCAATTATAAGAGGCTGTTTAATTTGGATGGGCCATTATCAGCAGGAAAAAAAAAACTTTTGTAGTGAAAATGTAGTGGATCTATCTATGTCTAACAGTTGATAAGAATCTGTAAAAGAGATTTAACTAGGAAAATGCATTCAATTAGTATAATGACAAAGCCACTCATAGTCCCTGTTTAACCTTGGTTGATAGTGTCCAATTTGCAAATTAATTCCAGTTCATCAGCTTCTTGTTGGAGTCTGTTTTGGAAGTTTTTCTGTTTTAAAATTGACACCTTCAAGTCTTCAATAGAATTAATTAATGCCATAAATAATCCCTCCACCATTTATTACAACTGTACCTCCATAGAATGAAGACAGTTGGTGTGCACATAGATATTGGAATTCAAATCTTTAGAACACAACACAAATAAAATAATAGCACATTCTCTTATAATAAGTAGACATAAGGAAATTCTAGCATTATGGCAAATAATTTAACATTTCTTTTAGAGTTTATAGGTTATGCATATATTTCAGTGACTAAAATACCTTTTCACACTGTAGCTTTGTCTGCAGTGAGATCCTTAATGTTCACAGTACTGTATTTGCAAATCAAAGGCAGTGTACTGGTGCACAGTTTTGGTAAATAGAGTGCATGTATCTTTGTGTGTGGGTGTGTGCGTGCACATGGATGTGCGCCTCACTGTCGTTAAGTTGTTACTTCAAAAATCAGGAGATGAGATTTTAATTTAATGTTTACATAGTTTACCCTAAGATGAACCCCTACAGGATTTTGATATTAGGATTAGAAGGTAAATGTTTTTTATATTAAACACTGTTTAAAAACTAAATCTGCACTGTGTATCATGAAGTCACCTGTCTTCAAAACAACAAATAACCCTTTCCCCTCTTCAACTAACTTAAATTGAACTACATAGTGCAGGTAATGATGTATGGAGTTTTCCTGAACTGGAAGTGAGTAATGAGAGGAAAAGTAAAGATGATGCAGTATATTTAACGTTTAATCATCTTAAATGTTAAATGAAGACATCCCTCAATCTCTGGATACATGTGTCATAAAATAATTTAGATCTTGGATTGTAAACATTATTGTCATTAAATAGTATCATTAAGGTGAATTAACTTTTTTGCATGAAATAATTTTTAAAGATTTTTCCCCTTTAAAACATACCTTTTCCAAATTCTGTTTTCTGTTCAGTACCCTTTTTGCATTTAGCTTGCTTCTGACCGCAGGGACAAATTAAGGTTTCAACTCAGGAAACCTCCCTATGCAGCAAAGTTCTTAAGGTTAAGTATGTGCTTAAGTCAGGGGTGGACAAACTACAGCGCATGGGCTGGATGTGGCCCGCAGGCTGTAGTTTATCCACCCCTGACTTCCTGCCTGATCTTTCAGCTCCCGGCTGGGGAGGCTGCCCCTGGCCCCTCCTCCCCCTTCCCTCCTCCCCCGCAGCCTCAACGCACCGTGCCACTGGTGCTCTGGACAGCGCTGCACTGGAGTGGTTGCTTCCGGCGGGGCCTGAGCTCCTGCTGCTCTGAGTGGTGTGGTAAGGAGTCCCGGGGGGCAGTCAGGGAGCAGGGGAGTTGGGTAGGGGGTGCCGGGAGTCTTGGGAGGGGGCAGTCAGGGAACAAGGAGCAGGGGGCCTTAGATAGAGGGTGGGGTCCTGGGAGGTGGTTGGGGCGGAGGAGTCTATGGAGGGGATGGTCAGGGGACAAGGAGCAGGGAGGGTTGGATGAGTTGGGGATTCAGAGGGGGCAGTCAGGGGTCAGGAAGTGGGTGGGGTTCAGATAGGGGGCAGGGCCAGGCTGTTTGGGGAGGCACAGTCTTCCCTATCTGGCCCTCCATACAATTTTGGAACCCTGATGTTACTTGTGGGCCAAAAAGTTTGCCCACACTTGGCTTAAGTGCTTTGCTGAACTTGTACCTCAGGTCCTGAACCTGCACTGAAAACTGCAGATGCCAGGATATGCGCACGAGTCTCAGTGTGTGTTTGGGAACCAGTTTTGTAGGTAAAGATTCAAATGGGATGAACTCTGAGTAGGGTGGCTGATGTCTTTCTAAACTGTAAAAACTAAATATTTATTTTGTAGAGTACACAAGTTTTCCATGTGTAATAACTTCCAAAATCTAAATTTCTTAAACAGCAGTGCACTACACTCTGCTGAAAATGGACCATCAGCAAGAGTTTTGAAGACTATCAGTTGTGTTGAACACAGTTTGAGAACAGCTGCTTTAGAATTAAATACATTAATAAATAGTAGACTTTGTACAAATGCTAAAAGGGGCACATACTCTAGGTGCCTTTGACATAATTAATAACTATATCACAAATAATACCTTCCATGCAGCAGCACGATTCACTATAAGCCACGAAAGGTGAGACAGGGAAGTTAGAAGTTTATATCTGTCTCACCTCTAGAAATTTTCTATCTTTGTAATTCCCCCCAGTTTTAAATGATTGGGGGTAAGGAGATGAGCTTTGTGACATGCTCCTCAGAGTATGAACCAAGGAGTGGAGCAAATTCCAAAGTAATATTCAGAATAAGATGTCAAGATCTATATGGGTTATTAGAAAAATGCTATATTTGGATCCAGAAGTTATTACGTACATTTGACTATAATGTATGTTTAAGATAATGGCCATTGGTGAGGGCTGACAGTAGTATTTCGCCTCCCCTTGGTTTAACTGAAATCATTATTACCGCTGAGGTGATGCAAAGTCATAGCTGATCCAGTGATGAGAAATAAGTTCCTGTATTAGAATGCGTCCTATTGGATTTCTCTTGTGAATAGTTCTCCTTTCATTAAATAATTTCCTCAGTTCCTTACAATAATAGAACAAGATGTTGGTTATCTAATTTGAATATTTTGTATGTATTTAATGAAAAATTATGATTCTTAACTCATACTTGACAGGTGATGAGTCATTTCTTTGAGTATTTTTATAGCTATTTTTTGTACAGCTTCATTGTAGGTTTTAGAAAAATTGGAAAGTGTTTAAAATGTAATTTGTGTGCTATTTTATCACATTTTTAAATGGTGATATTCTAGATTGTGTAAATTCTTCAGAGTAGGGATGGTCTTCCTTTTATTTCTTGTACAAGAATTGAGCACATTATCAGCATTTAGTTATTAACAGTGTCTTCCAACATCTAACTTTTTTTGTCACAGAATTTTGGCCAAACTGAAGTTTTCTTCTAACTTAGTTTTGTGTAAGGGATCAAATTTAGAATTGATTTTAGTTACCAAATATTTCTTATGCTACAAGAGGAGTATGACTGTTTACAATAATGGAGGACTATGACTGTATACAAAATGAATAGAATACAAATGATAAATCATTCACTGCTAATTATCCTTTATCATAACATGAGAATGTGGAGACAGTCTGTGAAATTGAAAGAAAGCTAATTTAAAAATTATACAGGTAAATTCTTTACACAATGAATGGTTAACAAAATATTAGTGAGACTGATTTTAGTGGGATTTAAAAAATTGATTAGACGTTGATATGTGTGATCAGAAATTCTCCATTATGTTAGATGAGAATTAGATGAGGGTTTTTTTTTTAATTAGAAAGGATCAACTTTTGTGCCTCTGAGATTTTATGTAGAAGCTTCTGCCATGGGCATGTTATTTAATTGTCCCCTGTAGAGCTTTTTGCACTTTCCGGAGACACACTAGTTCCCAGAGATGGGATACTAGACTACACAGAGCACTGGGCTGAATGCAGTGTGGCAATTTCCAAGTTATGAGCTATATAAAAATAGAGCTAGACACTGTCCTTGTCCTAAAGACATTATAACCTGATAATGAGGTGGTCTAAATGTAAAATCTACCATTCAGTCTAGCCTTTCTATGATGATGAAAATGGGGAGTAGACAGAACAGAGATCATGTAGTTTACTTTTAGATTCTTATATCATGGTGATGATATCAGCAGGAGTTTAGTAGATTAAAAAGCATTATTGAAAATATATTTTCTTGAGCTACTTTGACCAAAAACCAAATCAGTATAAATAAGGAACTAGAATGGGGAGGAGGCACTAATAAAATAGGGAAGAGAGACCCAGAAGATGAAATAAAGATTGAAGCCTAAATTATACAATTCATTTCTCCCCACCACTTTTAAAAGTGTGAAATTTAAAGAAGGACATGCAAGGAAAATATGTTTTTTGTGTCTTTGTATGTTGGTAAATATATGAGTGACTGTTTATTTCATAGTTTGCAAATGATATTTTGGTCTCTTTCTTTAGTTTTTACCAGATTCGTGCATATATGAAAATTCCTCCAAGAGTTCCGCACAAATTAGAAGCCAGCTTGTTATCTGTGCCAGGTAAGTGCAGGAATTTTTATACTGAATGTAGTCTAGTTTGACTACATTAACTGAGGACACCTCCAGGATTTTTAGGTGCAGAGTGTGACTTCCTTTAAATTGTTATAAGCTAAATGCCATCAATGCTTCACTTTCCTCAATTTGTAATTTTTTAAAAAAATCTGTAACAGTAACTGAGAATAAAAAGTCTCTTTTTGTGCTGATCTATGTACATGATCTGCCTTGTTCATCTTCACAGAGCTATTCAACTGTTGAAGCTGACTGTACGCTCTATTATTGGAAATGACGCGGGAGAAAGAAATAAAACAACTTGACTTTCAGATTTCGTGTTGAGTTTGCAGGGTTGCAAAGTAGAAAGACATCTTTTTGCTTGTAAAGTGAGCAAATTTAATGTGGGCTCAAGAGACACCTCAATCACCATGATTTTATTAAAAGTAACTAAAAAGTAACTTTAAGTGGAATCACACTTGAAAGGGAAAATGTTCTGACATACTTATAAGATTAGAATTTTAGTCCATTTGTTTGAATAATTGTCATTGCCTTTATGTAATGCTAAATATATTAAATTGTTTTGATGAAAAGGAATTTATTGCCCCTGTCATAAGCCTTGAAAGTCAAGAGTACAACACAGCTCTGAGGTGGGAAAGGGGAGCTAAGGTAGCCCTACTGACGTTGCTGTTAACAATACCATCTAAATAGCTATTTCCTAAAGTCTCCCTCCCCACACCCAGTTCCAGTCTCTTTTTCCAGTGAGTCTGTCTCCCTTCGTCCATCTCCTTGTCCAAGCTGTGTTGCCCAGTCTCCTTGCAAAATAAGTCCCAACCTTCCTCCCCTGCAACCCTGCTCCCAGTCCCAGACTCTTTGTTCAGCTAGTTCCAATCTTCTCCCCAACCTAACTTCCAGTGCCAGGTTCCCCATTCCCTCCCCAAAAGCTTTTAGTCCCAGTCTCTCCACTCACCCAGCCCCGGGCTCCCTGACCCAATTTAATGCCTTTCTCCTCTTCACCCCTCTCTCCCAGTCCAGGTCTTGTCAGCTGAATCAGGCAGCAATCTTCTTCCATGCTTGCTTGGGTGTGTGCAGGGGGATCACTGAGAGCTTAGGGGAGACAGGCTTCCTGCTTTCAGTTCCGGTTCTCTGATCCAGCCCACCCTGCTACCTACACCTCCATTTTCAGAGAGGGTCTGGCTCAGCCCTAGGCTACTGGACTCTTCAGGGAAGTTTGTTTTGAAGCTCTAGCAACGCTCTACTGAGCATGTACAAACTGCATTTTTCCATACACTTACAACTTGGCCAAATCTGGGTGGATTTTCACAGGAATGGTAAAAGGCACATCGCTGACGTACACACGTAGACTCTCACACAAAAAAGCTTCCCCTCCCCAACTGAACCTGACCAAATTTCAGATGTCTGCTCCAAAGCATGTGGGTGCTGAATCTTCTATAAAGAAAGAAAGAAAGAAAAAAAAGGTTGCCTGAATTGAATATGGGAAAAACAGTGTAATTTCTTTAACTCATTCTTGTGAATAGGTGAACCATTGTTGCTGCAATTTCCCAGAACTGTTCAGCCTGAGGCTGACAATCAGCATGTAAAATTTCAGCCCCAGTGGTTAAAGTTGGGTAAAATTATAAGCAATTGTAAATAGGTTTTGCAATAGGAAGTATGAAGCAACCTTAATAGATGTTTCTTCCTCTCCTGTTTATAATTATAAATGGGCACTATTCATAGATTTTAAACTCAGCGAGGATTATTGTGATCATCTAGTCTGACCTCCTGTATAAAGCAAGCCTGAGGATTTCCTTGAATTAATTTCTGCTTTAAGTTCAGTAGCTTTGGTTTAATTGGAACACATCTTTTAGAAAAAATATCAAATCTTGATAAAAAATTTTTGGTAATGGAGACTCCACCACAACCCTTGGTAAATTGTTCCGAAGATTGATTACTCCCAGTGTTAAAAATTTCCACCTTATTTCTACCTGAATTTGTTTAACTTCAACTTCCAACCATTGGATCACATTATACCTATCTCTGCTACAATGAGAAGCCCACTTGTATTAGATTTCCCTTCCCAAAATATGTTCTTAAAGAGTGATTTGCTCACAGAGTGTAAAAGTCTCTTTGAGCTAAATAGATTGAGCTCCTTGTGTCTATTACTGTAAGGCAGGTTCTCTAATCTTTTAATCATTCTTGTGGCTCTTCTGTGAACTGTCTCCAGTTTACCAACATCTTTCATGAATTTTGGACACAATATTCCAGTAGCAACAGCACCAGTGTCCAAGACACAGGTCATATAATCTCCCTACTCCTACTTGAGCTTCCCTTGTACATTCAAGGATTTCATTAGCCTTTTTGGCCACAGCATCGTTCTCGGAGCTCATGTTCAGTTGATTATCCTCATAATCCCCAGAGTTGCTGCTTCCCATGATAGAGTCCCCTGTACTGTAACTATGCCCATGTTTTTTGTTCCTAAATGCCTGACCTTATATTTGGCTATATAAAATGCTTATTGTTTGCTTGTGCCCATCTTACCTAGCGATCCAGATCACTCTGTATCAGTGACTTGTTCTTTTCATTATTTGCCACTCCCCTAGTCTTTGTGTCATGTGCACCATTTTATATTTTCTTCCAGATTATTGATAAAAATGTTAAATAGTGTAGTGCCAAGAAATGTTAAATAGTGTAGTGCCAACCCTTAGAATTCCATTAGAAACACAGCTGTTTACTGATGATTCCCCATTTACAATTAGATTTACAGACCTATCAGTTAGCAAAATGTGCCATGTTGAATTTGTATTATTCTAGTCTTTAATCAAAATGTTGTGCATAACAAAGTCAGATGCTTAACAGAAGTCTATTGCATCATTACCTTTATTAACCACACTTGTAATGTCATTAAAAATATCAATTTAATTTGATAAGATTTTTCCATAAATCCATGCTGATTGGCATTAATTATATTTCTCTCTTTTAATTCTTTATTAATGTAATCCCATATTAGCCATTCCATTTTTCTGCCTAGGATCAATATCAGGTTGATCGGCCTATAATTATTTGTATCCTCTTGTTTGCATTTTTTTAATATTAGCATGACATTAACTTTCTTCCATTCTTTTGGAACTTCCCGTTTCCCAAGAATCTTTCCAAAAAAAAAAAAAAAAAGTTAATGTCCATGAGGCCCCTCAGCCAGTTCTTTAAAAGCTCTTGGATGCAAGTTATCCGGAGCTGTTGGTTTTAAAGTGCCTTTCTTCCGTAGCTGCTGGTTAACATCCTCAAGAGGTACAGTTGTAATGGAAAGTATTTTATCGTCGTCATCATCTGGCCTTTTCCCAAAATACAGAAGAGAAATATTTTGAAAACTTCTCTCTTTTCTGTATTATTTATAGTTCTACCATTTCCACCTGATAATGGATAATTGTTAGGATTCCTGTTGTTCCTGATATACTTAAAATACTCCTGGTTGTTGTCCTCTGCTGACCGTAGATTTCTCCTTGTGTCCTTTTTCTTCCTTTATTAATTTATTTTTAAAACAAGTGTTGGCTTTTTTCTTGATTGTGACTTTTTTTGGGGTGGGGTGGGGTGCGGGAAATCTAGTAAAAAAGTTCTTAAAGCTCCTTACATGAGTTTGCTTAATACTTTCTGTTTTAAGACCCCATTTTCAGTTGCTTATAACTTGGTCAAATTCTAACTGTTTAAGGAGAAATTTTCTGTGTATGGTATCTGCCTCAGACTGGATTTTTTTTTTTTTTTTTTTTTTTTTTAAGTTTCAACTCCAACAGTCAAGCCTGTTTTTAAGCTGCAGGCTCTAAGGCCAGAAGGGGCCATCGTGATCATCTAGTCTGACCTCCTGCACATTGCAGGCTACAGACCCTCACTAACCCCTTCTATAATAGACCCAGAACCTCTGGCTGAGTCACTGAAGTTCTCATATCATAATTTAAAGACTTCAAGTTACAGAAAATCCACCATTTATTCTAGTTTAAACCTGCAAGTGACCCATGCTTCAGAGGAAGGCAAACAAACCCCAGAGTCTCTGTCAATCTGACCTGAGGGAAAATTCCTATCCAACCCCAAATATGGCTATGATTTGCAACTTGAACATGTGAGCAAGACCCACTAGCCAGATACCTGGAAAGGAATTCTCTGTAGTAACTCAGAGGTTTCCCCATCTAGTGCCCCATTTTTGACCATTGGGGAGTTTTTTTGCTCCTAGCAGTGACAGATGGGCAGCTTGTCATTGTAGGCATCTCATTATACTAGTAGTTCCCAAACTGGGGTACGTGAAATGTTGCAGGGGGGTTTCAGGGGGGAAAAATCCCTAATGGCAGACAGAACTGTCCCTAGCCACCCAGGGCCGCATGGGGCCAGCAGCCCAGAGCCCCTGGACTTCCAAAAGCTAAGCAGATCAAAACAAGCATATCTTTCACACTGAGATTTCAATTTCAAGAGTCCTTATAAGAAATGGAAAGGAGGATAGATATTTTTTGTTGTTTTTAAAATTAAGTAGGCAGCTGGTATTGTTTTTAAAATTATTATGAAGAACAAGTTTAAGCTTTCTTGTAACGTGTGTTGTTTGCCTGGACTGCTCAAGACCTGAATTTCTGGTGTAAGAGGAACACTTTGAATTGGCTTCTTAAATACCTTCATGCTGTTTCATATCTGATATTCCTTGGTGAAACATAGGTGCCTTGTCCTACAACAATTCAAAGTGATACAAGCTATGAAAGTGTTATCTTAGAAGAGTGTTTCCATTTGCATAATATATTCAAAATACTGTAATGACAAATAATAATAGTGTGTAATAAGCATGTCATAAAAACTAATTTTATATAAGATCACTGCTTTTATAATTTATACACAGGTCAAGGAGAAAATCCCTAGAAATATTCATTTTTCGGAGGGGGGTTCGTGAGACTTGACATTTTAGTCAAAGGGGTTCACAAATTGTTAAAGTTTGGGAACCACTGCATTATACCATTCCCTCCATAAATTTATCACATTAAGTCTTGAAGCCAATTAGTTTTTTTGCCCCACATCTCCTTGGAAGGCTATTCCAGAACTTCTTGCCTCTGATGGTTAAGAACCTTCATCTAATTTCAAACCTAACCTTGTTGATGGCCTGTTTTTGTCTGTCTGTTCTTGTGTCAACATTAGTGCTTAACTTAGGGTATGGTTACACTTACAAGATTATAGCGCTATAGGTTATAGCGGTCCCCTTATACAGTAATATGTATAGCGCTATTGTATGTCCACACTCAGATGCTCCTGCGGTATAGCATGGCCACATTTGGGGCACTTAATGTGGCATTAAGAGCAGCGCATTAGGGCAGGTATCCCAGCATTCAGCTGGGTGCAACATGCTTTTTAAACGAGGGGAGTGAGGGGGGACGCGTTGTGTGTATGCGGAGGGAGAGAGACAGTGGTTTTTCCGTTTTTCTGAAAGCCTGTCAGTGAGCCTCCGTTCACAGAAGGTTTTGTTTTCACACAGGCTCCCTCCTTAAACATTTGCATTGTTTATCTGCTGAGTTAAGAGAGAAACTCTAAAGAGGTACTTCCGCATTCCTCCAGCCGAGTTCAAAACAAAGGGAAGAGACGTCAATTGCCTTAAATGGCTCTAGGCATCTCCAGAGATCACTTGTAGTGCAGTGGGTGTCCACATCCTTGCTGTAGCGCTACAGCAGCTGCGCTACAGCCCTTATTCCCCATGCGGAGGTGGATTAATAATAGCGCTATAACTCAGCAGTTATAGCGCTCTACGTGCCTTGCCAGTGTGGACGGGGAGGAGGTTATAGCGCTCGTGGGGGCTTTATAGTGCTATAAAGTGCCACTGTAACCATGGCCTTAGATATCTCTTTTCCCTCCCAGGTATTTATCCCTCTGATATGTTTATAGAGAGTAATCATATCTCCCATTAGCCTTCTTTTGGTTAGGTTAAACAAGCCAAGCTCCTTAAGTCACCTGTCCTAAGATAGGTTTTTTGTTCCTCTGATCATTCTAATAGCCCTTTTCTGCATCTGTCCCAGTTTTAATTCATCTTTTTTAAACATAGGAGACCAGAATTGCACACAGTGTTCCATATGGGGTTTCAACAACACCTTGTATAATGGCATTAACACTTCCTTATCTCTACTGGAAATACCTCGCCTGATGCATCCTAGGATCAATTAACCTTTTTCATGGCCCCATCGCATTGGCAAGTCATAGTCATCCTATGGTTAACCAATATACCCAGGTCTTTCTCCTCTTCTGTATCTTCCAACTGATACATTCCCAGCTTATAACAAAAATGTTTGTTGTTAGTCCCTAAGTGCATGATACTGCACTATTAAATTTCCTCCCATTTCTGTTACTCCCAATTTTCAAAGACCCCCAAATCTTCTTGTATGTTGTTCCGGTTCTCTGTATTGGCAATAACTTCTAACTTTGTGTCATCTGCAAATTTTATTAGCACACTCCTTTTTGTGCTAAGGTGTTGAAAGAAAATACTAAATAAGATTGGCCTGAGACTGATCCCCAAGGAAAGCCACTAGTAACTTCCCTCCAGCCTGTTAGTTCACCTTTCAGTAGTCTTCCCATTAACCAGTTCCTCATACCCATTTCAATTCTCACACTGTATTAATCTGTATCTTCTCCACCTTAGCTAATTTTCCATGTGGAGCTGTATCAGATGTCTTACTAAAATACAGGTGGAATTAGATCTACTGCATTTTCTTTGTCTAAAAAATCAGTTATCTTCTCAAAGAAAGAGATTAGGTTGGTCTCGTACAATCTACCTTTTGTAAAACCATGTTGTATTGTATTCCAGTTACTGTCAACATCTATTTCCTTATCTACTTTCTCTTTCAAAATTTGTTTGAAGACCTTGCATGTAATTAAGGTCAAACTAATAAGCCTGTAGTTTCCCTAATTGCTTTTTCCCCCTTTCTTAAAAATAGATACTATATTAGCAGTTAGCATAGGATATGACCCGCATGTTTAGACATTAATTAAAAATCCTTGCTCTTGGGCTTGAAATTTCATGTGCCAGTTCCTTTAATATTCTGGGATGGAGATTATCTGGGCCCCCTGATTTGGTCCCATTAAGTTGTTTGAGTTTGACTTCCACTTCGGATGTGGTAATTTCTGTGATGGGTTGGACCACAGAGAGCCCTTTGGATCTGCCACCTGATGTGGTGGGACTACTTCTGAGCCCGTTTTCCCTGGCAGCTTGGGAATTCAGTACCTTGCCTTGTTGAACCAAACACGCCAATCTGTTCCAACACAGAACAGGGTCTGATCTATGTCCCCCCAAAATTGCATACTTAACTGAATACCACTTAGCAGGTACTCCTGTCTTTAGCACCTAGATCCAAACCCCGAATAAATGGAATCCAAATCCCAAATAAATCCATTTTACTCTGTATACAGGGTAAACTCATAAATTGTCCACTGTCTATAACACTGATAGAGAGAGATGCACACCTGTTTGCTCCCCCAGAAATTAATTGCTTACTCTGGGTTAATTTATAAGCAGAAGTGATTTTATTAAATATAAAAAATAGGATTTAAGTGGTTCCAAGTAACAGACCAAACCAAGTAAGTTACCAAGCAAAATGAAACAAAAGCATGCAAATCTAAGCTTAATATAGTAGGAAACTGATTACAGATGAAATCTCACCATCAGAGATGTTCTAAGAAGTTCTTTCAAGTCAGTCTATCCACTTCTCTAACCATTCTTGTCATATTTCTGTTCACTCATTTTCCTCAGTCCATCTTGTTCTTAAAGTAAATATGCCTTATTGAACAAATATAAGGCTTGGATGTGATGTAATGTAGTCAGAGTAATGTGCACAGAATTGAAAGCCAAGAACACCTGCGCTCTAGTTCCAGATCATCCACTGATTCACTAGGTGGCTTTGGTCAAGTCAGTTAACTTCTCTACCTGAATTTTGCTAACTCTAAAATGTGGATAATATGTAGGATGTTGAGAGGACTGATTATTTAAATTTTTAAAACAGTATGCAGATGAAAATTGCTAAGTATCATTACTTTGAAGCTTCAGGAAATCTCAGTGTACTTCCCATCATTACATTTCACTACTTTATTTTGTTTATTAATTAGGCAAAAATAGTTTAGTGTCCTCAATCCATCACATTATTGATCAGTAGTACATATTTGTATATGATTGAAGAATTTAACTGTACTGTTTGTTTGATTTCCAATTTTTAAAAAAAGGCAAGAGACTATCAGATCTTATATGGGAACAAAGAGGAAGTAATATATTCCAGGTTTAGCAAACATTTCACTGCTCTCTTCTCATTTAAAATCACTTCTGAAGAATCACTTAGACTTTAAGGTCAGAAGGGACCATTATGATCATCTAGTCTGACAGAATTTTACCCACTCATACCTGCAATATACTCTCACCTATATCTGAGCTATTGAAGTCCTCAGATCTTGGTTTAAGGACTTCAAAGTACAGAGAACTCTCCAGCAAGTGACTCATGCCCCCTGCTGCAGAGGAAGGTGAAAAACCTCCAGGGCCTCTGCCAATTTGCCTGGAGGAAAATTCCTTCTCTACCCCAAATATGGCGATCAGCTGAACCCTGAGCATGTGGGCAAGACTCACCAGCCAGACACCCTGGAAAGAATTCTCTGTAGTATCTTAGATCCCATCCCCTCCAACTTTCCATCATATACCACCAGTCCCCCCTATTACCATAGTCAAAGATCAATTGCCAAAATTATGTTCGAAGTCAGTGTCACAAGAAGTGAATCAACAAAAATACTTGCATGTTACATTATATATATTTACGTGTGTGTAATATATATATATATATATATGTGTGTGTGTGTGTGTGTGTGTGTGTGTGTGTGTGTATATTTTAAATTGACTGCACTGTGTTATACCTTTTCTCAGTAACTTTGTAATCTGATTGCTGTAGCCCACAATTATTCTGGGAGAGTCCCCTCTTCCTGGTTTTATTGGCTCATTTCATTGCATCATATCTGAAATTAGATAGAAATTCTTCGAGACTGGGACCTTGGCTGCTGTAAGATGTGTAGCACACATTTGGAAGCTGTAAAATAATAATAGGTTTCAAAATAGAACAAAATGATATTTTCATTATCTGCACTGCATTCTTTTAAAACTTCTGTGTCTGCTTGATTTTCAGGTGCTGATCTTGCCTTTCCAGCTTCAGTCCATGACAATGTAATTTGCAGTAAAACATTTCAAATTCTTTACAAAAATGAAGAGGTTTCTGTGAATGATGTTATGATCTTCAAAATTAAAATGCTCTTAGATGAACGGAAGGTAATCTGCCATTCAAGTATATTTAACTATTCATATACTTCAGATCCATTAGGCATAATTTGCAAAACACTGAACTTAATTGTCATGTTTTTAACTCCTTTTCAGATTGAAGAATCCCTTAATGAAATGAATTTCCTGCTATCTTTAGATCTACACTTCACAGACACAGATTATTCGTAAGTTTAAAAATAATACATATTTTATTAAATAATTGAAATGCCTCTTAACTGCCTTTTTTAAATGGAGAGATTAAAATTATTACATTATATATATAAAATATTGACAAAACATTTTTAAAATCTAGAGTGCTTAATTTTAAGTTATTCATATATGAGAAATTTATTTGTGTGGGCAAAAAATATCTGGTTAATCTCTTGAGACAGGTTGCAGACTTCAATTAGTGAGTTTAGGAGAGATTCCTTGTTCTTTATCTGTTCATCCTGCTGCTTCCTTTTAGAGATGTAATCATATTTCTGCATGATATACTATAAAACAATACTCTATTTAATATATTGAAGTTATTGAAGACCAATATGGTTATGGCCTTGTGTTGTTTAAGTAATGGGTTGCTGTTTTTTCTATTGGGGATTTTATTATTAGATGACTTAAAACGTTGTTACAGTAATTACCCTTTTTTTCCCCCCAAGGCCAGATGACCTGAGCACACTGCAACTAATTAGTAGCCGAACTTTAAAGTTGCACTTTAACTTACACCAGGGCCTTCATCACTACGTCAATGTTATGTTTGATTACTTCCACCTCTCTGTCATCTCTGTTACAGTCCATGCTTCTTTGGTTGCTCTACACCAGCCATTGATAAGGTAATATCCCATTAATAAGTTTCAATTAATGAATTGGATTATTAGCTATTGTAACTTGAGAGTTTCAGTGAGCATGGATGTAATACTTAGAGTAAAGTTTATGTATATGATGTATTGTGCTTTATGATGTTTTAGATTAGCTGCTGTTTTGGTGGTTTTTTGTTTTTTTCCCCTAAAATTTTGAAATTTTGAGTTCTAGTTTGTGCTAGAATAGGAGTGCAGGTGGTGAAAGATAGATAACTACATGTCTGCCGAAAAGCCACCAAAAGTGGAAACACTCATTTCGGCGGACTCACATGGGTCGTGGCGGCCCGTGGGGAACAGAGAAGGGGCCGCCACAACAGAAAGTTTGAAAACTGCCAGCTTTAACTATTATGTAGATTATCAAAGGATATGTCAGAAAGAAGAGGGATAACCCTGTTATGAATTCGAGCATAGTCTACTGCAGGGGTCATCAAACTGGGGTGCGTGAGACCATCCACGGGGGTGTGCGAGACCCTGGCGCCACCACTGATCCCTCCCGGGAGATTGCCGAACTCCCGAGCGGGCTATTTTAGTACTTCCGAAATGCTGCCACAGAAAGTGGAAGCTTTTGCTTTCCGCGGTGGCATTTCGGCGGACATACCCTCGGGGGGCCATGTGACTCTTTCCTTGGCAAGAAGGGGCCACCGAGGAAAAAGTTTGAAGACCCCTAGTCTGCTGCATGTGATACTTCATTTTGTCCTGAGTGGAGGAGAACTTGGACAGAACTTGGAAGAGTAACACCACTCCCTCCACCCCCCATGGTGGTATGCTGTAATTATGTTTTGCAGGAAGAGACTGAAGAATAATGAATAGAGGAGTATATGGGCTTGTACATTCTCATTTTAGCAGGGTTTGGCATGACCCCGTATTTGGTGGTATGCTCTACTGGTACCTTTCCAATGGCTCTACCAGTATGTGTTGAATTAAAGTGTTTATTTTAAGAGGTTTTTTTGTATTTATGTGCCTGTATGAAACTTGTAATCTAACTGATGGAGCTTTAAAAGTGTGTTTGGTTATCTGCAGCAATGGAAAAACCAGTAAATAAACCTTTTTTTTAAGAAGTATATATATTTATGCAAACTGGTAAACTAAATGAATAATGCCAAATTACCAAACAACCATCTATGCCTCTCCCTCACCCCCACAAAAATAAGCAATATCATGCTCTGTAGCCTACATTTATACTAATGTGACACAACAACAAAAATAGGACTCAGCTGAGCAGGTTTTACCATTATTGCACTAAGAGAACCTATTGCATGGTTTTATTTGAATATTTATTATTTGTATTACAGAAGTACCTATACGTCCCAAATGAGAGCAGGGTCTTATTGTGCTTGGAGCAGTACATACACATTTTAAGAGTCTCTCTCACCTTTTGTCTTGTCTATTTAGAAAGAAAGTATTGTTTTCCCTGCCATTACAAAGATCAGAACTGAGTAAAGAAACATTAAGGGTATGTCTTTATTGCACACTCCTTACAGCAATGTGTAGAGTACATACACTGTATGTCCCTAGCATGGTTGTAAATAGCAATGTAGACAGTGAGGCACTGCTTATGTGAGTAAAGACACACCAGAACCCTTAGGCTCTCTTTATTCTCAAGCAGTGCCTCTCCTGTGTACCCTGCTATTTTTAGCAGTGTAGTATCCTGCTTTTTCCCCACTGTGGGAGCCTTTCCTTGCTGCAAGAGTCTCTCCTTGTGTTGGGGAAATGCTCTGATGGCTCCCTGCTTCCAGAGCCATTCTCTGCTTCAGGAAGCTGCCAGACCCTTCTCCTGGCACCTCCCCATTGCCAGAAACCTTCACTAACTTGTGTAGCTATAAGCCACAGTGTGGATGCAGCTTACTTTTCATTCTGGCATGCACCTACAAATACAGTTACTCCTTGCTTAACGTTGTAGTTACATTCGTGAAAAAATGCTACTTTAAGCAGAATGATGTTCAGTGAATCCAATTTCCCCATAAGAATTAATGTATGGAGATGGGGGTTGGTTGGTTCCAAGGAAATTTTTTTCACCAAAGACATACATACATATGTACATACATACATACACAGTATAAGTTTTAAACAAACAGCCTATTAGTGTACACTCTAATGAAGATTGTGAAGCTTGGTTGAGGTGGTAAAATCAGAGAGTGGGATATTTCCCAGGGAATGCCTTGCTGCTAAATGATGAATTAGCACTCGGCTGAGCCCTCAAGGGTTAATACATTTTTGTTAATATAGCATTGCACTCCTGTACAAGGCAGCACAAATGGAGGGAGGAAACACAATAGATGCATGCCAGTGACCTCAATCATTCCCTGCGGAACTCTGGGATGATGAACGTGATGATGAACCCATGCTGTCCCACTGGAACGTATCACTCCTTCCACTTTCCAAACTGCCAGGTGGTGCATGTGTGTGTGAGACAGAGACACACACTGTGTATGTATATATGTATGTGAGAGAGAGACACACACAGACACACACACTGTATGTGACAGGCACGCATTGCCCTTTTAAGTACTCCGACGCCACTCTAAGTACACTGCCTTTTTAAGTAGATTAGCAAATTGAGACAGCAGCTGCTGCCAGGAGGCTCCCTCCATCATGAGCCTTGTCGGGTCCCACCCACCACTCTATGGAGATGCAGTACAGGAGCGGGGACAGGGGATATCCTGACATCAGCACCCCTTTTCCGTCTCCTCCCGATCCCTGTCCCCACACAACAACCAGGAGGCTCCCAGGAGCAGCACCAAGGCAGAGGGCAGGAGCAGCACAGGGCAGTGAGGGAGGGACACAAGAACTGCATGACAATTGATAGCCTGCTGAGCGGCTGCCACACAGGGAACTGATGGGAGGGCTGCCAGCCTACCCTGGTTCCAAGCCCCCACCAACTAACTCCAATGGGCTGCTCTTCCTGCAAGTGGTGGACAAAGCAGGTGGCAGCCAAACAGTTATCAGGGAGAATTGTACAACTTTAAATGATCATGTTCCCTAATTGATCAGCGATGTAACAACAATAACCAGAATGAC
The DNA here is from genome assembly GCA_007922305.1 of Dermatemys mawii. Classification (NCBI taxonomy): domain Eukaryota; kingdom Metazoa; phylum Chordata; order Testudines; family Dermatemydidae; genus Dermatemys; species Dermatemys mawii. The sequence goes on from ML677333.1 coordinate 34,024,598, forward strand.
ATTAAGTGAGGAGTTACTGTACCTGGCTTTTTGGCACCTATGGTGTGCAGTGTAGACCTAGCCTTAGTGACCAACTCTCACAGAAAGCCTGAGACAGAGCTTGGGAATTGAACCCAGATTACCAAAATCTCAGAGCAGCATCTTAACAACAAGATCATTCTCCTCTTACCCATCTCCTTTTTAGAATATACATTCTCTCTGTGACACTGACTGCATCTTCTTTATTAGTTTTACAATACAAGTCGTCAATGTTGCTAAGTCTGGGACTAACTCAGAAACACCGTTAAAGCTCATTTTTATGCAGTTCTTTAAGTAGATATATTATGTCAATGTCTTTGACCTTAGTAGGTGACTTGTATATTTTCTCTTGCAATACAGCAGTTTATGCTACAGACTAGTTAGAGAAAGTGGTGGCTCATCTACTAGTGGGGAGTTACTAGAATAATACTATTTGGTTCAAAAGCAAAAGCCCAAAGGATTGGCTGCTGACTATGGTAAATGGCCAATAGACGAGGAGGTGCCTGCAGCAGCTGCAATTGGTGCACTTGCGGTTTCTGTCATTGCTGCCCCGGACCTTGTCCCTGGCCTTTTTCTTTGAGGTTCTTGTCACTGCCACAGTGGCAGTAACATCTGCCCTGTCTTTTTATTGGTCATCCTTTGCCTAGTCTCCTAAATTTGTAGGAGTCAATAGACTCTGTCTTCAAACACCTTCCCCAAGTTCTCTTAATCTGTTCCTCATATGGGGGTTGGGAAAGTCACTAATTTTTATGTTTATAGAATACATCAAAAATAAGTGTAGTGGGTGGAAAAACAAACAGCATTACACTGATAATATTGATTTTGTTACTTAAACACAGATTTTTCTTTAAAGTGTGTTTCTTTGCTTTCCTCCCAAATCTTCAAATACTCCATGCCAGATCCTTCTCTTTCCCTGAATTATTCCTCATGACTTCCAATGCGCAAAGTGCACGTGTAAGTGTCAGTCTACAAAACGATTACAGGAAGGTGAATTGATTATTTAAGCTGCAGCATCCCCTTAGCTGTGGTACATGAATTTCATGTTTTCTAGCAAAAATTGTTCCTATTTGTATGTATGATGTTTTCAGAGAACCAGGGTAATATTCTTCCATGACACCTTTATACAATACTGGCAAAAATTTTGAATTTGCTCGTGTTCTGTATGTGCAATTTTTTCCTCCCAGTTTTGGCTCTGACGGGGGGAGTGAGTGGAGCAAATTAACTTTATATCTCAACTCAGTAAAATGTGAAAAGAGACACTAAAACAAAGTAGTAATGTTCATGTTGCTACAGTCATCACTGAAGTGGAATGTTACCCATTGACCAAGAAATATTTTTAAATACTTTTAAAAATCTGATTACTCAAGGTGTCCTTTTAAAGAAATTTTCAACAAACAAGCTTGCGGTTGTTGTAAGAAGGTAAGAAGGTATAGTAATTACCTGAACATCTTGATTCTCTCTGACTTTTATTAAAAATACAAATGATTTGTATTAAGGATTTCTGCTACTATGATAAATAATTGTGGTACACACTCCTTATTACATGTATTCAGTTCACTTTGTGTTTATAATCAAATGGATATTTTTCCCTGTTTTTAAATGGTTCTGGCAGCTTTCCTCGTCCAGTGAAGAATACTTGGTTAAACAGGAACACACCAGCACAGAACAGGGACACTGTGATTCCTACTCTTGAAAGTGTGGTCTTCGGCAATAACTACACAAAACAATTATCAGCAGATGTAAGAATATTATCGATTGATTATTTTATTTATAATATTTCTGAGTTTTATTGGGTAATAATTCTTTTTGAATTACTGGTATTGAAGGGCAAACTTAATTAAAGGCCCTTTACTATGGCTTGTGACATGACATAAGGGGAAGAACTTTACCAAAAATGATATGTGTCAAGTTCCGTGTTATAGAAAACTTAAAATATTTAGTGTTGGCCTGTCGATTAATTTCAGTTAACTCATGCGATTAACTCAAAAAAATTAATCACAGTTTAAAAAATTGTTATTATTTGCAGTCTTAATTGAACTATTAAACAATAGAATACCAATAGAATTTTTTAAAATATTTTGTTTTTTCTACATTTTCAAATATATTGATTTCAGTTAGAACACAGAATACGAAGTGTAGAGTGCTCACTTTATATTATTTTTATTACCACTATTTGCACTGGAAAAATGATAAACAAAAAAATAGTGTTTTTTTGTTCACCTCATACAAGTACCATAGTGCATTTCTTTATCTTGAAAGAGCAACTTCCAAATGTAGATATATATTTTTTTTTTGGTTACATAACTGCACTCAAAACAAAACAATGCAAAACTTCAAAGCCTACAAGTCCACTCAGTCCTACTACTTGTTCAGCCAGTTGCTAAGAGAAACAAGTTTATTTACATTTACAGGCGAGTATGCTGCCCGCTTCTTATTTACAATGTCATCTGAAAGTGAGAACAGGCATTCTCATGGCACTTTTGTAGCCAGCACTGTAAGATGTTTACGTGCCAGGTACGCTAAACATTTGTATGCTCCTTCGTGCTTTGGCCGTTATTTGAGAGGACTTACTTCCATGCTGATGATGCTCGTTAAAAAAAATAAAGGGTTAATTAAATTTGTAACTGAACTCCTTGGCAGAGAATAGTAGGTCTCCTGCTCTGTGTTTTGCCCACTTTGTTATATATATTATAGCAGTGTTGGATGATGACCCCATATGTTGTTCATTTTAAGTACACTTTCACTGCACATTCGACAAAACACAGGGTACCAAACTGAGATTTCTAAAGATAGCTACCTCACTTGACCCAAGGTTTAAGAATCTGAAGTGCCTTCCAAAATCTGATTGGGATGGGATGAGGAACATGCTTTCAGAAGTCGTAAAAGAGCAGCACTTCAGTGTGAGAACTACAGAACCCGAACCACCAAAAAAGAAAATCAGCTTTCTGCTGGTGGCATCTGACTCATATAATGAAAATGAATATGTGCTGATCTGCGTTGCTTTGGATCATTATCAAGCAGAGCCCATCGTCAGCATGGTTGAAGCATGAAGGGACATATGAATCTTTAGCAAGTCAGGCATGTAAATATCTTGCAATGCTGTCTACAACAGTGCCATGCGAACGGCTGTTCTCACTTTCAGGTGACATTGTAAATAAGAAGTGGGCATCATTAGCTCCTGCAAATATAAACAAATTTGTTTGTCTGAGCAATTGGCTGAACAAGAAGTAGGACTGAGCGGACTTATAAGCTGTAAAGTTTTACATTGTTTTTTTTTTAATGCAGTTATTTTTTGTACATAATTTTACATTTGTAAGTTCAATTTCCATGATAAAGAGATTGCTCTACAGTACTTGTAGTAAGTGAATTGAAAAATACTATTTCTTTTGTTTTTATAGTGCAAATATTTATAGTAAAAATAAATGTAAAGTGACTGCTGTACATTTTGTGTTCCATGTTGTAATTGAAATCAGTATATTTGAAAATGTGGAAAACATTCAAAACATTTTATATGTATGGTATTCTGTTATCGTTCAGCAGTACAATTAAACATGGTTAATTTTTTTTAATTGCTAAACTGCCCTAATTTAGTGTGTTTATCTTTTTTTTGCGAGATTGCACTCTACTGGAAATTGTGGGCCCATGAATGAGTTTCAGATGAGTTTGGAGTGGAGGATGATCTATAGAAAATCTTTTTAGGTATTCTGCTAGTATAATTTTACAGTATGTAATTAATATATATAATAATCCTTTTTTAGGGTTGCAGTTTTGTGATTGCGGAGTCTTTCCTGAATCACGCCTACAATCTCCACTATACACTTTGTGCCAGTTTGCTGCTTGCATTTAAAGGGTTACACAGCTATTTCATCATAGTAGCAAAGGAGCTCCCTTCCTCTCACCGAATAGAACTGGGTATGCTGAACATAATAAAATAAATCACTTTTATTTTCCATTACAAAGATATTTTCTGTCGTCATCTTGTGCTCCTTAGAAAGGCCTGTTTTCTCTCCTTTCTTCTACATTGAAATATAATTAATCTTATACCTTGTACCTGTTTTACCTTCTATTTTACTACTGGAGTTGAAATGAGTCTTTTAGTAATGGTCAAAAATATAACCAAAAATACTCCCATCAAGTTAAAAAGATTAACAAATTGGCTTTACACAATCTTAAATATTTTCCTGTAGCTTTTTCAAATCAATACATTAGTACTGAAAATATTTGAAGCAAATCCCCACCCCATCTAAATGCTACATTATGACTATGTGAATGCTGTAAGGAAACATGATTGTTGTATGAAAGTAAGCTTAAAGTTTGATTCTAAAAAAAAATTCTAACTCCTGTAAGTTTTGATTTGAAAAGAACATGGGGAAAACTTGAAAATAAGTCCTCAATAAGAAATTATTTCAAAGTCATTTTTTTGTTTTTTAAAGCCTGAATGCTCTGAAACTGACATAATATTAATTATTTGAGACTTTGGAAAAACAGATCACACTATGGACTAAATCTATGTAACTGAACAAGTCAGTAAGATTAAAATTAGTTTTGAGAGTAGCCACTTTCTCATCATGATTAAAATGGAACAGTTATAGAACACATTTTGAATCAGCCACCTTTTGCAGATGGAGCTAAGGAAATATTGCTTAAAAAATATAATTCTAATAATAGATCTGTTTTACAATAGGAATTTACTTTAGTATATCTTTTTCTCTCAGAGGTGTGAAAAATCCATTTTCCTGAGGGACATAGCTATACTGACCTACCCCCCAGTGTAGAGAGAGTTAGGCTCCTCTCTGGGAGGGAGATTACCTGTGCCAATAGGAGATCCTCTCCCACCAGTGTAGGCAGTGTCTATGCTGTAGCAGCATTTTAAGTGTAGACATACTCTAACATGCAGGATTAGTGCTAAGCTAATGTCTGTTTTGTGTTGTGGAGCCAAAAAGGTGGCATAGGTGAAAAGGGGTAATACTAAGGCATTTTCAAGGACCATTAGAGTTTACGTTAAGTGTGTTTGTGTTGAACATCAAAAATGTTTGGCTTTTTTAAAAAAAGGGAGGAGGACATTTTGGAATCCATGGGTATGTTATTGTGCTTGGCTCGGCCCCCAGCTCGGGAATGCAGGACTCCATGGCTCGCTGCGCTCGGCCCGGCTCCCCAGGACAGGAGTGTGGGGCTACTGGCACTGCTCTTCTGACTTGAGTTCGCGGGCCAGATAAAAATGGCCGACAGGCCACATGTGGCCTGTAGGCTGTAGTTTGTCCACCCCTGCTCCATTCCCACAGTGTTTGTAGCTCTGAGGGTCTACTATGATCTACTTGATGTAGTGTCTTTTTTTTCTGAATAAAAATGTATGTTCATTAAAGTACCATTTATACTAGAAGCTAGGCTGTCTATCATTAAGAACAGGAGCAGTACTTTTAGTCACAGTGCAAAGTATATTGTGTGCCAATTACTTTAATCCTCCAGTGTTGGGGAACCCACTTTTTATGTGAATGACTCAGCCTTTAGCAAGGAAATGCCTTAAGTGTCAAATAGTATCTTTATGTAAAGATATGCTTAGAATATGAAAATTACTTAATTGAAACTCCAGTTTGAACTCCTGAATGAATCACAGCTTTTTCTTTAATTCCCTTATACATTGTATAAAATAAAAAATATATAATAAAATAGAAACCGGGATTTGAATAATACAACTGTAAAGTATCATCCAAGGCCCACTGAAGTCAGTGGAAAGATTCCCATAGTCTTAAGTGGGTTGGGCTTATACTTACTTTCAGAATCTTAATTTACCTTGAGGTTCTGTAAGTTTGAACTGAAATAATCAAAAATAATATATTTAGCGCTTTGAAAATTGACTCATCTGCTGTATATTCTATACATTTATTGATAACATTTTCTATATTTTAATTTTTTTCTCAATCTTTACAGTTTAGTATGCTAATATCCCTTTTTTCCTTATCTGTGAATTTTTTTTCTATTATATTGTATATACCTAGATCTGACTGTTTATATGACAACAGTGACTAAAGCTGTTTACACAAATACTAACATTTCTAACATTATTCACTTTTTGCTTCTGGAAAATAACCAATACTGATAGCTAAGAAAAAGGACTGTTTTCTTTAAAAACTAGCAATAATCAGAGACAACTGCACTTCTGTAAAAATAAAAAAAACCACTGCACATTAGATTTTCACATTTTATAATGTTTTATTTTTATTTGTTATTACTATTTATCTTGAATTTTTACATAGTAAATATATTTTGTATCTGAGATTCAAATAGGCTTTTTGGGAAAAAAAAATCCCAAATCCTTTTTAAATCTCATAAAAAGTATTGTTATCCTTTGTTTTAAATAAAATGTCTTTATCTTGCTTTAATTTTGTTTCTTTTGTTCACTTAATTCTATGATGTACATTTTTATTAATTTAAAAACGTTGATCTCTTATTTTTTTAAACATTGAATTTTCAACAGCATATGCAAAATACTGTTGGACTTAATAAATAAACTTAATTGTTAGCATTTGATCAATGTTTATTTTTAAAAAACAAAAACAAAACAGGTATTAGAAAATTTCAAAAACAGCCTTAATGTACATCATGAGTAATACCTAATCTAGAAATTTTAGTAAAATTATATGCTTTAATGTTCTATTCTACTGGCACTAATTTCTAGGCATCTATAAACTTTCTTACTAACTTTAAGGCAAATAAGCACAGATTGAAAAAAAAAGAGTGTAGTAACTAGTCATCTGTGTGCAATCCTTATAACTAGCCAAGGCCAGCATGCAGGTCCTTTATGAACGCCTTCTCAGAAGAAAATATCCACGAACCCAGAGAGACGCCTATCTAGGTATGTTTTTAAAGCAGGTGATATAATCCCTTAGATTATTATTATTAGTGCAGAGTATTTTTGTTTCAGGATTAAGGAGGAGCAAAAAAACTAAGAACCATGTTCAACCCTGATGCAAGTGTGTGGAACTCCTGTGAAAACAGTGGCTGGACTAAATCTAGCACTGTATATCAGTGGAATGAGCTACCACTGTTGATACTCAGTTTAGTTCCTTTCTGTTTAATAAAATAGAAGTGATTGAATAGTTAAATGGCTTCAGATGATTTGAAATCAAATAACTGGGGAAAACAAGATTTTCATTTAGCTTCATTAATTGGTACAACTTTAGATTTCTTAATGATAAAGACTATTGTATTTTCTTCCTGGGGAATCTTCCATGTCTGTACTAGAGCCTTCTGACTTGTTTTATCTTATTTCTAAATCAACCAGTTGTCAAAGCTTAAATTGCAGCTGTTCTCTCTTTGGAGACTGTCAACCCTGTTTCATAATTGGTCAGGGGAGGATGATATTGTAGCATACTCTAGCTCAGAGGTGGAACGAGATAAACTGGTCCACAAATGAGTCGCAGGTCTCTTGCATGGCAGTGCAGAAACTTCTAGTAGGCCTAGCCTAGATCAAGTTTTGTCTGGAATTTTTTACTGTTCTTTAACCAAAGAGCCAGCAAGATCATATCAAATTATTGCTGGACGAACATTGCTGATACAGAATATTTTACTTTATAAGGTGGTCTGATTGAAGGTTAATTATATTCAGTTAATTATAGTACAGGAACTCCTCACTTAACGTTGTAGTTATGTTCCTGAAAAATGTGACTTTCAGTGGTTAACTAATCCAACTTCCCCGTAAGAAAATTGGGCAGGGGGGCCTAGGTTCCAGGGATATTTTTTCACCAGACAAAAGGCTATATTACACACACACACACACACACACACACACACTATAAGTTTTAAAAAAACAGTTTATTACTGGTACACAGTGATGATGATTGTGAAGCTTGGTTGAGGTGGAGGAGTCAGAGGGTGGGAATATTTCCCAGGGAATGCCTTACTGCTAAATCAGAGGTACTCAAACTGGAGCTCAGGACCCCTAAAGGGGTTTTGACGTTATTACATGGCGGGTCATGAGCTGTCAGTCTCCACCCCAAACCTCACTTTGCATCCAGCTTTTATAATGGTTTTAAATGTATTAAAAATTGTTTTTAATTTATAAGGGGGTCACACTTGGAGGCTTGCTATTTGAAAGGACTCACCAATACAAAAGTTTGAGAACCACTGTGCTAAATGAACTAGCAATTTGCTGAGCCCTCAAGGGTTAACTCTCACATTCTAGAATGCAACAGGAAAGGAGGAAGGGCAAAGACATTCACCCTAAGAGATAGAGATACAGATGCGCGTTCCTCTTTAAGTATCAAAAGTGGGGTCAGAAGTACGCTGCCTTGTTAATTAGATCAGCAAGCCTGCAGCTGCTGTCTAAGGCAGCAGCTCCCTTTGTCATGTGTCTCCTCTGCTCTGTGGAAGATTGGGTGAGTGGGGTGTGGGAGGAGGGAGACACCCTGACATTAGCCGCCCTCTTCTTTTCCTCCCTTCCCTCTCATCCCCCTCCCCCAGCAAGCAGGAGTCTCAAGGAGCAGTTCCAAGGCAGAGGGCAGGAGCAGCACACTGCAGTGGGGGAAGGGACATATAAACTGCTGGCAATTGATAGCCTGCTAGGCAGCTAACGATATTAGAAGGGAGCATTGCACGACTTTAAACGAGCATGTCTCCTAATTGATTAGCAACATAACAACGTTAACCGGGACGACTTTAAATGAGGAGTTACTGTATTACAATTTCAGTTTCATCTTTCAGCTTGTCCTTCAAAGTATTATAACTGAGGAGTAAAATCAGTTTTTGGTTGTAGTTGACATGCACGGTAAACCTTCAGCATGATTATGGTTGAATAAGCCATATATTTTTTTTCACAGGTAACTGAATTTGCATGGTCCCACACCCAACTAAAAATGTATCTCAGATGACAAATTTTCATTCAAGTTTTTGCGGGGAGGAAATAATTATCTTCATCAGCTATTTAGATTATAGGAGTGTATGTAGTTGTTTTTAATTGCTGTTTTTTTACTAGTTTCTGACAACTTGCATTGCTACAAATTGAACGCTTGATTTCTCAAAGCGAAATAAGCTTTTAGTTATGTAGATTAGGTTATTTGGTGTTACTTTCAAGCTTTTTTGAAATTTGGTATTTAAAATACAATGTTTTGGGTAAAAATGTAAGAAATCTATTAATATAAATTAAGTAAATGTTTGTCATTCTATAAATACTAAGTATATCCTAATTTTTTCATAACAGGTGGTTTTGTGTTAACTCATATGTTTCCATGAGAAAGTGTATTTCTTCACTTGTCCTTTATTTTTATGATATTACAATGTTTCAGAAATGGAATTAACCATACAAATTGAACACAAAAATTAATTTTGAGGTATATTCTGCCATCCTTATTCATGCAGCCTGAGATAAGATGGCAGAATGTTCCCTAAATCAGTGTTTGTATACAGATTTGTCTAAATTAGTCATCTGGTATTCCATTTTTTGAAGCTCCTACAATATCATGAAAATCAAGGGCAACTGAGGAAATCATAGAATATCAGGGTTGGAAGGGATTTCAGGAGATCATCTAGTCCAGCCCACTCCTCAAAGCAGGACCAATCCCCAGTTAAATCATGGAATAGATTTTTGCCCCATATCCTTAAATGACCCCCCCCCTCAAGGATTGAACTTGCAACCATGGATTTAGCAAGCCAGTGCTCAAACCACTGAGCTATCCGTTCCCTCCCCCGATTTATATTGCCAGATATTTATATATTAGATATTTATATCTGGCAATATAAATCAGTGAGACTACCGAGAGCTTGTCTATATTACCAGCAGGATCAATGGGCAGTTATCGATCCAGCGAGGGTCGATTTATTGCATCTAGTCTAGACATGATAAGTCGACCACTGAGTGCTCTCCTGTCAACTTGAGTACTCCACTGGAGCGAGAGGCACAGGCGGAGTCAATGAGGGAACATCAGCTGTCGACTTACCGCAGTGAAGACACCGCGTAAAGTTGCGTAACTTAAATCGACCTTCCCCCCAGTGTAGCCTAGAGGAGCTGAGAGTTCATGATGGGAGGCTCGTGCATAAATTGTTGTAAGATTTGGCCCTTATTCTGCAAACAGTCCTGTTACTTTTACCACTAAATTCATTCTTACTAAACAGTGTGAGTAAATAAGGCACATAAGAATTTCAAAAAAAGTAGAAATATGTTTATAAGTAAGTCATCCACGTTTTGTGATCTTATTTCAAGCTTCCACCATGTGCGATTTCACAATACTGACAACTTGAAATGATAAAGAAAGAGTAGTTCTTTTTGAACAAATATGTTTTCCCTGAATAATTTGAATTAAGGTAACAAAAGTGGTAATTTTGGTAGCCTGGCCAGCTGATTTGACAAGGTATTTTATCTGAGAGAACTCTTCTTTAAAAATAGATTCTTTTTGAATAGGTGAGAGATATGCAATTGTTTTGTAAGTGTTCTTGGCATTCAGTTGCTACATCTCTTTTATTTAAATAAGTTGTGTCCTATTCTCAGCCCTGCATGTGATCAGATTCTACTACTGTACTCTAAACTCTTTCAAAAGAAAAATGCTGCCATTCCAAATGCACAGACAAAATAATTCTAATTGTTACTTATTTCAGAGTTGCAATATTTCTGATAACTTTAGTTTGGCAGATATTTAAAAGAATAGTTTTAAAGAATAAAATTTTTAAAAGTGCACAAGCCCCTTTTCTAGTTAGACTTAGGCTTTTAAGTCAGATGCTTTAGAAAATTTTATGCAAAATATTTTTACACTTACGTATATAAATACATATACAAATATATGTACATTAGATGTACAACAAAGTACAAATGCTTATGTACTTACAAAACAGTGTTTATGCAGACTTCTTAAAAGAATAAATTAATGGTTTTTTATTCTAAAATTGTCTGTTATATGAAAGCATTTTAGTCTACAAGTTTTCTTTAGTTGAAAAAAATGAACAGTTTATAAAGTTCGGAAAATAACTGTTTACAACTGTGGAACAGCTCCAGAAAACACTTACACATGTGAGTATTGGGCATGCAAACAATCCAGCTAATTTCAACAGGACTACTTATGTACTTAGTTTTTCACATTTAGAAGTGGATTGAGGCCTATATGTTACCTGAAATAAGGAATGTACATCATATAATCAACCCTTAGGCCCTGATCCTGCAATCCGATCCATGAGGATAAGTCCTATTGAAGTGACTGAGTCTGTGAAGAGGTTCAACCACACTGATCTGATTGCATCATCATGACCTTAGTCTTGATTTAAAATAAAATCGTGAACTTCAAATCACTAAGATACAAATGTGAATTCCATTCTATTTACTGCTTTACTTTAAAGGGATATCAATTAAAAAACACTATGAAAATGTTTTACTTTGAGTAGTATCCAAGGTTACTAACATTAAAGGATTTTTTATTTCTATCAGTAGGTTTTCTTTGTGTATTTGTCAGCTTACTATGTGTCCCTGTTCCCTCAGTATTATCAGTTACACATTTCCCATTGTTTTAATAAGTCTTTCAAACAGCTATAGGAGAAATTTTTTAAAAAATAGGCAAATATAATTATAAAATAAAATGAAACAATAACATAGAGATTCAGGGTCTTAATAATTAGTTGAAATGTTGTAGCTCAGATTTTGAAATGTACTAGATTTCAAGTTAATGGTAGTATTTTAAATCACATCAAGCTTTCTTTGAGTTTTTTTGTTAAATTGCTTTATGAGGGAAGTTGATTTGTTGTACAAGTTGTAAAATGTGGGTCTGATTTTGATAAAATATAATTTCATGCATATACACCCTAATCTTTCCAGAGAACATAGATGTAGAAGCTCGCCTTACAGAACTGTGTGAAGAAGTAAAGGTACTTTTTGTCTTTCGTTCATAATAAATGTAGAATAAATTAAAAGCAAAGTATGTTCATCAGTATTTCATAGATTGCTGCAGAGAGAAATTACTGATTTTGGTAATTATTTTCTGGATTGTTTGTAGCTCATTCCAAGAGATTGCTGTATCCCACTTATGGATTGTGGCAAATTGAGAGATATGTTTACTGGTGATGTTTGGCTTAGTAATCTTTTGCATTTCAATCTTAATTTTGATATTTCTCTTCCAGATGGACTCTTTGCTGCTAAACTCTACCAACTCTTCTTTACAGTCTACTCTCTTTTAAACTGTCATCTTCTCGTTCTAATCCTTCTCTGCCTAGAATCTGATAAAAATAAAACAAACCAAGATTTTCTTTCAACAGCCTTCTCTTCTTCTACTTTACTTCCTCCCCAGGTTCTGATGTGTTCTTTCTACTATCCCACAACTGCCTCAGCCTCCCAGTCTCCCTCACTACTTCTTTCTTTCACTCAACTTGCCTTATTTTACTAATACACACACAGTTTCAAGTATGCCTTTGCAATTCCCTTCCCTAGAGCTTAAAGCAGGAGTTCACAAATATTTTCTTAGTCTGCCCCATGTCCCCTGTTATTCAGGAATATGCAGTCCACTTTCCCTTTCATTTTCAGTAGCATAATATTGCTGAGGCAGTTACTTACAGCAGTATAGCTTAGGTGGAAAAGAAACATTAGCTAAAAATAAATCTTTTCCTGTATTTAATATGATGTGAAAACTGGAAACAAGGAAAGTTAGCACCATGTGACTAGCCAGTTCTCTGTGGACCACTAGGAAGTGTTTCACAGGCTAACATTGCTTCACAGACTGAAAGCTTCTTACATTTATGTAGTCGTCTTTATCTCTTTCCTTCTTTGGGCATAGCTGATCACCCCTCTCCTCTTTAGATCCTCTCTCAGCTTCCTCACCTCTGCATTCTTCTGGTTTCCCCTGCATCGCTGTGATAACCATATAATCTCCTTCAGAGGTGTCTCATCCTTTCCTTTCCCCTATTCTCTTGTCCAGTAGTATCACTTATGGGTTTTGTCTCTGTTCTCTATTCTTCTCTCATCCTCACCTAGATGATTACCGAATCTCTGCCCTTTGTTTTTTCACTCCACTCTTGTGTCTCCGAATATGTCTGAGATCTCCTTTTGGCTTGTGCCACTGTCATCTTAAATTAATCTTTTCTAAAATGGAACTTTTTATCTTTTCCTCCTCTCTTTTTCTTTCTGGCTGTTGAAAATACCAGTATTTTCCTATCTCTCAGGATTAAAATCTCTGTGAAGTATTTTACTTTGAATTATTTACTCTTTAAGTCCTCAAACGCATGCTGGATGTTTTACACTTACACCCTCCCCACAGACACATCACACAAGACCAGATTCCAGCCAACTGTATGCTGGACACAGTTAATATTAACAGCAAAGAGGAAGGAATGGAAGCCAAAATAGGAAAAGAACAAATTAGACTATTTAGATAAGTTAAATGCATTCAAGTTAGCAGAGCCTGATGAAATGCATCTTAAGGTGTAGACTAGGCCTAACTTTAATATCTTGAAAGATACTGGAACAAATTATTAAATAATCCATTTGTAAACACCTGGAAGATAATAGGGTTATAAAGAATAGCCGGCATGGATTTGTCAAGAACAAATCATGCCAAACCAACATAGTTTGCTTCTTTGTCAAGGTTACTGACATTCTGTGACATTCTAATAGGCAAATTAGGGAAGTGTGGTCTAAACCAGTGGTTCTCAACCAGGGATACCCATATCCCTGGCAGAGGTCTTCCAGGGGGTGTATCAGCTCATTTAGATGAGTGTTTCTCAGCGTGAGCATCACAACCCCTAAGGGATTGTGGGACAGATTTGGTGGGGTTGCAGTAAAGGGCCCATGAAGATAAGTTGCAGGGGGGCCCATGAAGATAAGTTACGGGCTTCAGTCCTGGGAAGTAGGGATCAGGCTTCAGACTCCTGAAAAGGATACAGTAGTATGGAAAGATTGAGCACCACTGGTCTAAATGAAATTACTGTAAGGTGGGTGCACAACTGGTGGAAAGACCATACTTAAATGTACTTATCCATGGTTTACTGTCAGATTTGGAGGACGTATCTGGTAAGGTCTGACAGCGGTCATTTCAGGGTCCAGTACTATTCAGTATTTTCATTAATGAGTTGAATAATGGAGTGGAGAGTATGCTTAAAAATGTGCAGATGACACCAAATTGGGAGAGGTTGCAAGGACTTTGGAAGACAGGATTAGAATTCAAAAGGACCAAGACAAATGGGAGAATTGGTCTGAAATTCAATAAAGATGAGTGCAAAGCACTACATTTAGAAAGGAAGAATCAAATGCACAAGTACAAAATGGGAAATAACTAGTTAAGTGGCAGCACTGCTGAAAAGGATTGAGGGGCTTATAGTAGATCACAAATTAAATATGTCGTCGTCAATGTCACATCATTCTGAAGTGTATTAAAAGGAGTGTCTTATGTAAGACATCGGAGGTACTTGTCCAGCTCTGCTTGGCATTGCTGAGATCTCAGCTGGAGTATTGTATCCAGTTCTGGGCACCACCCTTTAGGAAGAATGTGGAAAAATTGGAGAGAGTCCAGAGGAAAGCAACAAAATGGTAAAGGGTTTAGAAAAAAACAGAACTCTGAAGAAAGGTTGAAAAAAAAAACGTGCATATTTAGTTTTGAGGAAAGAAGACTGAGAGGACGTGATAAGGGTTGTTATAAAGATGACTGTGGTCAATTGTTTTCCATGGCTGCTAAATGTATGACAAGTAGTAATGGACTTAATCTCCAGAAAGGGAGATTTAGGTAAAATATTAGGAAAAGATAGATGGAAGCTGCATTTACCCTGCCCTTCCCCCTCCTTCAGCTTGGGCTGTGCCTCGAAGTGCTTGCAGCCTAAAGTTCAGACAGAATGTCAAATGAGAGCAACAAATAGTGGGAAGAAACTGAAGAAGGGAGGACTTGTGCATTATTACACTACCTGTAGTTCCTGATTTTTCTTTCTCTGTAATATGACCAGAATCATCACTTTCTTTATTAACTCAGCTGCTAAAACCTTTGCTTCAATGCCATGATCATGTGTCACATCGATTACCTTCTCTTACCACTTCTACTGCCATTTATATGTTTATAGTAGGGCTTCAAGAACATGCAGCCGGTCCAATAGCAATTTTAATGTATGGTGCAGTATTTTTGAGATCAGTTTAGATTAGTGTTAAAATATACATAGTAGTTGAAAATTAAGATCCCTTATTGCAGGGAGTACTAACCAAAGACACCATCCCTATCACTCAAATTACATGTAACTGTAGTGGAACCATGCTACAAGAGAAAGTCCAAGGGATGCAGTAAACTATGAAGAAGGAAAGACTCCTTATGTATCTTTCTTTTTTGAGGGCCTGGTTCTATGAGGTTATTAACACCTTGTGAAATTGAGCCCTGAGGAAGCAAACTGACTTAAAAATGCAAATACCACACAGTCATCATCAGTGGGATCGGTTCTGGAGAGGAGATGACTCTTGTTTTAAACTAGTTGTAAGATAGCATCAGTATCTCAGTTTTATCCCTGCAACACCCATCATTGGCTGTTGTACAATTTTTGTTAGTGTGCCATGTTTCTAATTCCTGATTCCCAGTTTTTGTACTTTACACTATAGTTTAGAACTCTACCAAATACAGTGATTACAACCTGGCCTTCATTTTAAAATTACAGTTGACATGAGTCAAGTTCTTAGTGTAATTTAAGACTATGTGATCTGATTCTAAAAGACTTTCCAGGATAATATCTGGAACCACAGAAAAAGTGTTCTGCTAGTAATGTAATTTTAAATGAGACCAATTGTTTTTGATGTTTGGACAAAAAGGCTTTAATTTGAGAGTTCTTTTTCTGTAGAATTGTTGTAAGGGTAAATATTTTACCATATGAAACCGAGTTTATTTCATTGTTTTTGTGTACATGTGAAGGCATCATCTGTAGACAAGCATTTATAGATATAGTAAGAATATTTTTTCCTGACTTCAGAAAATGGAAAATCCTGATGAACTGGCAGAACTTATAAACATGAATCTTGCACAGCTTTGCTCTCTTCTGATGGCTCTGTGGGGGCAATTTCTAGAGATCATTACCTTGCAGGAGGAAGTCACAGCGTTACTAGCACAAGAACATCACACATTGAGGGTAAGTATTGAACCTGACAGTTGAGCATTACATAGAATAAATTTTTATCTTTTTAAGCTTTATTGATGACCTTTTATTCTGTAAACTGGTAGGTTTTGAATGAGATGACAAATTCTACTTTTTTCTGCTATGTTTGTGAAAATCAGAAGAATAGAACTTTGAATGTAGCTTTTGTACTGCGTTTATAATTGTGGATTAAATTATTGATGCTACTTGGTGAACTGTGATATTAAAAGTAATTAAAAGACACACAAATAATTGCATTTCTGGATAAGAAACCCAGCTTAGAAGATAAATTTCAGGCTGTGAAGAGGTAGCTTTTGTGCAGCATAATAATATATTTTTCTTTAGGAGTCCTACTTAGCTTGTCTACCTGTACTTCACTGTTACATGTAAGCATTCCTTACCAGCCATGAATCAAAATGTGCAACTTAACGAGTGATAGCATTCATAACTTCTTGAAGAGAAAAGCCTATTATGGGTAATCTTAGAAGAGAAGAGACAAATAAGAAGCACTCTGGAACAGGGGTCTCAAACACATGGCCCGTGGTCCACATGCAGCCTGCGGGGTTATTCCCTACGGCCTGCCAAGCTCCCCGTGCCCCCTGCCTCCTCCAGTGCACCACGTCCCCATGCTTCTCTGCCTACCAGTGGCCGACACCACGTCCCTGCAGCCCCTGGGGGGCGGGGGGCACAGATAGCTCTGTGCGTTGCTCTTGCTTCCAGGCACCACCCCCTGCAGCTCCCATTGGCCATGGTTCCCCGTTCTTGGCAGCAAGAACAGTGCACAGAGCCCTGTGCCCTCCCCCTCCCCCAGGGGCCACAGGGACATGGTTCTGGCCACTTCCTGGGGCCAGGACAAGCAGGGAACCTGCCCTGGCCCTGGTACGTGCTGTTGCCACCACAGAGCCGCTCTAGGTAAGCGGCGGCAGGCCGTAGCCCACCCCCTGAACTCCTCCTGCAGCCCAACCCTCTGCTCTGAGTCCGCTGCCGCACTCCACACCTCTCCTGCACCCCAAGCCCCTGCCCTGAGCCCCCGTCTGCATCCCACACCAGTCCTGCACTGCAACCCCATGCTCTGAGCCCCCTGCCACACCCTGCACCCCTGACCCCCTACCTCACCCTCCTGCACTTCCCTGGGGGCAGGGAGGTGGGTGGAGTTGGGGTGTGGACTTTGGGGAAGGGATTGGAATGGGGGCAGGGAAGAGGCAGGGTAGGGACGGGGCCTCATGGAACGGGTGGATTTGGGGGACGGGGCCAGGGGCAATGAAGGGTGTGTGTCAGTGATGAGGCCCTCAGGCCAATGTACAAGTCCTCATGTAGCCCTTGTGGTCATTTGAGTTAGAGATTCCCTGATTTGGAACATGAGTGAAAAGCATCTGCCTTGGGCTTATTTTAGTTAAAACAGAGGTGATGCTGGTTAAGAGTGAAATATTTTCAAGAATAAGCAAAAACTATGACTAGAACCTCAAATGAAGGTATTTTTCCCTCCTCTCTTCAGTTGTCAAGTAGAGAAGTAAATATCTGTTTTAAAAGTTAACCATTTAAATTATTACAATTATGTGATTTAATAGGTTAACTGATTAAAGGGATAGGGGCTGTTCTGGCCGGCCAGCCTGGGTGTCAGGGGGCTGCTCTGACAGGACAGCTGGGGATGGGGTTGGAGGGCTGGCCAGGGGCTGGCGTTGATGGTGCAGGCTGGGGCTGCTCCACACGGCCAGGCTGAGGCATTCATGATTTAGTATTTTATATCACTTTTATCAAGGTTATGTGCAAACTTGGAGTGTAGACTCCAAGATAGCATGAGTAGCTATAAACCTTTTCTGTTTATAGCTGATCAGGAAATGATGTCAGACGTTATTGAATGAGACCTAACCACAGAGATCCATGACTTCTTCATATTCATACTAAATAATTATAATGCACTATATCTGGGATCAACACAAAGTCACCTGGAAGCTGCAGCTGGTAAAACACTTTGCAGCTGATCTGCTGAGCAGTGCTGGCCCATCATACCACATCATATCAGTGCTTTATACAGTACCGTAGTTACCTATCCAACATAAAGTCCATTTCAGGGTTCTAGTCATCTACAAAGCATTGGCTGGCCTGTGACCCAACTGTTTCAAAAACATTTCTCTTTGAGCCTACACTTATGATTATCAGGGACATTTTGATTGAGTCCTCGGTATACCTAGCACAAGAGCTGAGTACTCTGCCTTCTTGGTGAAAGAACTCATGGCTGTGGAACTGGTTTCTCCTGGACAGACTGAGCCTTGAATCTTGATGCAAAACTTGTTCTGTAGGGAGGATGTTTTATTAGTAGTTGGATGACCCCACCCAACTGTGTCTCTATCCCAATCTTACAGTGCCACTCATCACGTAGTATTTGAGCACCTTCCATGTAAAATCAATAGCAATAGTGAGGATCCTCCAAATTATTTCTGAGGTTGGACATAAAAGGGAAGATGCTCTTTCTTAGAAATAGCTGTATGAGAGCCCAGATAGTATGTTGATGTTTACAGACTGTGTATATAATAAGAATACAAAATATAAATATTTTTTCTCTACCTCGGCCCTGATGTTAAAGATGAAGTACATCATATATTTAGATAATGATTTGTATGTGCAGTATCTTATACTTGTTTTTAAATGTCCTCTGATTTTAATATTTTTATCTTTCTTGCTCAGTTATCTTTGAAAATTAAATATAGATGCACTTATTTTAGATAATTTCAGACTACTTCATCAATATATGCTGAACACCCCATTAACTGGATTGAGATATACACATTATCAAAAATATTTTCTCCCATGATCCCTGTCCTTGCCAGCTTCCAGTCCACTGTAATATCCCACAGAGTTTCTTTCTGTAGAGGTCCCTTCCATATTTTTGACAACGTTGTTTAGTTCTACAGTAGCTTTTTAATCTTTATATTTTTTTTATATCCATTTGGGATATTATGTATTTAAAAGGAACTTGTACTGTGTACTAATAAAGTCATTTGCTACCACATGGTCCTGCTTTGCGTCTCTCTGTTGAAGTTGAGGGATTATTGCTTTCAAGCTACTTTTGACCTCAGAATCATTTTTGGACATAAACATTGCTCAAATTTATTTTTTTGGTAGAAAACCAAACTTTTAAATCTTCAAACATAGCTACAGGAATGTAGTTCCCAGAGGTGCAAATCCAGATTCACAGCCCCAAATTGGGATGGGATAATTCCATGTTATCCACAATGTAGGGTCTTTCAGAGGGATGCACACTCTGCCATGTTTCTGAAGTCACAGCGCTGTACTTGAAGGTGACCCTTTTTATAGCTAAAAAGAACACAGCTAATCACTTCTCTTTTCAAAAGTGACCTGCAAGTATTTTTAAATCAATTTTTTAAGATTCCCATACAGTAGGTGCTCTATCCAGACTTCAAAAGGTGAAAGGGGCATGCAGGACGTAAGTAACATTAAACTTGTCTTTTTCTTTTAGGCCTGACAAACTCAGGTTGTTGGGTCTAGCTCTTTCACCACAGTTGGGCATGAATTGGGTGATGTACTATCAACTAGGAAACCCTCCTGGAGCCAACTTGTAGGGAGCAGTTAAATGGAGCTTTTTAAGTCATAGAGCACTGGTTTGCAAAGGTGATTTTTATAGTTTTCTATATCAAAAGATTTTAAAAAACAGTTTCTCTGAAACACTGTGCAGGTACATGCCTTTTAATGAAAAATAAACAAAAATCCATGTCCACTTAATTGACCCCATTTAGGTTGGCTGCAGGATTGAGCAGGAAACTCTGGTTCATGTTACAGTCCACAGAAGACACTCTGCTGTTCACATATCATTGGAGCAGCTGCCAACAATCCCGGAGTTATGGGGACCTAAAATTTAAAAAGAAATAGTAAATGTATGGCATTGATTTCCAAGAATGTTTGACTGTGTACTTGGAACCGAATTCTGGGATGCACAATATAGCATTTTGTGTTATTCACTAAATGCTAGTGTGAATCTCTATGCTCTGGGGATTCATGAGATATCCTTGTGCTGGAGAGCTTGCAGTGAAAAAGGGTCTCACTTATGATCAGCTTATGTCCATTGGTGCAGCCTTTCTGTTTTCAGGCTGATAGTAAATGTAGTTGTGATATGAGAGATCGTATTTATTATCCTCTCTGCCACAGAAAGTGTTCTGCTCTTATTGCAAGAAATTGATATGTTGCTTGATAACATGCTCTGTTAAATGCTCATCTTTGCTAATATTACCATTCTCATATTTATAGACTATCCTTTCTGCAGAGCATCACGTCTTCATGAGATAAACCTGTATTATGCAGACTGATTTTCCTTGTACTGGATTTTGTGTGGTGTTTATCAAAGACATCTGGATCTGTTTTTTATGCTCATTGTATGTCTTGATATTGCAATATAAATATTTTTTGAAGCAACTATACTGAATTTTTGTTGCTAGAGATATTCAGCATGTAATGTAATTTTATTTTTTAAAATTCTAGCAGTTGCCTTTAGTAAGACATCATCCCTCTGAGTTAAAAATTGCAACAGATTTTGATTGCTACATTACAAATATAACTACCATCTTGTCGAGTGAGAGTTTGTGTTTACACAGTTACAATGTACAGCTAATGAGGTTTTTGGTTAAGTAGGTTATGTGAAAAATGATTTAAAATTAGAATGTTATTTTTAATACTATAAATCAATCAATCTGGTATGTAAGCATTTTGTAATGATATTTTTTTGTTCTATAGTGACATCTTCTGGTAGGCCTGAATACATTATCCTGAAACTATTTCTTCCAGCTTGATGTTCCTACTAAAAATTTAAGAAAACTGAGAATCTCACATTGACTGCCTGTGCATCTCTGGGCAACAATGTGTTCTCCACAATAATGTGATTAAAAAAAATATATATATCCCTCCTCTTTGTATGTTTCTTATTGGAAGACCGTAAAACACAATTGTGGGGGACTTTATGATAGATGACTTATAACAGGGTACAAAACCTTTCATAGCTAAGTCTCTATTATGAAGTCATCCCAAGTTGGTAATGATAGAAAGTCATTGCCATCTGCTGGTTGGTAGGTGTCCTATATGAAATGAGTTGGTAATCTGTCCATTTCCTCATGGATATTTGGCACTAGTTGATATCTTTGTTATTGCTGTCTCTACATAAAAGTAAAACATAAATGAGAAATGGAGACTGAATTACCATTGCATCCCTAGTATTGATTCCTTTAAGTCAAGTTTGCGACGGTTTGGTCAAGCTTGCCAACGACTTATATAGAGAACTGTCTAGAACTGTTAATCCAGCTCCTTTCAAAAGTGTTAAAATTCACTTAATAAACAATTGCATATAATGCAGTGTTGTTATAGTTGTGTTGGTCCTGGGATATTAGAGAGACAATGTGGGCGAAGTAATATCTTTTATTGGACCAACTTCTGCTGGTGAAAGAGACAAGCTTTTAAGCTTATACAGAGCTCTTCTTTGAGTCTGAGAAATGTATTTTGAGTGTCACAGCTAAATACAAGGTGGAACAGGTTGTTTAGCATAAGTAGTTAATGCATATTGTTCAGCCTAAGTAGTTAACGGATATTGTAAGAGACCATTCAAGGTGAAGTGGCCAGTTAACTTGTCTCTAGTCATAGGGGAGAAAAAAGATGTGTGGGGGGAGGGGATTTTGTGGGTAACTTTGTTGTAATAAACCATAAATCCAGTGTCTTTATTCAGTCCATGTTTTTTTGTGACTAGCAAAGTTATGAATTTAAGTTCCCAGGTGTTGTGCAGTTTTCCTTTTGAGGATGAAGACTGAGAGATCAGATGCACTTTGTGAAAAGTGTTGCCCCAGGTGATTTGGTGTTTTTTGTCTTCTATCATTTTTCTGTGAGAGTACATTCAAGAGTGTATTAATTGTCTTGTTTCACCCACACAGTTGTTATTGGAACATTTAGTGAACTGTCGTGTACATGTTTTGGTCGGCATTTGTAGGATCCATGAAAATATCATTGATGTATCTGTTTAAATCCCTATACACCACAATCCGTCAAAATGGTGACATTGCTGCCTGCCCCAAGTGTCTTCAAAGCAATGGACAACACTCAGCCACCTCAAACATATTCCTAAACTAATCTATTTCATCCTCACCCACAACAATTTTGTATTCAACAACAAACCCTTTGTCCAAACCTTGGGAAAAAACAAGGGAACTGGGATTACCCCTCAGTATACCAGTCTCTTCCAATCTATGGGCAACCTTGCGGAAGAATTTCTGGACAAATTCACCATGAAATCAATTATATACCCAAGGATACACCAATAATATTTTCATCCTCTGAGCAGACCTAAACTCCCACATAGGTTTCCATCACAACTTCAGCAACTACCACCCACCTTTAAACACTCTCTAGACCAGTCCCACACTAACATCAACTTCCAGGACACCACAGTCAGCTTCAGTGATGGTACCCTACAAACAACTATATACAAGAAACTCATGAATCACTATACTAATCTTCACAGATCCCATAACCACCGCCAACATGCCAACAAATCTGGTATCTACAGTCAGGCACTCGGATACGACAGAATATGCTACAAGGAGAAAATCAGAGATATAAACCTTAACTCACTTAAAACGGCCTTCACCAAACAAGGACAGAGAAGTAGATCACATCATGGAATGGGTCACCCAAATACCCTGAGAGAACCTGCTTCAATACAGATATAAACCTCTCCAACTGTATATCCCTATTTGTCACCTACCACTCCATGCTGGAACCCATATGGAATATCATTAAACAGTTACAACCCATACTTGATAGAGACTACATCCTGAAAAAATTCTTTCCTGAACCCCATTTTCTGGCCTTCAAACAACTCCAATCTCTGTAAGGTCATCATCAGAAGCAAAGGCCACAAAATAGGTCACAGAAACTCAAAGCAGCACCCGATCCTGGCAGAGCAGCAGATGCATAACCTGCAGCCATGTCCCCACCGCTACAATAATCAGTACCCCCACAACACATCCTTTAAGGTCCATAGGTCGTACATATGCCTGTTAGGACTTGTGGTGTACCTCATCCAGGGCACTAAATGCCCGAATAACAACTATGTGGGTGACACGAGACAGTCACTATGATCTTGAATGAATTCACACACAAAAATGATGAAAGACAAAAACACCAAGTCACCTGTGGCTAAACACTTTTCACAAAGCGATCACTCTATATGTGACCTGTCAGCCCTCATCCTCAAGGGAAACTTGCACACCACCTGGAAGCTTAAATTCATAACTTTGCTAGACACTTAAAATCATGGACCCAATAGAGATACTGGATTTATGGCTTATTACAGCAATTTAAAACCCACTAAAGCCCCCCGCCCTCCCCACACATTTAGGACAAAAATCAATTGTTCTTTAATTTTAGATAATTTGAGTAATATTGCTTTTATTAATATGTTGCATTGAGATCCTTTCCTAAATTACAGTGCAGGGGCTGTTTTACTGTATTTTTTAAATGTGGGTGCCACCATAATCCTAACAATAATAAACCTACCACTTCCAGGTGGGTCCAAGTTGGCTTGTTCTCCCTTACAGGAGGCTGTCACAGCTAGGCTGGTCCCTCACTCCTGTGAAAGGACCATTTCCTATGACAAAGAGGAAGAGTTAATTTCTGTGTAAAGAACTTGTCCCTTGTGTTTGATTGGAATGTCTCACTGAAGTTTTGTTTTGTTTTATTTATGCCTTTCTGATTTGAACACCTACCCAAGAGCTCTCTCAGACTCTGAAGAAGGGATATTGACATGATCTTTTCTCCATATTTCCCAGGCCAAGCTAACTATTCCTTCTAAGGGTTGTCTCTGGGTTAGACTATGCTTTAACCATTTTTCTAGAAGAAAGGGACACAATCTCTTGTAGGAATGAAGTGGAAAGTGCCTACTGATAAAAACAAAGACCATCTAGCCAGGATTGCTCTTATGCTTCAGGAGCACCAAATTTAAGATCTAAGGAGATGTTATAACTGAAAGTCTACTTCTGCACACAGGGACATTTGTGTATCATTTAAATATGATTCCATGTGACAGGAAAAATAGATGAGCTTTCTCTGCTACTAAAAGCTATGAGGAAAGCCAGTTAAGTTTACAATGCAGTTTCCTTTTTAACATGCTGTTTTTGTTTCCCCATAACTTTTAAAAAAACTTTCACTTGTGGTTGAACCTTTTCATGCTTGATGATAGCCTAAAGGTGAATTTTGTGGTAAAGTGATTCAAATCCTGTGGGTTATTTTTTCTTTTTCCGAATTATGCAACTGGGAAGAAATATTTTTCCATTTTTTTCCATTAAAAAAAACTGTGGTGACAGAAACTTGAAATCAAATTTTGACATGTGGCTTGTTCTCTCTGAGAAATATTTACTGTGAACACTTATTGGCATGGCAAATAACACTTAAAAGGGCTTTTACACATAAACCAAAAAGTCATTTTGGCTTTTGATTTGAAATATTGCCAGTTAATACACATGAATTGCATAGTGCTATAATCCCATGATGTAGAACTCAGTAGTGCTTGACTAGATTTTCCTTGTATTGTATGTAGCTGTGATTGTTGGTGTATGTGTGTACCTGAAATGGTGGCACTCAGGTAAATCAATTCAGGATTGGGCCCCACTGAGTTCTACAAATACATAAGGAGACAGCTTCTGCCCTGAAGAGTGTATAATCTAAGAGGGAGACCATGAGTCTATCAAGTACTCAGAGGGGATGGGCAAGAAAAGTAGCAAGAAAACATTGTTAAACAGACTAGCTCCAAGTACAATTACATGGTTGAGTGATTTCAAACATTTATTACAATTATTATATAAGCCAGTAAATAAAACAGATGTTTATGCTGAAGATAGTAGTACGGAGTTGCTCGAAATGTTGCTGTTTCACATCCCAGAACCTTTTTCTGAATCTCCTTTAAAACCAATCAAACTAGGTAAAATCTATTATAATGCAGCATTATAATTGCGTGTTTGAACACAGCAGTGAAGAGATGAAAAGTAAAAGTTCTCATAACAATGTTAATTTACCCATGTTACGTTTATGTAAGACTTGAGGTTACTGGTTAGACTACTATATTCATATGTTAATATATTATGTGTGCAATGTGGAAGATCTAATGTTCCTGACTATTATGTACTCACGTGTGGAATATTAACATTGCACTACTGTAATATTTTTACTGTATATTCCACAGTTTCAATTTCTCCATTTTTAAATTAATAGCGTATATTTCATCTATTTTGACAGTAGGTAAATATAAGCTCCTTTGTGCTCTAAAAAACCTTAATATAATATTTGATTTATTTTATTCATACATTTTGATAACTAAATCTTAATGAGTACTCATTGCTGGCACAATACTTTTGGCATTGTAAACTGCAGGAGCAATGGTAAAGGCAGTGTATAATGTAAAATCTGACATTGTAATTGGACGGATGGGCTATATTTTGTTCACTTTGAAATCTGGGAAAGAAAAAGGTCAGACAACACACCCTTGTATAATTCTTGCCTGCTGCATTCTCATGAACTGAAGAATATTTGATGAGTTTCCGCTCTTGAGGATAACCATCAGACATATTTGAATTTGCTCATATGATACTAACTAAACTTCCTTTTATTTAAATTTATCTTAATTTTTTTGGTTCATGTCTCTGTTATGTGTCCAAATAGGCAACTGGAGCATGTAACATTTGCCCTATTTGTTCAAGACCGTGCTGCCCATTCAAAACTAATGTCTGCCCAATCCTACATCTGTTAGTGCTAAAAGAAAAAAAAAAAAGACAAATCAACTCACACTTGTTCATGAAATTTGATGACTGAATATTTCATGAAAATCTTACTATTTATTCGTGCGCGCTAACATTGTGACATAGCAATGTTGCTGTTTTTTTAAAATTGCATTTTCTATGTAAAAAGAATTCTTATTTTGCTCATTTTAATTGTTGGAATCTTTCAGGTACGAAGGTTTTCTGAAGCATTCTTTTGTCTTGAGCATCCAAGGCAAGCTGCTCTTGCATATCAAGAACTACAGTGAGTAACCTGAAACAGAATATATTGAGGCTTTTCGTATTGCTTTTCCAAATCAGGTTGTTAAATGCACAGAAACAGTTTGTAGTGCACAGCATGTCAAAAATGTGTTATCTTTAATATGTTTTGATTACAAAAAAGCCTTGTATGTACTTCTGTAACTAATAGGAATTTAGATTTAGTGTATTCTGTTTAAATATTATCTGTAACAATTTACTTTGTAGGATTACCATCCTCTCTTATAATTCTCTTAATACAAGCTAATATTTTTCAGTGCTCAGAGTCATCTACAGATGTGTACAGCTATCAAAAACACCTCCTTCTGCAATTCTCTTCCACCTCTTCCTATTGAATGCAGTGAACTAGATGGAGACCTGAACTCATTACCTGTAATCTTTGAAGATCGGTATTTAGATTCCATTACTGAAGGTAAATACAAATTTGTGTGTTTTTTCCTCTGAAGAATGAGTAAAGCTATAAAAAAAAAGGTATCTTTTTCTGTATGTTTTCCAGCTATAGAAAAATATTACTTTGAAATGTTTATCTAGTTTATATTTTGAATAGCTGTTGTGATGGAGTCAGACTAGAAGGATATAAGGAAGTGGTGGAAGGCAGGTATATCAATCTTACGATGAGCAGGTTCCTCTTCCCTGGATAACCAAACAAAGACTACTCCAGGCCAGTCAAGACACCTGATGCCAACCAGTTTAGGTTGTTAGGCTAATGCTGGCACCTGACCCCAGTTAACTGGCAAAGTGTCAGTTAAGGCTGTTAGGGTAATGGAGACAGGTGGAACCAATCAAGGTCTCACTCATACTGCTTAAAAGCGATCCTTTCCATTTCGCTCAAGGGAGACAAGGAGAAAGGAGCTGAAGGAGAGGAAGCATTGTGGTATCCTGAGGTAAGGGTGAAGCTAGGAAGAGAGGACCACGGGGAAGTAGCCCAGGGAATCAAAGCAGCATCAGCGGTGAAGGGAAAATCACCAACAGCTACTACCATTAGGGTCCCTGGGCTGGAACCTGGAGTAGAGGGTGGGTCTGGGTTCCCTCTCCCACCATACTCTACAACAGTGGTCTTCAAACTGGGATATGCACGAGACCCCGGGGCTGCCGCTGAGCCCACCCGGGAGACCGCCAAACTCCCGGGTGGGCTATTTTAATCCCGCTGAAATGCTGCTGCGGAAAGCGGAAGCTTCCGCTTTCTGCGGCGGTATTTCGGTGAACATACCCCACGGGGGCAGCCAGACTTTTCCCTCTGCGGAAAGGGGCCACGGGGGGGAAAGTTTGAAGAGCCCTGCTCTCCAGAGATCCCCTTGAGAGGGGAAGCAAGACTCAGTCCATTCAGGAGGCCAAACTGTGCCTACTGAGCTCTACGGCGCAACAAGGACTGTGGGGTATTTCCCCTTTGCATTTCCCATACTGGCCTGTGATGAAGGTAACTCAACAGGCTGTGATTCTTGCTCATACATTGAGAAAGAGGAGTCACATTGGGGCTTTAGTGAGTTTCAGAGGCCACTGAATCCACTCAGAAGTGCAGGACCCACTAATACAGGCTCAGGAGTTTGTCATGCTGTAAAGTTTTCTAAATTTAGTAATAAAAGTTGTATATCTTTAGTAATTTGCATAATCTTGTTATAAACTATATTTTTCTTTTCTCTCTTTTTGTGAAAGATTTGGATGTACCCTGGTTGGCAGTTGAAAATCTTCAGCGATCAGAGTCCAATAAACTGGATAAATTTGAAGCTGAAGAAGGTTTTGTAGCTGGTTTCTCTAGCCCAGAGTTGAAAATCAGACCTGCAGGTGCCTCCAACATTTGGCATTCAGAAAGTGAAAAGCAGCTAACAAAGTCTTTGAAAGGGAAAAATGAAGATGTAAATAAATCCAAAGTTAAGGTTACTAAACTAATGAAAACAATGAAAACTGAAAACACAAAAAAAATAGTAAAACAGAACTCTAAGGACTCTGTGGTCTTAGTAGGCTACAAATGTTTGAAAAACACAGCACCCGAAGATGTCTCTAAATGCTATGAGGGCAGGCCTTCATCTCATCAGAAAGGACTGGATCCTGAAATAGGTGATTTTGTTTGTGACACAAGGACTTGCACGAGGCAAATAAGTCAAAAAGAACTTAGATGTTTGCCATCTAGAACTGAACAAAAAGCTGCCCAAACTGACCAGGTTCAGCAAAGCCAGTGTAGCCCTGTGATTTCTCATTGTGCAAATTCCGCCATTTTTGGCAGACTTAATATTTCCCAGGCTGGTACTGGAGTTACACAGGTGGATAGCATCTTGAATCCTAGAAGCACAGTTGAAGGTTGTCCTGGCTGTCCGCCAACTTCATCAGGATTGAGAACAATTGAGGTCAGACCAAGTAACAAGAATCCTTATGAAGGGGAGAAAGTGACTGTTCGTACTGGATCATGGGCAGAATTTCTGCAAGATGGAGAGAATTTACAGGTGCCCAACTTTCAGACTGCAGAATCTGGAAGTAAAGCTAACTCGGGAGAAGAGCTACTGGTGCTTGAAAAGGACAATGTGCAAGAAACAAACTTTCTACATACTGGAGATGTCTTGATAAGAGTAAAAAGCAATCATTCTGCTCTTTCTACAAAAGAGACTCACGTTGCCATAAGCGGAGACATGATTAAGTTACCAGATGTTAGTGTCACTTATGCCTCATCTAGGTTTTCAGATTCAGGTGTAGAAAGTGAACCAAGCTCTTTTGCAACACACTCCAACCCTGATGTGTTTTTTGAAACCATTCAAGGGCAAAGTTCTTACAACAGTGAAAGACTATTTCCTCAGCTTTTACTAAAATCAGATTACATAAAAAATGCAATAGAAAGCTATTGTACTGAGAGTACTAGTGCACTGAGTGAAATACAATCATCCCTGACATCTATAAACTCTCTTCCGTCAGATGATGATGAGCTTTCACCTGATGAAAATTCAAAGATATCACTTTTACCCGAATGCCAACTAAGTGAGAGCAAAACTGTATTAGATCTGGGAACAATTGATTTGCCAAAATTTGATGACAGTAAAAAATCAAATATCATTTTACAGCAACAGTGTGTTGTATTTTCAGGGCATTCAGACAATGAAACTGTCTCTCTACATTCCTCACTTTCAAACATAAAAGATTCGTTACAGTTAGTGGCTTCAGATGAAGATATATCAACTGAGATGAAAAGTTACAGCTCACGTGCAAACTTTGACACAATTTTTAGGGACTCTCAAAGCCTTGATTGGCATCAGAACACTACAGAAGGAGCAACGGAATTACTTTCAGAAGTTATTTATCTGGGAGAACCATGTGTTGTTTCAGGTTCAGTATCTAGTAATGCTAAGTGTAATATAGAGAAAACAAATGAGGGAAAGCATAACAAACCTTTAGAATTAAGGCAAACAATTGAGGAATTGCCAACAGTTGAAAGTGAGACTCACCCAGATGCAAATAATCTCTCATCAACCAGCAGTATCGATATTGTGAAACAAGGTCTTGTAGAAAACTACTTTGGCTCTAGAAGCAGTACAGATATTTCTGATATTTGCCCTACTGACGACAGCAATCCTGATAGTCCTCAAAAGGAAACATCTGAAAAACAAATTGTTGGCTCTTCACAACGGGAGGATGAGGAGGAGGAGGAGGAGGAGCAAGATCAAAAAATGATTGAAAATGGGTATTATGAGGAAACGGATGACAGTCATATTTTAGATGGAGATACAAATGCTGACTTTGAGCAGAATCATGGTCTAATGGAAGAAAAAGCTTTGAGATCAGAAAGGATTGACAGCGAACATCTAAGAGATGGAATGAATATGGCTCCTATTTGTACGCCTGGTTGTTTGTCTTTTCCCTCTGTGCTGAGAGACTCTCCTTGCAGTGTTATATGTTCTTCAAAAAGCAAATCTGATGCAATAACAAAACAGCCAGGCAGCACATCCTGCAGGTCAGCTTCATCTATTTCCTGGTATGAAAGCTCCCCCAAACCTCAAATGCTAGCGTAAGTGATTATTTTAAAACAAAGTCTCTTTAAATTTTGAAAAACTTAAAATATGTTATTCAGAGGGAAAAGAAACATGGTTTTTGATCAAGATATCTTCCAGGTTGCTGAATTATTGATTGATTTTTCTCCTTCACATACAACTAACTTTTCAGGTTTTAGAGGCTTGTTAGAAAGCATATATTAACAGAATTCCAGTTATCACATCTACTCATCTCATATTGTTTTGCAAGTTTAAAGCAAAATTGAAACTTTGAGATTTATATATTGAATAAATTTACATTAAAATACATTTTAAAATGAGGAATTACAGAACAGAAATATTTCAGGATCTCAGAGAAAAGAAACATAGTGTTTTATAAAATGAAAACTTAGCATAGTAGGTAAAGGAAAAAGGCACATCATGAATTACAAAATTGTTTAAGACAACACAACTAGCTGCCCAGTATAACTGGCCAAGCAAAGTGAGATGTAACACTCAACTCAATGGCAATTTTTTGTCCTCTGTTTGTCTGTAACACAATAACTTTGGAACACTACATCCCACCAAAATTACAGGGAATGTTTCAGGCATCCATGGGCCTGAATTTTTGCAGCAAGTTAGAATACTGGAGAAGGTTGATTCAGGGGAAAATCAGGACCCCCGCACTACTCCAGTGTTGCAGGCAAAGGAAATTCTCTGTCCCCGCCCCCTTACTGCCTACATATATCAGAGGCAGCAGCTTAACTTGCTATATGGGAACACTGTGCATAGCCCAGACTGTAACAGAAATAAGAGAACTCTACAGGGAGAGTTTGTATGTGGGAAGTGGGGACTGGATGAGGGAGAAGTGGGGATCCAGTGTGGGAAGCAGGAAGGACCAGAGGATAGGGAATGGTGGGAGGAAAAATGGGGATCTGGTAAGGTCTGGGTTGTGGTGGTAGAATCGGGGGTGGAGAGAAACAGGGTGTGGGGCGTGGATGGAGGGACCTGGAGGCGAAGGGAGAAAAACCGAGACCTAGAATATGAGTGAGTGGATGGAGGAGCAAAGCAAGAACTTTGAAGGGACTTGCTGGGGACGAGGGAATGGTGGTAATGTGGGAAGCAGGGACCTAGAGTGGGTTGGGTGGGCATGGAAGCAGAGACACAGAGTTGGGGAGTAGAGTTGGGGAAAGGAAGCTAGGAACTGGGGAGGAGAGATGGTAAGGGAGGGAGGAGGAGCCTGGGGAAGGGGGAGCAGACACTATGGTGGTGGTGGTGGGAGTTGATGATGGGATGGAGAAGAACACAGAAACCGAGGGGGTGGGAGGAAAGGAGGAGTGGTGGAGAATAGTCAGTGATATGTGGGAGGAGACATGGGCGGGGACACAGAGCCTCTGGTGATGGGACTAGCAGAGAGTCGCTGAAATGGATGAGCATGGGAAGGTGGCATACAAAGTGCTTGTGGGAGCCAGAGGGATGAATGGAGGGATGTGAGAAGCACCTAGTGGACACAATATGCTCAGCCTACAGAAGCTACAATGTGTGCAACCCCCTACTGGTAAAGAATGGGGGCATTAAAATCCTCCCCTTTTACACTGATTAGCGCTATAGATGTACAGTAATTCATTAAGTCTGGATCTATACTAAGGACTATACGTACAGTAATCAAATATGAATAAGCTTGGACAAGGGCACTTAGAATAGGGTTGTTTTTTATGGTGAAGTGATTTTAGGATCCCCTGTTTTTCTGACACACTCTCACTTGTCAGACCTCACATTATGTTCTTTTTCTCTACTAACGAGGATGATATATGGTTCCTTATGGAGCACATCAGTGCCAAATCTTCAGTTTGTTCCAAGTGGCTGCTGGTAGCCAATTCCAAGCATTGTCTCCCATCCTCATCTGACTTAGAGATTGAGGCCTAGATGCACAAAAGGAGTTAGGCCTTCCTACCGTTCCCTATCCCTCTGGTTCCTGCACCTAAGTACCAGTTTTAGGCTCCACTAAGATGCACAAAATTCCCACTCAGCTGCCACCTAACCCTGTAGATGCCTAAATAACTCAGCAC
Source organism: Dermatemys mawii (assembly GCA_007922305.1). Lineage (NCBI taxonomy): Eukaryota > Metazoa > Chordata > Testudines > Dermatemydidae > Dermatemys > Dermatemys mawii. The sequence goes on from ML677333.1 coordinate 34,056,779, forward strand.
CTACATTTTTACAGTAAAAGTTTCCTAGGTTCCTATGTTTCTGCTTCTGAGTAGGTGCCTTGCTGCCTCCCTCTAGGCACTTGGATATCTATTTCTTGCCTAAGACCCAGAGTGATTCACAAACCATTGGAGGATGATTAGTATTTGGCCTCCTAAATCGACTGTGGGGCCCAATCCAATAGGTGTGCTCAGAGGCTGCCTGCCGGATTAGGCCCCCCAGGTAAGTTCGCACAAAATAGTAAAGGTTGGGGGCAGATGAGGACTTCTCTCATAACTTTTAGCAAAGCAGTTAGGATCCTCCCCCAGTTCAAACACCAGTTTGATCCTGGGCCACCCACATCATGGATGAGTGCTCTAACTTCCAGGCTATAGAGTCATTTTCGTGCTTGTATGCTCTCACCCTTGCCCTTTCTCAAAGATCATGGACTGAATAGAGACACTGGATTTATGGTTTATTACAAGTCAACGGAAGAGAGCTCTCCCATTGACTTAATAACACTTACCTCTGCGAAAGGAGGTAGCTATGCTGCTGTAATGCTCAGCATTGCAATGCCTAACTCTTTTTAGGCCTACGTGCCTGCCTAATCCAAACTCCAGGAAAGTTAATGGAAGTCTGTACTTACTTTGACCTCCACTGGGCTTCAGATCAGGCTTTAAGAAAGAATTAAACCCAGTTGTCTTCCCACTGATGTTTCATTTAGGTGAATGCTGTTTACTGCACTTGACAGGAATAACTCCAGAATCTTTTGCACCTTTATGATATGCCTTAAAGCTGACCAATTTGCACAGTTGTTTGAAGGATGGAGAACTTGTATTTGTAGGTGGGGACTTCATTTGGGGAGAATAGGATTTCATGAGCTCTGAGGTGGACAATTTGGATTTTGGGGACTGACTTCTTATGTTGTTTTTGACACTGTTTGTATTTACCTTGGATTGCAGTTTTTAAATAATTTGTTGTGGGTGCAAGACTCTGGAATAAATGTTTTTTTATACTTTATATGAACTAAATAAATTAATTTTCCGCTGCTTTTTACTTAAATATTTATGTTCTTGCGGACCCTACATTTGCTGGATTTGAATAAGGTATATAACAGAATCATTATAATAAGCATTGTTTTTTTCCAGTTTTCTACAGGCTAAAGAGGAGTTAAAGCAACTTAAACTCCCTGGATTTATGTATAGTGATGTTCTCAGACTGGCTTCATCTGTACCTTATTTCAGCACAGAAGAGGATGAAGGTTCAGAAGATGGAATACATCTCGTAGTGTGTGTTCATGGCCTAGATGGTATGCTGTGACGCTTATTACTGAATAACAGATCAACTGAGAATGTAGATCGTTTTAGTTTTGTTGTTTTGAGCTCTGAGTTAAACCATGTTGAAAGAAATATTAATTAAAATGAATTAAGAATGCGATGTTCGAGCAGTTCCCTATGAGTGCTCCAGTTCACATGTGCATGCACCTCTTGAACCTTGATTGGCGATTTTTCCATTAGCAGTGCCTGTTTGGCCTGTGCATGCACTCTGTGACTTCTTATTCTGGACACTGGGGCTGTATAGCAATGCACAGACGAACCACTCTTAGTTCCTTCTCTACTGTGTTGGTCTGAGATGGAGCTATAGCATGTCCACTTTGAGAGAGCTTCAGCTATTTCATATTCTAGTTTATACTATAGTTCTTTGTTAGGGTTAATTAGTATAAATTAAAGTTAGCATTAAGTAGTGAGAGGATTGTTTTCCTCCTCCCTTTCTTTTTTCCTTTTTGGAGCCTTGTCTTCCTGGCAGGGATTGCCTGGTTTGCCAGGTTTCAAATACTACATCTGCTGTTGAGAGGCCATACTTGTGAGCTATGGCCACTCTGTGTTTGTCCATTGCTTGGGGGAGTCCCATGTGCCCCAGAAATACAACTTCTGCCTGGCCCTCAGGTCTGGGACAAATAAACTCAGACTGTTAATGATGCCTTCTCCTACTATGCCATCACACAGCAGGCTTGAGATGATGCCAGGTTTGGGAGAGCAGTGTTGCAATTCGCATGACCATGAACTCCAAGCCCACCTTCTTAGGTTTTGCTTGTGAGTCACCTCGTGTAAAATGGACATGGGCAAGCACTTGAAGAGGGAAAAACTGTTACTAACCTTTCCATAACTGTTGTTCTTCAAGATGTATTGCTCATGTCTATTTAACTGAGGGTCAAAGGATGGGTTGTGGGAGTTAGCCGGCAAGAAGGAGCTGAGAGAATAGAATGCAAGGCCAGCAGTGCCCCTTATATTAGCACATAAGCGCGCCGCCCCAGAGGGCGCTAGAGCCAGCCTGATGGATACCACTGAGGGGAAAATCTCTGGTGATGGTATATACACCTAACAGAGAATGGACATGAGCGACACATCTCAAAGAACAGCAGTTACAGAAAGGTTAATAACTGTTTTTGTTATTGTTTAAAATCTTTATAGATACATTGTCAAGGAGAAGAAAAGTGTATTTATCCAGCTATTTACCAGTGAAAATCATAGACACAAGATAGCATCGAGGCCATGAGCTTAGTAGGATTCAAAAAATGATTAGACATTTATTCTAGTAATGAGAACATCCATCATTAAATTAGGGTGGATTAAAAATGTAGAAATAATGTATTGACATGCTTCAGGATATAAGCAGACTACTAACTGGTGTGAGTTAGGGAGAAACGTCACCTATGGGTAGGTTTTCTGTACCTTCCAGTGAAGCCTCTGAACTGGCCAGTTAAGGAAATAAGATAGCGTAATAAATAGAGCACTGGTCTGATCTGATACAACAATTGCTATATACCATCCTTCCTGTTCAGCTGTCAGATTTCCATGTTTAAAAACAAATATCCAAGTAGATTCTACTCATGTCTATGTCTAGGGAGCATTCATTATTAGTATCTGTCTAATTCAACTTGTGCACTGGGCTGGGAGATGCTGTTTCTCCCCATCCAGATTTTCTGACACCATGTAATGCCAAAAATTGTATTCAAAGAGAGGTTATCAGTGGTTTGCTGTCAACCTGGGAGGACATAGTTAGTGCAGTCCCACATGAGTCTGTCCTGGGTCTAGTACTCTTCAATATTTTCATTAATGGATTGGTGAGTGTGCTTGTAAAATACTCACATGACACACAGATAACATCAAGGTCCTTTTGAATCCTAGTCCTGCCCTCGAAAGACTTGAATCTGGGAACAATTACAAGTGCTTTTGAGGGCATGATTAGGATTCAAAAGGACCTTGGTAAATTAGAGAAGTAGTCTGAAAACAATAAGGTGAAATTCACTGAAGACCAGTGCAGAGCACTACGCTTAGGAAAGAAAAACCAAACACACAAACACTAAATGTGGAATAATAGGCTAGGTGACAGTACTGCAGAAAAGGATCTGGGAGTTATAGAGAATCACAAATTGAATATGAGCCAATGACATGATGCAGTTTCAAAAAAAGCTCACATAATTCTGGGGAGTAGTAACAGAAATGTTGTATAAGACAGGAGGCAATTGTCCTGCTCTGCTTTGCACTAGTGGTGCCTCATTTGTAGTCTGTGTCCAGATCTGAGTGTCACACTTCAGGAAAGATGTGGACAAATTGGAGAGAGTCCAGGGAAGATCAGCAAAACACGATAAAAGGTTTAGAAAAACTGGTCTATGAGAAAAGATTAAGAAATTAGGCATGTTTAAAAGTGAGGGGGCATTTTCAAATGTGTTAAGGGATGTTATAAAGAGGATGTGATCCATTGTTCTTTATGCCCACTGAAAACAGGAGAAGTAGTAATCAGCTTAATCTGCAGCAAGGGAGCTTTTGGTTAATTATTAGGAGAAAGTTTCCAACTATAAGGATAGTTAAATACTGGAATAGACTACTAGGAGAAGTTTTTTGGAATTTCCATTATTGGAGGTTTTTAAGAATAGATTAGACAGTTATCTGTCTGGGATGGTCTAGATATACTTGCCTTAATGTAGGGGGAGAGACTCTGAAAACCTTTTGAGGTCCCTTCCAGCCCAACATTTATATAATTCTTCAAGTGATTACACTTGTGCATTTTGTTCTTAGTGTCTACGTGCCAATGAACAGCTGTCAGAAACTTTTTCCCTTAAGGGTACTTGTTGGGCAGCTCAAGCACCATCTGCTGTTGTGTGCCACTGCGTATAGGTATAAAGGGAAGAGCTTCCCCTGTCCCCCTTCACTTTCTTCTTACTGCCCACGATGGTCATTGGAACCCTTGTTCATTGCCAGAACAATGTGTCTCTGCTCTGTACATATGGTGTAGTTGTAGTTTAGTACTTGTTATAGTTAGTAAGTGTTAGCTGTTCTTGTTTTAAAAAACGAAATTTGTGTATGTGTATAATATTCTGCTGCTGGCACTGAGGCATGCCCCAGTTGCTGAGCTTCAGGCCATGAGCTTCCCACTCAAAACCTATGCTGGTGAATGACGCACACTGTAGTTGTCTTCAGAGTGAGGGAGGAGCAAATACACTGGTGTCAGATTTGCCGGGAATTCAAGTCCAGGACAACAAAGAATAAAAAGACTAGGCTGAAGTTGCTGCTGATGGAGGTGGTGCTCAGACCATCCTCGGAGCTATCCTGGTCCAACCTGATGTCAAGTGCTTAGTTTCAGTTAGAAGTACGCCTCCACAACTGTCGGAGTCCTGGGACTCTTTCACCTGTGCCTCGGAGGAAGTATAAATCTTCCAAAGAGTATCTGACCAGAGGAACAGCTCTACCCTCCAAGCATGGAAAGAGGGGTGGGAGATAGCTGAGTTGAGTGCAACTGAAATCTAAGCACACCTCCTCCAAATCACTGTCTAATTCAGCACAATTGGCTATGTGCTGGAGAAGACACTTTCAAGTCCAGTGCCAGAAGTGTCAACTTCAGCAGCATTGCAGCAGACAGATACGATCTCACTGCCAACTACCCCGGAGGCCTTTGCAGCAGCAAGGAATTTACTCTGCCTCTGAGTACTGGTATCACTGGTCGTTCAGGAGTCACATCCCTCAGGACTACTGAAATAGCTGACACCAATGCCAGCAATGCAGCATGCAGTACTACACCAGCTGCTTATTTCCCAGATAGTCAGCTCAGTCAGATAGTCAGTCCTAAAGGGAAGCTAGCAATGATTGTGACTCTTTGCCCATCGCCAAGTTTTCTGCACCAGTCCCTGGCACCAACTAGAGCAGTTCCTCCATGATTGGAGGAAGGAGAATCCTCTTCACCTGACTCAGAAATGGCATCTTGTATTTCTCAGCCTCAGAGCAGGATCTACCAGTCCCCACCTAGATTCTCCTTCTCCACATCCCTCATGACCCTACAGTGGGAGCTACTGGGAACATGGCCAGGAGGTCACTGGAGTCTGGCCCCTTATCATTGGCCATTTTAGAACCGTGGGGGTTCTCCCCCCACTTCTACATCCTCTTCTTGTTGCGCCTACTCTGTGCCCTAATCCAAGTGGGTTAGTCCTTGCACCAAGCTGCTCCATCTCAAGGGTCTGGGCTCAATACTGAGCGTCAGGAAGAGATGCTTAGGAAACAGAGGAGCAGCCTGTGGAAGTTCAGCTACTTCCAGTCTTGGCTTCATGCTCATCCTCTCTGAAGAAGTTTGTTTTCTTGGAAGCAATTTCACACCTTCCAGATGATTACAAGACCTACCAGGAATTGTTAGAGTGTGGCTTAAGACTTGGGCATTCAGATCGAGGAGATCAGGGAGTCCTTTCATCACCTGATTGACATTTTATCAATGACAGGTCCACCTAGTGTGCTACTGCCAATCAATGAGGTTATATTAGAGCCTATAAAGACACTATAGCAGACCCCATCATCACTGTCTTGCACTTCAAAGTGTGCACAGCAAAAGTGCTGTGTCTCCTCCCAAGAGTTTGACTATCTTTTATTCCCACCCATCTCCAGGACCGCTAATTGTTACAGTGGCTAATGCGAAAACGCATCAGGCTCCCCCACCCCCAATCAGAAGAGGCAAAGAAACTGAACTTGTTTGGCATGAAGTTTTATTTTGAGGGGGAATTTCAGCTTTGAACTGCCAACCAACAGACTCTAGTGGACATTATGATTTTGAATCGATCCAGAGCTTTTCTTCTGAAATCGAAGTGTCAGGATTTGATCAGTTATTCTAGATCTCAAAGCTCAACAGATCACAAAAGCACGAACTGTTGAAGGCTCCTGGGACATACGTGGTTTAATACACCAGACTGCCCGTCAGAATTCTTCAGGGCTGGCTAGACACTGTGGTGAGGACACCTTCTCATGTCTCTGCTTCCCTTCACTGGCTAGACTTGTCCACCAGTGTACATATGGGTGTTCCCTTTGCCCATCTGCAGCCAATGCTCACATTAGTGTCAAACACATCTGCCCTGGAGTTGGGGGCCCGTCTGGATTCTCTACAGAGTCATGGGTCTATGATCTGCAGAGGGCTTAGCTTTTACACTTCAATGTCAGAAAACTGTTAGAATTGTGTGCCAAGTTTTCCTGCTCCAGAACAAGGGAAACAGCCTGTTAGTCCTTTCAGACAGGACATTGGCAATGTCTTACCTCAACAAGCAGAGAGGAGGCCATTTGTCTCCACTCTGTTGAGGCATCTCTGTGTTGGGAGCACTGCATTGCCAGCTTGACTGATCTGGAAGCTTCTTACCAACCGGGGGTCCAAAATGATCTGGCAGATTGCCTGAGGATTAGTTTAAGTTACCATCAGTGGTATCTTTGTCCAAATATTTCCAGATACATCAGTGAAATCTTCACTCTCACTTCCTTTATACTTATAACCTCCCTGTGACAGAGGGTGCTTCCTTCTGGCTGTCGCGAGGATTGGTTCTGCTAGCCAGTGCGCTGCCTTCTTGTGATGTTTTGCTCCCTGGACCCATGTTCCGAGGACCATGGCAACCTCTTCAGGACACAGCCCTCCAGCTGTGCAACACTATATGCTTCCCTCTTCTGGGGGAATGTACTGCAGTCCAACTGTCCAGCCACTTCCTCGGTGGGGATGAGGGGAGGACCTGGGCCTGCTTACTACCCCGGGTTCCAGACCAGGGACCCTGTAGATGACAGCCACACACTGTGTCTTCTCCAGCTTCCCCTCCCCGGGCCACATCCCTGCAGCCCCAGCACCTTCTCCTCCCTTATCTCAGGATCTCAGCATGCTAATCTTAGCAATTGGTCAGGAGCTCGCTCGCTCTCTCCTGATCCTACCCAGCACTTCTCTGTCCAGGGTGTTAGCTTTCTTCTTCCTGCAAGGCAGCCTCTTCTCCCTCCTCAAGCTCCAGGGAGCAACTGACTGTACCTGTCCTGCCCTGCAACTCTTTTCATATGTGCCTGCCAGTCCCTGGTTGGATGTTCATCGCAGCCCCTCTCCTATTGGCTGCTTTCTCCACAGCTTCCCTAGGGCTCCATTAACCCCTTACAGGACAGTGTGGGGCGGTTGCTCCATCACACTCCCAAAATCATAGTCACCTATTTCACCTGAGCCTGCAATCTCTCCATTTAATTGTATAGATGCTCCATAGCTAAACATTAGAGAGCACTCTCGCTCAAAAGAAGTTCAGAAGATCCTGCTAAATAGTAGAAAGCCTTTTACTAGGACTATTTGCCTCTCTAAGTGGAGATATTTTTCTAATCAGTCTCTCCATTACCGAATATCACCTTCTCATTCTTCCATTTAACAAATACTAGATTACTTATTGGATCTGAAACCACCAAGGTTACGCTGTTAGTTTTCTATCAAGGTACCTCTGGCAGCTATTTCAACTTTTCATCCTAAAATGGATAACTGATATATTATTTTTCTAATGACCTGTCCATAAGGTTTTTGAAAGGTCTAGTCAAATTGTATCATCAGATGCAAGATCCCGTTCTCCCAGATCTAAACTTAGTGTTGTCAAGACTTATGGGCCCCCATCTGAGTCTTTTGCTGCTTACTCTCTACTGCTTCTATCAATGAAGGTAGCATTTTTGGTTGCCATCACCTCAGCCACAAGAATAGAACAGCTGCATGCCTTAATGTCTGGGCCTCCTTATGAGATCTTCTTTAAGAACAAGGTTTACCTGCACCCTCATCTGAGGTTTGTCATAAGGGTGGTGTCCTCTTTCCATAACAGTCAGTCAAGGTACTTACTGTATTCTGCCCACAGTCACATTTGTGTAGGAAAGAGGAATGTATGCACACTCTGGACATCAGAAGAGCTATGATATTCTACCTGGACAGAAGTCCTCACAGCTGTATGTAGCTGTGGCAGAGAGAATAAAAGGACAATCAGCTTCCACTCAGAAAATTTCTTCTTGGATAGCCTCTTGTATACGCATGTGCTCTGATCTGGCGAATGTAACCCTGCCAGAGCCACAGGTCATTCAGTGAGATCACAATCAGCCTCAGCGGCTTTTTCTAGCACATGTTCCAATTGTGGACATTTGTAGAGCGTCAAACTCATCCTCAGTCCACATGTATGCATCCCATTATACTGTTGTTAGGACTAGCAACAATGGTAGAGTTGGACAAGTTCTACAATCTTTGTTAAAATAGACTCCGAGTTTCATGGCTTGTAAGTCACCAAGAGTGGAATGTACATGTGCAATGACTCGAAGAAAAGAATGTATTAACCTGTTCAGTAACTGTTGTTCTCCGAGATGTGTTACACATATCCATTCCACAAACTGCCCTCCTACCCCGGTACATTGAAGTTCCAGTAAAAAGAAACTAGGGGGGCCTGGGGACAGCTCTGATCTTTATACGTGTACACAGTGGCGTACAGCAGCAGAGGCTCTTGAGTCACCCAAAGGGTACTACAGAGGGAAAAATGTTTCCAACGGCAGGGCACGCAGACACCAAGAGTGGAAAGGACGTGTACAACATCTCTTGAAGAACAACAGTTACCGAACAGGTCAGTAACCTCTTTTTTATAATCCATTTTGCCTTTTTACTTTACTAATCCTTATGTAGTGCTGCTTCTAATGGTCCCTTACTCCTCTCTCCCATCCCTCAAACTCTCTAATCCTTCTCCTCCTCTACCAGTCTGAGTTCATTCCACTAAATTTTATCAAAATTAGTTAGTACTTTGTTGTACTTATTGCCTTATCATCCAGTGAATGTAAAATAATATATACATAGTCACCAAAACTTAACTACATAAGTCCTGGGTTTTCCAAAATGGCTGTGAGCGTTGTGTCATTTCTGTAGATTGTGATTGTATCATTGTGTGTGGTTTTGCTACTACAGCATCAGAGGACTTAATTAGTTTTAATTTTGATGTGGGAAAATATAACATTTGTATTAGTTTGCTGGGGAGTACCAGTGCTGCAATTGTCTGTCCATTTTGTCTGGCATGTTTCTAAATTAGTATATTTATCCTGTTAAATAGCAAGATAACTTTTGTCATAGCAAACCTTTTAACCATTTTTGTTTGTTTGTTTTCAGGTAATAGTGCAGATCTAAGATTAGTGAAGACCTATATTGAGCTTGGACTACCTGGAGGACGAATAGATTTTCTTATGTCTGAGAGGAACCAGGTATTTGTAAACAACAAAAGGATTTTCATACAAAAAATTAAATTGTATACATTTTTAAGAAATGTTTTATTAGTTACCGTTATTATTGTATTGTAATGAATTTAAACCCTGATCCTGCAGAAGTGTCTATATATACAGAGTTTTTAGCTGTTTCAGATAACTGTTGTAATTAGGGAGATTAAATGGTCCATGCAAGTAAATCCCTTTGCAGAATCTGAGGTTTAATTTTATTATACACTAAAGCAATTATACCAACTGGCATGACCTTGAAATTAAATATTTATTATATTTTATGCATATTATATAAATTGCGACAACTCTACAGAGCATTCAGAGGTATAGTAATATAATCTGGAATCCTCTCTTCTTCTCAGCATAATAACCAATTAAGACTAGAACACCCCTAATTTTTCCCCATCCTCGCTGACAGGAGTGAAGCCCAGGGTGGGAAGAAAGAAGAGCTAATGTTTCATGGAAAAGAATCTGAGAACCACAAAATAGTCAAGTCTTTTTTTTTTTTCCCCATTGCATTGCAATATTGGCATTATGATGATAAATCAGTTGCAATTATCAATCTTAAATTTCTTTGGTATTGTTTAGAATAGTTTTTTCAAGCTACAGTCATTTGAAAAGCATAGCTGATTTTTAACCAATTACAATACATGTTCTAGATGTACTTCAGATAGCCAGTCATTAATGGATGTAAGGTGAAAACTCGTTTGTTCCCTCCATCAAGTCTACAGCCACTGTAACTTTTCGCTATTAATTAGTGCAGAGAAGCAGCCCTAGATTGAAATAAGGGCCGTCTTTTCACACTTTGAAATGAGAGAGATGCATACAGTAAATTCTACTGTGGCATACGTAAATTGCCTCATATTATCATTTCAGATACAGTGTGGCTTAATCTGGGATTTGTGGTTTGTCTTTTCTCTGTCCGGCTGATGAGAACTATGCATATGTGAGAGAGTTTAGACTAACAGTACTGTTAATATTAGTTTTGGTGCTTTTTAGAGCAAAGTATTTATCATAAAATGATGTACAGACAGTTTATTCCCTCCCCCAAAAAACCCTACCTAGGAGGGTGCTGCAATGTTGTGTTCTGATATCAAAGTTAGTATGCATGTTTTTATATGTGAGTTTAGTGTTATATATTTGATTAATAAGAATGTATACTGTATGTAAAATAACTCACTGTATTTGGAACATACATAATTATTTTTCCTTTCAATAGAATGATACCTTTGCTGATTTTGATTCCATGACTGATCGCCTTTTAGATGAAATAATACAATATATTCAGATTTACAACCTAACAATTTCAAAAATCAGGTAATACATTTATTGCATATTACTTTATTTCTATAAAATATTGGACCCACTAGAAAGTACATGACTAGTTGTCCTAAACTGTATACAATTACTTGATATTCAGGTACAAACAAGAAGGGGTTGGGGACAATATACCAAAATGAAGGTAAGAGAAAATTAGATGATGTGGGCTTCTAAATGAAAAACAAACAAAAGAAGTTTTAATACACAGTATTAAAGCTATAAATAGTATTATGGCTGCAGGTTACTGACTGTTCAAAAATTTAACAGTCTGCAACATCTTAAAGGGAAAATTTCTTCATCAGTAACTGAAGTTCTCAGAATATAATATATTAACTTCTAGATCTACACTATGTGATGGCCTCTGCGATCCTGGAACCATTTAACATAGTCTAGGTTTAAGATCTTATGGTAAAGATTTAGACAGCACTGCAAGGTGTTACACTATAGGCATCATTGGGTGATATATTGTATTTTTGGCCTTTCTGGATTATTGCCTTCAGTAACCTGTCTGAGAAGATGGAGGACAGATGTCATGAGGAGGATTTTATTTCTTAGATAGATGCCATACCATACTATCAATCCTTGGTAACTGACCTTACTCATGGAGATGTGCCAGCTCCGTAGTTAAAGTTGTGTTTTAGTTTGCACTTATAATAAAAAGCATGAATTCTTTCTTAGAGTTCACAATTCAGAACTATTGTTTTAGGCTTTCTGCAAACTCAGACAGATATTGCTGCATCGCTTACACTTGGGTCACATTTTGAAGTTTTTCTTCATAACAGAAACAGCTGGCTAATATTTTTGAGGAAAGTTGAGAGAGGACAACTGAGTCTGTCCGTACCCCATACTTTGGGAAATGCTGCTCCTCTGCCTTTTCAAAGGCTCAGCAGTAAGACTCTTGAGGAAACTGAAGGAAACCAGAACAGCTCAGTTTTTAGTTGGGGTTCATCTTACTATTATACAAAAACAACTTCCTTCAGATATCCTAGGAACTATACCCAGTATCACATGGAAACACCCAGGAGGAGTGTCTTGTACAGTGCAAAAAAAAAAAAAAAAAAGTGGCTTCATTCTTCTTGTTACCTTAAAGAGGTACAGCACAAAGAGAAAATATCTTCATTTCCAGGTTCTCCAGGACTGCTTCATTCTCTAGAGAGTAGCTGTTTTAATATCTCAGTAGAGAGCCCATTTTCAGTTCATGCACATGCTCTTCCTCTTGTCCCATTCTTCTTCTGCACCATTTCACAAACACAGGAAGTGATCTGTCTCCATCCAGTTTCTGCATCAGATATGAGTTTCATTTATGTCGGACTATGTACTTTTCATTTATTTTCACCAAGCGTCATAAGTAGTATACTGCTGGTATACTACTCTCATAGCATCCTTGGGGAGATTAGAATGTATAAACTGTGTGTCCGGAGCCTGGAGTAACTGCTTAGAAGGACCCAAAACTTTTCAGATGCTCATTTCCCCATTCATTCATTCTTTGAGAAAAAGTCCAATGGGAAAGTGATCTGTTCAGAGAGTCCAAATGGGTAAAACTTGGTATCCAGGCCTGTTGTGAGCAGATAAGAATTCAACACCAGAAATACCTTTAAGCCCCTTTCCACAAAGGTAGCAGACATCTCCATGATTTATCTGTGTAATGTACTTAACTGAAGTTAGTAAGGCTGCCTTTCAGTATTTAATTCACACATTTAACCAACAGTATTTTTTTTTTGCTCTAGAACTCTCTGAACTCCATTATACGCTTGTTTCAGGAGGGCATTACTTGAATTTGTATTTAGTTAACCATTCAGCTCTTATCCTCGAGAGTTCTACTTTTTGTTAATGTGAGTGTCTCTTAGAGACAATTGCATGAGGAGGAAAGGAAAAATATGTATTAACCCAGTAATTAGAGTTATCTGAATATAGTGCAAATCAACACTGAATCTTCATTCTTCCTCACTTCTCTTGGAGTTTGAGATGGTTTAGATGAAAGAAAGAGCAGCTCAAGACATTTAGAGAAACAGGCCTTTTAGAATGGTAGTTACTGCCTAATTCCTATGTACCCTCTCAAGCCTGTCCTCTCTCAGCAAAGCCCTAATACACCCTGTTAATGCCCATACCTTTACTCTGACAATCCCACAGATGTTGAAATGTACAAGCTCTTCACCTCCTTTTACAACCCATTCGCTCTTATCCAGAGGATTCCATCTAATAGTACTAAAGGATTTAAACAGAAAAGGAGGAGCTGCCCATGTCATCTTCCCTCTAGTCCTGTGGAGCTGACAGTAGCCAATGGGAATTTTTTGCGTACACTACAGGTGCAGTCAATATGGTGGAAGCTGTAATTGGGCTTGCTTGGTAAAGATGTGTTTGTGATATGAGGACACATGCAAATTATTTTGAAGCATGTGACAGCTGTGATTATGATATGAGATCTGTGTTTTGCACCCTCATGTTTTGCAAGAAAAGGAATGAGGTGCATGTGTACCTTTAGGATCCAACATTTAAATGCAGAATTATGTAGGTTATCAGGGAGTAGGGCTTTTACTATGAAGGATGTTGTCAGCAGTGAAGTGGAAAATGAAAGCATTTGAATACTTTAATAATGGTTAAGAGAAAGTGTGGGGTGAGATGGTATCCTGTCAGTAAGCGTAAGGGAGTTGTAAAAGGCTGTGAGGTGGTTCTTAATTTGTAATGTGTGCTATTCTTTCTGGGGAATTGATTAAGTGTGTGAGTGTACTCCAAAATCTGGAGCCAGCTGAACCTTATAGCACCAAGGGCTAATGTGAGTATATGCATATTGAGGCATTGCTTGAAGAAGGTAGAAGAAAGGTGGCGTGGGCAATCTTCCTCTTTCTCCTCTTACTTCCCTCCTCCTCTCCCCCCGTTGTCCTTCAGTAGTGTTAGTTCTAATTCTCCTTTTAAAAGGTGATGAAGAGCATGTATATTTCAGCAACTTTTGGATTGGCAGAGTAAAGGTATATGCATTAACAGGGCATATTGAGGCATTGCTGACAGAGGGCAGCGTTAAGGTTACGTGGACATCCTTAGCCAGGCATTGCTTGGTTTCCGAAAGCTTGTTTTGTTCAACTCTTGTGTTCCCTGAAAAGATGACATGCTACCACAGGGGTAGGCAACCTATGGCACGTGTGCCAAAGGCAGCACGTGAGCTGATATTCAGTGGCACTCATGCTGCCCTGGTCCTGGCCACCAGTGTGGAGGACTCTGCATTTTAATTTAAATTAAGAACCTTCATTTAAAATTAAAAACCTTATTTACTTTACATACAACAATAGTATAGTTATATATTATAGACTTATAGAAATAGATCTTCTAAAAACATTAAAATGTATTACTGGCATGTGAAACCTTAAATTAGAGTGAATAAACGAAGACTCGGCAAACCACTTCTGAAAGGTTGCTGACTCTTGTGCTACCAAATAACCTTAATGCAGTGTTAACAAAGTCTCTTCATAGAATCATAGAATCTCAGGTTTGGAAGGGACCTAGTCCAACCCCTTGCTCAAAGCAGGACCAATCCCCAATCAAATCACCCCAGCCAGGGTTTTGTCAAGCCTGATCTTAAAAACCTCTAAGGAAGGAGATTTCACCACCTCCCTAGGTAACCCATTCCAGTGCCTCACCACCCTCCTAGTGAAAATGTTTTTCCTGATAGCCAACCTAAACCTCCCTCAAACAAGAGGGATGAAAGACCATGCCAAAGCCTGAGAATGAACCAGGGATCTGTTGACCTTCAGTCTTTTGCCATTGGATTTCATAACGTTTTGAACAGAAAAAAACTGGTTGGTAGAAGAAGTTACTAGTGATTTAGGCAGTTGCGCATATCACATCCCTCAATTGGCATATTAAGCCAGATCAACCTGTAGTAAGCAATTCCTGTGTCATGATGTATTCTTTGCTGTCCCACAAAATTCTACAACCTCGTAATCCGGGAATTGCAGAGAATCCACACATTGGCAACCTACACATTTCTTTTTCCTCAGCAGTCAAGGCACCTGCACAGTAAGTTCCAAACCTCCCCACTATGTACCTTTGGAAACACCACATTAATCTGCCCAAAGATCAGGAAGTAGCAACTTATTTGTCTCCTCACTTCCACAGGGGCAAGTAAAATACAGATTTCTCAAATAACCAGTCCAAGGTTTGCTTACCACCCCTCTTCATTGGCACAACTGGCTGCTGACTATTCTGCTTTGTTTACCATAAGCCGCACCATAAAGTAAAACATGTTATCACAGAGACAGCTTTTAGCAAACAACATGAGATACTAACTCTTCACTGCAAAGATGCACAAAGTTTCAGACTAGTGATGCCATTGCCCCTAATGAACATCTCACCACTGACATCAGCACATTTTCTTGAGTTACCCAGGCAAGCATAAGTGACTGAATAGAAACTCTGTTTTGTTTTTTTTATTGGTGCATGCACATTGTAATAATTTCAGACTGTACATCTATGCAAGTGAAGAAGTGAACATGTTCTTAGATACCTTTCACAATTTGATCCCCCAAAGACTTAGTGGGTGTCATGCACTATCTTGGGTAAAAATTGACCAGTCGAGACCATTTTGTCCTGCATCTCCATGATAGCCTGATCTCTAGTTCTGAAGAAGAAAACCACACATACACCCCTAGAAACTTTTTGAAAAAAATGCTATTTTTTCAGGGCTTATATCTCTAAAACCCCTGGCTCAAGTGAGGGTCACCATACTATAACCTTACTTAGGTTACTTAGCACTATACTATAACCTTACTTAGGTTACTTAGCACTCTCACAAGGAGAGGTGAAAGTAACTTAAATTTCTTACCAGTATGGTCGTATTGCAACCTCCCTTCCCACCTCCACATTTAACTTCATGGATCCCTTTGCATGACTTTGATACAGTAGCTGGCTACTAGTTTTATTTTAGAGTATTGGTAGTAGCTTTAAACTTTAACATCGCCTGTGTAGTCACGGCCCCAGTGTTAGAGAGAACTCTCCCAATGCTGTAACAAAACCACCTCCATGAGGGGAATAGCTACCAGCTCTGTCTACACAGGCACACAGAAGCATTGGCCTTTAAAAAAAGAACGATAGAGAGATAGTGGAAGGAGATGGCTTTTGTATACACCCATATACAAGGCTCAGAAGGGTGTGAAGCAGTCCATCTCAATGGGATGTTCTCAGCTCAGTGAGAACACTGAGTAGAGATTACATCTCAGAGCTATTATTTCAGGTTATAGTGTGAACTTTTCCATTCATCTCAGTGTATGTTCTCATCCCCATTCTGTTGCACCACTATAATAAGCTTTTTGATCATTTGAACTAAGCTTACCTTGCAGCATATTTAATGGAAAAATCCTTTCAAAATAATTGCTTTAAGTCTAAGAGGAAAGGCATGTACATGGTGTATGTATGGTGCGATAGAATTTAGGACAGGGATATATTTGTCCTGGTAGGAGTGCCCAAGTTTCAGACAGGTGAAGAAGAGCCCCATTCCTCTTTACCAGTGGTGATAACAAATTTGATATACTCCTGTCAGCCGTAGCTATCTTTCTTTTGCAGCTAGCTCAGCTTGCTCACTGGTCTGGAGGGACAACTGAACCAGAAAGCTAAGTATTCAGCTCTTTAGTCCATTCCCCAAGCAAACCCACCTGAAATGTTGCTTTCACCAAAAATGAAGTCTCTCTCAAGAGTGGCTTAAGTGACATTTTCTTCCTCCCAGGAATACTTCTAGAATCTGCATCATACAGATTGTCTTAGCAACTGATAAGCATTCATCCCACTAACCTCCACAGTCATTAAATACCAAAATGATGTCTTATTCAGTCATTAACATCACATTTAAAATGTTTTCTCAGTAGTTGGTTTGTAACTGGTTTAGAAACAATAAACTTGAAAAAAAATTGGTTGAGGTGTTAACTGAAATAGGATTTTTGTGTGTGTAACAATTCTGAGGAGTTCATGAAAGACCTCTCAAAGTTAGTTGGGCAGTTTGGAAAATATTGAACCAGATAGTAGTTTGTTTTTGTTTTGTTTTATTACTTAACATTATGAAGTCGCAGGGAGTAGGGGAGGTGGGAGATTGGAAATATTCCAATTCTTTCTTTCTTTACTCCTTAAAACATTCATAAAGGCATCAAATTTCACTTTAAGGAAAAATAAAATAAAAAGAATTTCCCCAAGATTTCATTTTACACTGTTTTTCTTTTTAAATAGTTTTATTGGACATTCACTGGGCAATTTAATAATCCGTTCAGTGCTCACAAGACCTCGGTTTAAATATTACCTCAACAAACTTCACACCTTCCTGTCTCTCTCTGGACCACATCTTGGAACCCTGTACAACAGCAGTGCTCTTGTTAATACAGGTAAAAGCTTCAATGTTATTTTCAGTGGTATGAATTCAGGATAAATTTGTTCAGGAGAAAATGAGTAGGCATCTCTTGCTTTTGAAATGTTAATAAAAGGCTCTTCTAGGGCCTACAGCTTTGTGTATATGGATTAGGAAAATCAGGCACATTCTCACACTCTGCTTTTAGGAACAAACTGAGAAATAGGAAAGTGTAGAGCCTTAATTGGAAAAAAGACAACAATTATAAGAGCACATAAAACTGTTTGAACCAGTTTTTATGTTAAAATATATTTCAAGGTATACCCTTCTAAGATAAATTTATTGATAAATACCTAGCTATGATATAATTCAACAAATCTCCAAAAAACCCCAAATACTATAAACAGTTATATGCATACAGTCAATGTACAAAAACAACCTATGATCACAAAAATTAACTAACACAGTTCAAATATTGAATATCAAATGTGCTCAACAAACTGCTGGTGAACAATGGTGTTCCCACACCTTGAATACCATGTGCAGTTTTGGTCACCCCCTCAAAAAAAGATAAATTAGAAATGGAAAAGGCACAGAGAAGGGCAACAAAAATGATTAAGGGTATGGAGCAGCTTCCATATGAGGAAATATTATAAAGCCTGGGACTGTTCGTCTTAGAAGAGAGATGAATAAGGGCGGGGGGCGGGGGACAGAAGTCTTTAAACTTATGAATAAGGTAGAAAAGTGAATAAGGAAGTGTTATTTACCCTTTCATATAACACAAGGACCAGGGGTCACCTCATGAAATGAATAGGCAGCAGGTATAAAACAAACAAAAGGAAGTACTTCTTCACACAACACACAGTCAATTTGTAGAACTTGTTGCCCTAAGATGTTGTGAAGCCCAAAAGTATAACTGGGTTAAAAAGAGAATTAAATAAGTTCATGGAGGATGGGTCCACCAATGGCTATTATCCTAAAGGGGCAGAGATGCAACCCCTTTGCTCTGCGTGACCCTAAGCCTCCGACTACCAGATGCTGGGACTGGACGATGGGATGGATCATCTGATAATTTCCCTATTCATTCCCTTTGAGCTGTTTGGCACTGGCCACTGTTGGAAGACAGGATCCTGGGGAAGATGTTCAATTGGTCTGAGCCAGTATGGCCATTCTTGTGTTCTTAACAATCTACAGACCAAATAAATAAGGAAAATGTATAATCTGTATGCGTACATTTTCTGAATAGAAAAAAGGTGAAAATTGTCATGCATTATTTGCCCAAATATAATTTGCTGGAATTGTGAAGATATCAGTGAAATTGAGTGAGCTTTTGAAACTTCGCGTGTACAATATGTAGCTGTAGCGATGCGAGGTCTCACTGGTGTGGCGCCTTCTGCTGGTCGCCTCGGGAATTAGCTCTTTTTGAGCTTTGAGCGCTCTCTGTTGGCCAATGTCTCGCTTGTTGCTGGCCCTGTGTCCCTCCCAGACCCCGGTGCCTCTTTACCTTGGTGTGCTGCCCCCTGGCAGTACCCCCACACTCTGGGTCTCCTCTCCCTGGGGAATCCCCCAACCTTCTAAACCCACCTTGTCTCAGTGGCTGCCAGTTATCATCTAGCCCCCGCTCACTGGGGCAGACTACAGTGTAATGACCACTCATCACTGGTAAGCGATTAGGACCTGCTGCCTTTGGTTATTCTCAGGCTGCCTCTCTGCAGCCCCAGTGCCTTTTTATAGGCCTTCATCAAGGCCTGCAGCCTGGGGTTTACCAGGATGGAACGCCCTGTGCCTTATTCCCCAGCACTGCTCTGCTTCAGGTCCCTGGATCCCAGACATCTAGTCCTTCTCTCTGTACTGCTTGAGAGAGACTCCCCAGCTTCTAGCCCCCAATCAGCCTTTCCCAGCCACAGCTCTCTCCAGGGCCTCTTTTGGCCCCTGTTTACCCAGGAGTGGGACAGTCGCCCTACTACAGTAGCCCTCAATGCATGCTTCACCGTGGTAGGGGGGAAAGTTTTGCTGTAAGTTATCCCAAAAAATTACACACTAAGCACGAACAACCTATTATTTGCTTTTAATATTCCAGGTGATGAGATGGGGATATTTGAGTATTTTCATAGTCAGCAATGAGTCTAGTTAGCTTTAGTCATCTTAGTAATAAAGTTAGACCTTTCTAGGTATCACACAGAAAACTTTTATACTCTCTGAAGAGTTGGATCGCTTGTGGTTGATTATTTCTCAAGATATTTTCTTATAATAACCCTCATTGTTTTTCATATGTTTAATGGATTATAAATTCTAAGTTAATATTCCAGAAAACTCAGATAATTACATGTGATATAACATTTTAGGACTGAGCGTGACTAGCATTAAAATTTTGGGTACTAGACATATATTTATATGTGACCACTTGAGAATACCTGCTAGTTTGTTTTCTTCCGCTTTATAGTGATAACAAGGGCTCGTAAGAATTTCTGAAAAGTCATATTTAGATGGATGGCTTTACTCATCAGCTGGGAAAAAGAGCTGCTGCACAACATCCAGGAGGGTGTAATAATGAGACCTCTTCTCCATTCCTTTCCCCAGTCCAGGGAATGCCTTCCCTTTCTTTTCTGCCTACCTTCCATGAATCTTGACTATGTGATTCTAAAAAGTTATTTGTTTTGGTGAGATATGACACTTGAGTGTCTCATGTTTTGGACAGGTTATATATATTTCAGCATCAAAACATCTGAAACATTAAAATGTTGAGGGTACATCTTTATATAAAGTTACTTGTGGTTAATATTTAAATACATACCTTGATATTTTGGTGAAAGAACTTTCCCCTAGCACCAAGAATATTAACTTGTTTTAACTAAGGACAGTATTAATTCTTTATTAAATACACATCAGATAGGAAACTATGGTGGTTCAGAGAACTATAGAATGGTTGTGGGTTTGATAATGCTAACATAAATGTAAAATAAAGAGTGGGAAATGTAATGTATGGACATTGACTTGACACATTTAATTGCCATTTAGTGATTCTTATTTTACTGTTGAAATATACTTATATACACTGTATGTAACCATACAGGTCTCTGGTTTATGCAGAAGTGGAAAAAGTCGGGTTCTTTATTACAATTGACATGTCGAGATCATTCAGACCCGCGGCAAACTTTCTTGTACAAACTTAGTAAAAAAGCAGGTAAGCTTTGCTCATGTTGTTCTTATTATAAACAAGCAAGTACAGGATGTCAATAAATAGAAAAAAATAGAAAATATTTTTTAGAGAAATAATTGCATGTTCTACCATTCTGTCAGCTTTACAGTCCATTATTTGTCTATACTAAGTTTTACCTCAGAAATAAATCAGACAAGGTGGGGTTTTCCTACTTTCATATAGCATCTTTTTTTATGTTTGGAAGGAATCGATGTTTATCAGTAAATGTCCGGTAAATGTCATTTCACTGCACACATACAAACCAATGAAAAAATGTTTCCATTAATAATTGAAATTTACAGATAAACAGCATTTTTCTTATTTTGTCTAACATGGGATTTTAGTAAGTTCTTAATGCATATAAAGCATGTTGTAGTGAATGCTTCATAAAGCATGTAATTTACATTTCTGCTAAAACAGTCAGTTCCAGCATTAATGGAGCTGGAGCTGCAGATAATTATGCAGCATTTATTAGTGTTTTGGGGTCAAAGTCGAGGAAAAGTGTAAATGCATTTACATTTATGGTGAGTGGCCTGATTGCACTTACACAATAACAGAACCAAGTTTTTTTTTATTTCAATAATGGGTTGCAAAAGAAGAATATTGCAGTGAATACTCTGACCTCAAATTTAAAACCGTGAAAAGTTCTGGAAATGTCTGGAAAAAGTCTATAGTACATTTTGCACTGCAAATTTTGTAAAAACAGATCTCTTGACAAAGCACATTATATTGCTCAACATTTGGACAGTAAGTCTCATTTGAAATTGAAAGAAAGCTAAGCAAAGGGAACTCAGGCTTCAGTGGAATCATGTTTGGGAAGAATTGAGACCAAACAAAAAAAGGAAAGCTGTGGATTTTTCACATGGTTTATATATATTGTGCTTTGAGGCGATTCTAATGAATGCTGGCTGTGGTTTGAACTTTTTATTAGCTCTGCTTCAGATGTAGGCACAGCCATATGTACTTGCCCAGAATGTCATCAGCTGGTAGAAATATACTTGCCTGAATGTTTTGCTCACCCCAAATCTGCAATTAAGCATCTGTTGTGGGATGAGGAAGTCTTTTTAGTAATTGCTGGACAGCCAGTAATTAACATCATTGCAATGTTCTACAATGACAAAAATAAATCAATAAATACTATTCTATTAAAATCCTCTGTTGTTCTTAAGTGAAAAGCAGGGGTCATTTCAGTTTGGATTCAAAATGTATTGCCAGGGTATGACCAAATACGGGAAAATTGTGTCGGTCAACAGTGATTCTGTGATGTGCATCCAACACTCTGTAAAGGAGCTGAAAGAAGTATATACACATCTGCAAATTGTGTCAGTCAACAGTGATTCTGTGATGTGCATCCAACACTCTGTAAAGGAGCTGAAAGAAGTATATACACATCTGCAGCACATTCCATGTTTTGCTCATCTTTGACATGTAGCCATTGTTCATGCAGTCAGCACAGATGAGTTCCACAACATCAACAAATTTGTGGTACATTTTTCAGCAATATTAAAACATGGCCAGCAACCAAGGGTGAGCATTTTTTGAAAGTCTATGTGAGCAACAATTTGAGCCCATGGGGTTTGCATGTGCCCCCTTGTATTCTGCCATTCCAATGGTTTTCCTTGCTTAAGGCAGCACAATACAGTCATGCACATTGGGACAGTGTGAAAGACAGAAAAGAATTCAATCCCCTCAAAGAAGGCAATTACACTGCCCTAAAATGTTGAGGACAGTGGAAACCACCCATAGCTACGAGTCAGAGCAATCAGCAGCGCCTTGCTACTTTGTAGTTAATTGGTTACACTTACAGCTTTATAGCGGTTTTGGTTATACCTGCCTTCAGATACAGCTCCAGGGATAGTGCTCCAGCGTGTCCACACTCACAGCCACAACCACACTGGTGTGGCCACATTTGCGGCATTTGCAGCAGCATAGGGAGTGGTGCATTATGGGCAGCTATCCCAGCCTTCAGCTGGGTGCAACGTGCTTTTCAAACGAGGAGGGTGAGGAGGACCGTGTTGTGTATATGCGGAGGGAGAGAGCGAGTAGATTTTTTGCGTAATGAAAGTGTGTCAGCAAAGTGTCTTTGAAATGTGAAGCCTGCTACTCTTCTCCTTCACGCTCTCTCACAAGGTAAACATTTGCATTGTTGATTTACAGAGTTGCAGCTAAGCTCTGAAAACATACTCCCGCATTCCTCTAGCCAAGTTCAAAACAAAAGGAAGAGAGGCTGAATTGGCTTAAATTGCTTAGGGGCAGTTCCAGAGATCACTCAAAGCGATATATTGTTACTACTCGTTTACACTGGAGCTAAAACGGACTCCCAATACGCTATAGCTGTTAATCCTCTGGCGAAGAGGATTACCAGAACCGGTATAACTGTGGACTTACAGCACTCTACATGCCTTGCCAGTCTGGACAGGTAGTGAGTTATAGCGCTCCTGGCGGTTTTATAGCGCTATAAAGTGCCAATGTAATCAAGCCCTTAGTTACAATGAGTTACTTAGTTTCCTTGTTAGCAGCTTGTGAAAAAGGTTGAGACTCACTAGCGCAGTGCCTCCTGCTGGTCATCCTGAGAATTAGCTTGATTCCAGCCTGGAGTGGCCTCTGCAGGCCGGTGGCTCACCTGCCTCCGGCCCCTGTGTCCCTCCCATACCCCGGTGCCCCTTTTCCTCAGGATTCTGCCCCCAGCAGTAACCCACAGTATCTGGGTTTCCCCTCCCAGGGGAACCCCCAACCCTCTGTCCCCACCTTGCCTCAGTGGCTAGTGCCAGTCATCACCTGGCCCCCGCTCACTGGAGCAGACTGCAGTCTGTAAACCACTCATCGTGGAGAAGGGGGTTTGGACCAGCTGCCTGTGCCTAACCTCGGACTGCACCTGTCAGCCCCAGTACTTAGGCCTTGCACAAGACTTGCAGCCTGGGGATTTACCAGGCTGGAGCTCCCCAGCTCCTCTTTTCTTTCCATAGCACTACTCTACTTCAAGTACCTTGCTCCCAGGAAGCTAGCCCTTCCCACTCCAGAGCTAGAATGAGACTTCTTCATCTCTTTGCCCCTCAGCCCTCTTAGTAGGCCAGCTGGACCCTAACTGAGCTGGCCACACCTGTGGTCAGCTAGTACCTCAGCTGCTTTCACTCCTTTTCCCAGCTGCAGCCCTCTTCAGGGCTGCTGTTAATCCTTGTTGTGTGGGAGTAGGGCAGCCGCCACACTACACAGCTACTTAGCTTGTTTCCCTTTTCTTTTCCCCTTGGTTTAAAAAAAAACCAAAAAACTTACGGGTAGGAACTTCAGAAAAACAGCCATTTTGAGGGCGAAAGTTCCTCCCCCAAAAGAGACTGCCTGGTTTCTCAGGCTTCTAGCGCCTTGCCTCCAGGCTCGCAGTGCCTTTCCCTGACAGCCAGGATCGGTGTATTTGCGCCTAGGTGAAGCAGGCATGCCACAGAGTTTTGCATTGCCTTAGGCTCACAGCCAGAACAGCAGAGTGGAGAGATCTCTTGGACCTATGTCGAGGCATGAGGCTCAGGAAGTCTCCCTTACTCCCCACTTCACCAACTGTGGCTTTGGATAGGAGTCCTTTCTCCACCAGGAGTGCCCCACCAGGTGTCACTTTAGGAAGCATCTGGGTCCCCACCGCAGGAATAAAAATAAAATAAAGTAAAATAAAATAAACAAACACAGCTATCCCGCGGATAATAATCGTACCGGTTGTGCTGTCCGCGCCGGGAGCTCGGGTGGCTGAGAGCTCTAGCACCACTGCAGACAGAGATTGCGGGGGATGGCTCTGGCACAGGCACTGAGGGGAGATTGGAGCCTTATGACTCCACACCACAATCTACAGCCACTCTGCGGACAGGCATCCAGTGCCAGCATTGCCTAGGCTGTTAGCGCTGGGAGCCGAGGTGGTAGAAGACCCTGGAACTACTAGAGCCGGAAACTCTACAGGAGCAGGCTCCGACGCAAGCACTAAGGGGAAATAGAAACCCCATACCTCTGCATCACAGTGTATGTTAATTCTGCAGACAGGCATCCAATACCGGCACTAGTTGTGCTGTCAGCACTGAGAGCCAAAGTAGCAGAAAATCCTGGCACCACTGATGCCACTAGAGCCAGAGGCTCTACAAGAGCTGGTTCTGATGCAGGCATTAAGGGGAAACCAGAACCCTGTGTCTCCACATCACGATCTACAAAGGGCGGCATGGCACCACTACAAAAGATGGCTTCTTCGAAGGTGCACCCAAGACGCACAGAGGTGCAGCCAGCAGTGCTGCCTCCTCCTCCACAGCCCTGGCACTGATGAGGCAACCACAGGGGCCAATCAAACCAGCACCCCAGCAGTTCCTCAGTCAGAGTGCTCTGGTATTTGGCTCTGTCCTGATTCCCCTATCCGCGGTACCGATACAAGAATGATACCCTCGACACCAAGTGTAACGGTGCTGTTTCTGGCGGGACCCAACTGAGTGCCAAGTCAGGACAAATTGCTTCAAACAGGGCAGCTACAGCACTAGGCTGGGGTTTTTCCAGCTCTAAGGCAAACCAAACCAGCCAAAGAGAAGACTTTGGTTTTGCCCCTACTGGCTAACACCACAAATCACACAAGCAATTCCCTTAGACACTTCAGTTTCCAAAGTCACCACCACCAGCCACTCGTTATGGGGATAAATGATTATGAAAACCAATACCCCAATAAAAGAAGAAGGTTCTTCTGATCCCAAGGGACCAGATCCTAGACCCAGGTCAATATACAAATCAGATCTTACCCACAAATCATGCTGTTGCCAGTCCTTTAGAATCTAAAGGTTTATTCATAAAAGGAAAAAGACATAGGTGAGAGCTAGAATTGGTTAAATGGAATCAATAACATACAGTAATGGCAAAGTTCTTGGTTCAGGCTTGCATCAGTGGTAGAATAAACTGCAGGTTCAAATCAAGTCTCTGGAGTACAAACATCCACAGCTGGGATGGGTCCTTCAGTCCTTTGTTGAAAGCTTCTGTTTGTAGCAAAAGTTCCTCCAGAGTAAGAAGCAGGAAATGAAGACCAAATGGAGGTGGGGCACCACCCTTTTATAGTTTTTCCAGATGCAAGAATACTTCTTTGTTCTTGATGTGGAAAAGTACAGCAAAATGGAGTTTTGGAGTCACATGGGCACATCACAGGTCCATGAATGACTCGGGATTTGCAGGTGGCAGCCATTACCCAAGATACCTTGCACATTCTCACGTAGACTTCTTATGTGGATTGTAGCTTTCCAAGCTCTTAATGGGTCAGTTGTATAGATGATGGTCTTAATGGGCCATCAAGCAGGTCAGACAGAGCTAACAGGAACTTGTTTAGAATGTCACCTAGAAGCATAGCATAAGTTTGAGATACAGACAATACAGAACCAATATTCATAACTTTAAAAACAAAAATGATACATGCATACAGATAGTATAATCATAATCAGCAAATCAGAACCTGGTCTTAGACACCTTATATGACCCCCTTTACATAATATTTGGTGCTACTACAGGACCTTGGTTGCAACAAGGATCTACATGGTTCCAGATTAACTCAGTAACGTCACACCAAGTCTCCCTGTGTCTCTAACATCACTCATTGTCTCACTCCTTATTTGAAAGGGGAAGGTGAGGAAGAACAGGGAGCTAGTCCCCCGCTGGCTCCTAACCATCAGGAATCAGTCAACCTAGGAGTCTCTCCTGAGGCATATTATGCTGTCCTCAGGTACTTACAATGGCATGGGAACCCCCTATGCCGCTCCCATCCCAATGGTCATACTGGACTCCATGGGGGGACACACAAAGCGGGGGGCTGCAGAAGTGACAAAGGATCCTGTGGCACCTTAAAGACTAACAAAAGTATTGAAGCATAAACTTTTGTGGGCTAATACCCACTTCCTCAATTGCATGCAGTGGAAGTATCCAGAGGCAGGTATAAATAAGAAGGCAAAAACCAGGTTAGAGATAACGAGGTTAGTTCAGTCAGGCTGAGCCACCTTATTATCTCTAATCAGAGAGGATGAAGGGAGGGACTGCCCACCACAGCCAGACCCAGTACACACGAATACCCCATAACTTCTGTATCAGCACCCTCAGTGGTACCAGGAGAAAAAGAGGAAGAACCCCTGCTCTTGCAGGGGACATCACCTACCCACTTGCCATCATTGTCCACAGAGGACACCTTTATGCCTCCTCCTCCTCCTAATATAGGGGATGATTTAAAACTGTTCCATGGCTTATTTGAGAGGGTGGCCCACTTTGGACATCTCCATTGAGGAGATCCCTGTGATACAGCATGGGCTAGTGGACTTTTTGCATACATCTGCTTCGTTTAAAAAAAAATTGCCCTTCACATGAATAAGGCACCGATGGACCCTGTAAGGGTCATTCTGTGGACCCCTGCATCTGGAAGGTCCAACAGGAGGTGTAACCAACAAAGGGCGCAGACTTCGCATCCAGCGCCTAATTTCTTAGTGATAAATGCAGACCAACAATGTGGCATGCAACAACAGCCCTGACACACAACTCATGATAAGGACTGGAAAAGACTTGATCAGTTTTGGCAAGAAAGCTTACTCCTTGGCTACACCTCACCTCCGCATAGCCAATTATGCAATATTACTAACGAAATACAACTATATACACTACACAAAAATGTCCACATTTATTAATTTTATTGCCAAAGACAAGGAGAACAATTCACAGCACTTGATTTTGAGTATAGGGCTGCAACATCTGTGTTGACAGTGGTTGTAATGAGAAGGGTCTCATGGCTCTACCTTTCTGGCTTCCTTGAAGAGGTGCAATCCACGGTGGAAGACTTGCCAGCGCAAATTATTCGCCAAAAGACAGACGACTCACTCACGGACTCACAAGCGACTCTCCAGTCCTTGGGAACCTATAATCCCAAACCCAAAAAGAAACAAAGGAATTACATTACATTCCAACGATACCATTGGCCAATCTATTCACAGCAGCAGTGGTGATTTGACTCACAGGGTCACAGACACAGGCCCTGAGGGGACAACGATCTACTTCTCAAGTTGCTGCATCCCAATCATCAATCTCCAATAATTCAACAAGTTCGTCAGAAACACAACAATTCAAGATGGCCACACTATACGCTATAAGCGACTGCCTGCTAAAAGCGTCAACCCAGCAGACAGCATTGCAAACCACTGAACAGGTGGTAACCCTCTTCATGAACCTGGGCTTCTTAATAAATACCAACCAGCCCACTCTAACAGCAGTGAAGAGCTGGACTTCATTAGGGCCCATCTCAACTCTATCGAGGCCATAGCCTCACTATCGAGACAATGTTCTCTCACTCTCACCAGCCTCCTACTCACTGCGCGAAATAGCCCAGAGGTATCTGCCAGGACTTGTCCCCAACTCCTTGACCACATGGCAGCCACAACATTTGCTGTTAGACACACCAGATTAAACATCCATTGCCTACGAGGAAGGCTGCTCTGTACTATTGGATATCCCAACTTCAACTCTGAAGCCCCTCCTTCCATCAGAGGACACTGCTGTGAAGTCACCTGAAGTGGAGCATTGTGCAGTAACTGAGGTTCTTCAAGATGTATGTCCCTGTGAGTGCTCCACTACCTTCCCTCCTCCCCTCTGCTTCAGAGTTTCCTTATTAGTCTCTGCAGTAGAGAAAGAACTGAGTGGGGTTTGGTTGCACAGCGTCGGTTAACTGCTTGCAGCAGCGCAAGGCAGGGACCATGTATGTGCGACCCAACTGGGCACTGCTACCAAAAGTATCCGACTACAAGCGCAGGGATGCACAAACACCTAAAGAGGAGCACTCACAGGGACACACATCTCAAAGAACTGCACAAGGTGAGTAACCTTCTCTTTGCTAATGTTGCTGTCCTCTTGATGATGATTTCTAAAATGCTGCCATTACTTTTGGGAATAATATCCTTTAATTCTGCCAATCCTGTCTTTAGCAGTCACAGTCTGTCTACTTATTTCTGGGATCTTAGAAATGATTGCTTCATACTGTGATAAAAAATCATAGCAGCTTGCCAGCTACAATGATATGCAAGCTGTTCAGTGCATAAAGATGTTTGCTAAAAGATGAAAAATACATGAACATTTAAAATGGAATCTTACATGTTGTAGCATTACCTTATCAACATAAAAGAAACACAGACTTGCTGAAAGTCTCTGGATAGGACAAAAGAGGTAAAAAAAACAAGGGTGATGTCATGGTAGGGGTCTACTACAAGCCACCTAACCAGGAAGAAGAAGTGAATGAGGCTTTTTTAAAAAAAATAAAATAAAATAAAAACAATTAACAAAATTATCCAAAGCACAGACTTGGTAGTGATTGGGGACTTCAACCACTCAGACATCTATTGGGAAAATAACACAGCAGGGCACAAATTATCCAACAAGTTTTTGGAATGTATTGGAGACAGTTTTTTATTTCAGAAGGTGGAGAAAGCTGCTAGAGGACAGGCTGTTCTAGAATTTATTTTGACAAATAGAGAGGAACTGGTTAAGAATTTGAAAGTGGAAGGCAGCGTGCGTGAAAGTGATCATGAAATGATCAAGTTCATGATTCTAAGACGGGTGGGCAAATTTTTTGGCCTGAGGGCCACATCGCGTTTCCGAAATTGTATGGAGGGCTGGTTAGGGGAAGCTGTGTCTCCCCAAACAGCCAGGCATAGCCCGTCCCCTATCCAACCCCCCCTGTTTCTTGGCCCCTGATGCCCCACTTGGAGACTCCTGCCCCGTCCACCCTCCATGCTCCCTGTCCCCTGACCGCCCCTGGACTCCTGCCCCTGATTGCCCCCTGCCACCCCATCCAACCCCCCCCTTCTTCCTGACTGCTCCTCCAGGACTCCTGCTCCATCCAACCACCCCTTCTCCTTGTCCTCTGACCACCCCTGGAACCCCACCCTTGACTGCCCCCTGCCACCCCATCCAACCCCCTCCTTCTTCCTGACTGCCCCCCAGGACTCTGCCTCCATACGACCCCCTGTTCTCCACCTCTGACCACCCCGACCCTATCCACACCCCCGACCACCACCCTGAACTCCCCTGCTCTCTATCGAAGATCCCATTTCCCTGCCCCTTTACCATGCTGCCTGGAGCACTGGTGGCTAGGAGTGCTACAGCTGTGTCACCCAGAGCACCAGAACAGGCAGCCACACCCGTCTGGAGCCAGCCACACCACCGTGCAGCACAGAACACCGGGTCAGGCCACCGCTCTGCAGCTGCACTGCCCAGCAAGAGCTTGCAGCCCCTTCGCCCAGAGCATTGTGCTGGCAGCACAGTGAGCTGAGACTGCGAGAGAGGTGGAAGAGCAGGGGAGGAGCTGGGGGGCTAGCCTCCCGGGCCAGGAGTGCAGGGGCTGGACAGGAAGGTCCCGCAGGCCGCAGTTTGCCCACCTCTGTTCTAAGGAATGTTAGGAGGGAGAATAGCAAAATAAAGACACTATTTCAAGAAGGCAGACGTTAGCAAACTCAGGGTTTTGGTAGGTAAGATCCCATGGGAAAAACAATAGAAGACAGTTGGCAGTTTTTCAGAGAGACATTTTTAAGGGCACAAGAGCAAATTATCCCACTGCGTAGGAAAGTTAGGAAGTATAGCAGGAGACCACCCTGGCTTAACCAGGAGTTCTCCAATGATCTAAAAATCAAAAAAGAGTCCTACAAAAAGTGGAAACTCAGTCAGATTACAAAGGACGAATATAAACAAATAACACAAGTATGTAGGGACAAAATTAGGAAGGCCAAAGCACAAAATGAGATCAAACCAGCTAGAGACATAAAGGGTAATATCACTAGAAGCAAGAGGAAGACCAAAGACAGGCCCAATACTTGATGATGGGGGGAAAACAGTGGCAGAAAATGTGGAATTGGCAGAGGTGCTTAATGACAACTTTGTTTCGGTTTACACCAAGAACGTTGGTGGTGATTGGACATCTAACATAGTGAATGCCAGTGAAAATGAGGTAGGATCAGAGGCTAAAATAGTGAAAGAACAAATTAAAAATTACTTAGGCAAGTTAGATGTCTTCAAGTGTATTACCAAAATACTCTGAATATTATTTTTCTTTTTGAATATGAAAGGTTAGGTAATTAATCACAATATGTTGAAATATATCATTTCATTGATTGTTTCAGGTCAGTCCATACTAACTGTTCTTTGTCTAGTCAGATAAAGCAGCACAAATGAAACTGCACCTTTTTTTTTCACTGTCTTCCTTCTCCCAGCCTCCCTAGTATCACTTTGCCTTGCACAGGGTGCAAAACCGAAGTCTCTGTCTTCCTCTTGTTTTGTCTAGAATAGTATATTCCTTAGTTTAGCTACACTTCATAGCCAGTCTAATTACAATTTCAGTGAAAATGACATGAATCCACAAAGGTAAAAAAAAAAAAAACCTTGTAAATGCTTGACCTATGATGAGGCAGTGTATCCCAGCAAACCTGGGAGTCTGTCTCTTGCTCACAGTGTTCCAGATGGTCAGTTTTGGCTGCTTCAGGGACCCAGCTTGATCTTGGTGCATTGGCTAAGAGCTCTGTTTGAAAATTTTTATTGTGTTTATCTTGCAGAAATTTTCAAATGATGTGTATTATTTATATTTGTCATTTCTTTCCCTTCCTGCAGGTCTTCATTACTTCAGAAACATAGTGCTAGTTGGATCCCTGCAGGATCGTTATGTTCCTTATCATTCTGCTCGCATAGAGATGTGCAAAACAGCTTTGAAAGATAAACAATCAGGTAATAAATGAGTAGCCTGTGAAGTCTATGTATGTTTTAGACCACGGATAGCTTTATAACAAATGTCAAGATAAATAAACCGTTATTTTCAAATAATTTAATTTTCTATGCAAGATTTCTCATACTTTTTTATTAAACTTTAAACAGTGATATTGTAGAGCCTCAACCATATCCCCATTGAAGTCAGCCAAAAGCCTTGCTGTTGACTTTGGGAGCAGAATGGTGTCTGTATTTAGCAGAGGCCCACTTCCATACTAGCAGTGAAAAGAAAGTTTTTTCCCACTTAGGAAGGATCATTTATGATTACAGTTCATGATGAGATATTATGGCACATTTGTACTATAGCATTATCTTTCTGAAAAGTAAATAGACAAAATGTTCTGGAGTCGTCATAAATTAGTATTGGTAAACACAATTTCACTATGAAATGTGAACAATAAAATTTATGAGTTAGACTACTTTTTAAAAAAGTCTATGGAAATTAGATTTCAAATGTTCTCTAAGTAGGCAAACAATATTAATAAGTCTGTTTTCTAGAATGTGTTTATATTTTCATATTCAGGGACACATAACTGTAGCTTATTTGGGATGATGCATGTAATTACAAGGTTGGTTGGTTTGTTTTTTTTACAGGACCAATTTATGCAGAAATGATCCAGAACCTGCTTCTGCCAGTTCTTCAAAACAAGGAATGTAATTTGGTCCGTTACAATGTCATCAATGCATTGCCCAATACAGCCGATTCTCTCATTGGGAGAGCTGCACACATTGCTGTTCTTGATTCAGAAATATTTTTAGAAAAGTTCTTTCTGGTTGCTGCCCTAAAATATTTCCAGTAGAAGAAAAGCATTGTAAGAGACTTGACTATTACCTCATTAACAGATGAATCAAATAATGTGTGGTATTGAAGTATAGCTGCAGCTGTATTTTAAGAGATATTTATACTTTTGTATGGAAGATAATTTATATCATCCATGTTTAGAGCTTTTTTAACATCAACTTTACTTTCTAGGTAATGTGGCTGTGCAATATTTTTTTATTTGATTCTTTTTACTTTTCTATTACTTTTTCTTAATTTTTGGGTACCTAATTGAGTGGAGATTAAATTACAGTATGTACATTTGGTTGGTTTATTATTGGTTCTTAGACTACAAAAGTCAGTGCTATATGGCTACATTTTAATAGAGGCTTTGGATGCCAAAATAAATTGGAATTGAAAAATTCTAATAAGTATTATGCATCTGATTGTTCTATTTTAGCATTGTAGAAAGTCTAACTGGAAAAACAATTAGCTGCTAAAATATCATACACTGAGAACAGCTACATCTGAAATCCTGGTAAAGACTATTATTTTAATGAGCAAAATGACTCATCTGTTCAGATATCACTACATCCTAATAATTTTCTACAAATCAATCATCATTATTAAATATGTTATGCCTGTGGAAATACATTTTCTACTGATTATCTCAAAAACATGTTGGTTTACATGTTCACTTATACTGTATTACTGGAACTTTAGTGTTCAGAAGTAAGCGGCAATTAGGGATTTTTGAATGTTTAAATAAATAACAGCTGCCTTCTAATAATTGGGGTTTTGCAAATTAAATAAAATTGCTCTTACTCTGTCAGGTCAGTTCAGTTCTTCAAATGAAACTTTTACATGGACTTCCTTGTATGTACGTAAAATAACTAAATGTAATAAATTTCTGCAATACTTTTATGAATTTAGATAATTTTAAAATATTCTTAAAATGTTTTATTGATTACAGAGTATTGTAAATATAAATCAAGGTATCTTGAAATGGAACAAAATTATAAACTTTACATGTTTAGTGATGCAGATAAAATGTTTTTGATATACAGGAATGTTAAAGGTCTGTTAACTTTTTACTGGTGCTGAATAGCATTGAGTTCAATTCCTCCTCCCTACCCCTTTACCTGTTTAAAACAGTAATGCACTACATGTGGAAAGGAGGTAATATGTGCATTCTCAAATTGTAATGAACAGAATTTTTTGAAAAATATAAATTGGTTGTATAACTAATGCATGTTTATTTTTAGCATTGTGTTATTGCATCTGGTGTTAATAAAATGAATACATGACTCTACTAGAAAATTAAAGAAACTGAAATCTTTTGCTAGTTTCCAAAATGTTGGGAGCCTGTATATATTTTGTATTATTTCACACAGCTATATCAATAAGAATTTATAATTAAGTAACCTTGCATTTTGATAAGGTTTGTTTTTGTGATCTTTGTAAAATTATTTTTTCTTTGTAGTTTACAAGCTTCAAAAGATCACCTTAGCCTAGTCAACAATGCAGCCATTTAATCACTTCAAAGAATGTTGTATTGTTGAGTTGCATGAGGCAAGTCCTTATGATACCAATAGAGAATACAATAATTAATACAGTTCCTTCTTACCACCGGTGACGGTGCTGGAACGCCTCCTTGCCTCAGCAAGCTTACTCCTCTCAACTGTGCCTAGTTGTGAACTTTTTTTTATATAGTTGCTACAAAATTTGCTAGTTTTACAGTACCCTTAGTATACCGTTAGTGATAGTTTGTTAGTCTTGAATGGGACTTTAGCCTAGGGATGGGGCATGCCCTGGTCTCCAGGCTTCAAACCTTGTGACTGTTGCAAGAAACCCGTGCCAGTCAGTGATCCCCATAAAAGTTGTCTGAAGTTTTTAGGGTAAATCCATATTAGTGACAAATGTTACATCTGCAAGAGCTACAGGTGGCAGACCAAAAAGGACAGGATGTTCATCTCCAGGCACTCCTTATGGAGTTGGCCCTTCATTGTGCTCAGAGCCAACCAGATTAGACTTTGCTCCTAGCACCATGGCCCCAGTGTGGAGTGCGCAGGTCACCAGATTGCTCGTACAGTTCACCACGGGCGCGTTGATTGACTTCTGACACATTGGTCTTCTCACTCCCATTCTACAGAATGGTACCACTTGCTAAGCATCAGGCGTAGATTGCCAGGGTACCGTCACCGATCCGCTGAATGCTGCCATCAGTCACCAGGACCATGGCACCAAGAGCCATCGCCATTGTACAGGTCTTCAGCGGAGGTCCGCAGCCAGAACCAATGGGATCAGAGTAAGCAGGCAGCCTCAGCAACATCCTGATCCCTCCAGACAAGTCTTCCCCTCCACAGGCTCCCAACAGCAAAAAGCAAACACTGCCCCCAGGCCAAAGTTACCCATAGGGGGCATTAGCATTCCCTGCCACTGGGCTGCCCCCTGGCAACTCTAGAACTCTTGGGGATATCCCCACCTGTTGCTGGTGCATAGGTCAGCCTCTGGGGCATCCGACAGACAATCGGCGACAGTCTCTCGCCCACCTTTTAACTCTGCATCAGAGCAGGTTCCCCAGGACCAGCCAGTCTCAGCTGAGGCTCCCACAGCAGATGCGGCAGAGTTGGAAGACCCCCTGTACCTGCCTCCTCGTCATCGTACCCTGATGAGGTAATAGTGGGGCCCTCTTACCCAGTTCCTCAGGATGATACTAGGGCTCACCAGGAGCTTCTGGAGAGGGTTGCCTCAAACCTGGGGCTGGAAGTCGAGGAGCTGGCTGAGCCCCCTCCAGGGTGCCATTGGCAGTGCAGAGGCAGTGGTGAAAATTACAAAGGCCCTGTGGCAGACATTTTCCTCGGTGCCCCCCATCTCCAAGCGAGCAGAAAGAAAATACTGTGTCCCCACTAAGGGGTATGAGTATCTTTATACCCACCCTGCCCCAAGCTCACTCGTGTCAGCAGCCAATGAGCACAGTAGATAGGGCCAATTGGGATCAACGCCTAAGAACAAGGAGGCAAAGAGGATCAATCTCTTTTTGGTAGAAAAAATTATCCTACATCTAGCTGAGAGTGGCCAACCATCAGGCCTTGCTTAACTGTTAGGATTGTACTATCTGGCAGTCCATGGCCAGACTTGCTCCCAGAGAAACCCAGGAAGGAATTCCTCGCTATTCTCGATAACGGCAGGATGGTGGCTAGGGCAGCCCTCCAAGTGGCCTCAGATGCAGCAGACTCTGTGGCCCAGACTTATGGCTTCAGCCATTTCGATGGGGTGGGTGTCCTGGTTGCAGTCATCGGGCCTTGTGATGGAGGTTCAACAATCCATCCAGGACTTCCCATTTGATGGCCAGGCACTGTTTTCCGAGCAAACTTGGTAAATTGCATGGCCTGAAAGACTCAAGGGCTAGCTTGCACTTCCTGGGCCTCTACACATGGGGGCAAACAAGGAAGCAGTTTAAGCCATAGCAGACCTACAGGTTCAGGAGCCATCCTTGATCAGAGCCCTTTTGCAAAAAGGGCACGGGCTATAAGCGGCAGTAAGGCCATCAGCCGGTATGCTCTGCTCACGTGAGCTCCACCCGTAACCAACCAAGTGGTAAGGAGACATTTTGAGGGTGCGCTCAAGGGTGATCTTCCAGCCTATGTCCTGGATCCCGCTCCCCTATTATTTTACAACCGCCTATTCCCCTCGGTTGGGAAGCATAATTTGGTACCCTGCAGATGCAAGGGTTATGATCTCGAGAGGATCTTGCCTTACCTATAAACGTCAGGAAACTTATGGCCATTCTTCTAGCCTGTGCTGTCTTCCTTCCCCAGCTGTCCAGTCGGGTGATTGAGGTGCTGACGGATAACTGGTCCTCTCTATTCTATGTCAACAGGCCTACTTGAAGTGCTTTCATCTGCTCTATGCCAGGAGGTCCTCTGCCTGTGGGACTTTTGGATTGAGCATGTAATCCACCTGGAAGCCTTGCACCTCCCCGGCATCAAGAACATAGTGGCAGAGGGATAGCTCAGTGGTTTGAGCAGTGGCGGCTGGGAAGTGGCCATGGGGCTGCCATTGCTAGAGTTGTGAGCTCAATCTTGAGGGGGCCATTTAAGGGTATGGGGCAAAAATCTGTTGGCTGATTTAATGGGGGATTTCTCCTGCTTTAAGTAGGGGGTTGGACCAGATGATCTTCTAAGGTCCCTTTCAATCCTAATATTCTATGATCACCTTAACAGGTCCTTCTCTTACCACAAGTGGTCACTCCTGTAAGAGTGCTCTGATGACCTCTGAATGAAGTTGGGGACTCCCCAAGTGGATCTGTTCACCACCAGACAGAACAAAAAGTGCCATCAGTTCTGTTCTCTCCAAGGTCTCGGCAGAGGCTCACTTTCCAATATTTTTCTCCCGTCATGGTCAGGGAACCTGATGTATGCCTTCCTGCCAATTCCACTCATCAACAAAATCTGCTCAAAAATCAAGAGGGATAAGGCATGAGGCATTATGATCACACTGGCATGGCCCCACCAGCATTGGTTTGGCATCCTCAGGGACCTGGCTGTGGCAGCCCCATGGCCACTTCCCAGCCGCCCGGACCTACTCTCACAGGATCATGGTCAGCTTCTGCACCTGAACCTTGCTTGTCTCCACCTCACAGCTTGGATGCTGTATGGCTGAATTCAGGAGAACAGGCCTGCTTTAGTCAGGTACAGCAGGTTCTCTTGGAAAGCAGAAAGCCCTCCACCAGAGCAAGTTATCTGGCAACGTGGAAGCATTTCTCCTGCTGGGCTTCAATGACATCATCTCCCTGACTCCGTTGTCTGCAGTCCATCCTGGATTACCTGCTTCACTTAAAGCACCAAGTCCTTGCCTTCTCTTCGATCAATGTGTACCTGGCAGCCATATTCGCCTTCCATCCTTGCATCCAGGGTAAATCGGCGTTCTCACATGAGATGACTATAAGGTCCCTAAAGGACCTTGAAAGGTTCTTTCTGCCGATCCGGGAGCTGGTTTCACAGTGGGATCTTAACCTTGTCCTCTCCAGGCTTCCGGGTATGCCCTTTGAGCCCATGGCTTCTTGTTCCCTTTCCCACCTGTCGTGGAAGGTTGCATTTCTTGTAACAATTACCTCAGTGAGGCGTGTCTTGGAGATTAAAACCCTCACTTTGCAGCCCCCATTCACAGTATTCTACAAAGACAAGGTCCAGTTGTGACCCCATATGACTTCTGCCTAAAGTGATGTTGCATTTCCATGTCAACCAGGATAGCTTTCTCCTGGTGTTCTGTCCAAAGCCTCACTTAATCAGTGAGGAGAGGTGGCTGTGCACTCTAGATGTCAGGTGTGCTCTGGTGTTCTACATAGAGCACACCAAGCCCTTCTGCAGATCGACCCAGATCTTTATCGCGATAGCTGACAGGATGAAGGGCCTTCCGTTGTCATCTCAGAGAATTTCAAATTGGATCACCACCTGCATTGGTACTTGTTACAAGTTCGCCCAGGCTGTGCCTCCACGAATAGTGAAGGCCATTTGACTACTCTAGACCAGTGGTCTTCAAACTGAGGTGCGCTCACCCCCAGGGGTGCGCGAAACCCCGGTGCTGCCACCGCACCCTCCCGGGAAACCGCCAAACTCCTGGGCGGGCTATTTTGGTCCTGCTGAAATGCTTCTGCAGAAAGTGGAAGCTTCCGATTTCTGCGGCGGCATTTTGGCAGACATACCCCGGGGGGTTGTGAGTGGCCACCAGGCCGCAGTAAGGGGCCGCGGCCCGAAAAGTTTGGGGATCCTTGCTCTAGACAATGGTAGGAACATTCTTTTGGGGGCAGGGAAACAACAGAATGTCAGATACTTAGCCGTAGCAAATGGCACATTCTATAGTAAAATTGTTGGATTCTGCATCTTTTGGGGAAAATGTCAACTGGCTGTGAAATTGCTGAGTTTACAGAGTCCTGATTGAGATGACTGGAGAAGTTCACACATCTCAGAACTATTGTTGCAAGACTCTGCAGTCTCAGAAACACATTTAATCAGTTACATTCAATTCATGTTTTCAGTGTTATATCTATACTACAGGCTCAAGAAGTAAATTGTGTTTGCAGAATACACCAAACCCAGTTTTTCATGCCTCAACTAATTTTTAGGTGAAAAAATTGTTCCATAATTGATCCTACAGTGTTGTGTTATCCTTATGGGCTTGTAAAAGTGAATGTATTAGCAAGAATTGTCAGTGTTTTGTAATGTTTCCTACGTGATTGTGTTTTTTTCTCTTATCCACAATAGCTTAGGCTGTGTGTACCTACAAAAGTTTAATTGAATTAATGTAAATTGCTTTTAGAAACAGATATCCTTAAACCACTTAAGTCTTATTGGGCCGATAATTTCTGAGACTGATGTAAGCATGCTTTATATTGGTTTCACTTACTCTTATTGGGAATTGGCTTAAGCTAAATCAGTACAAGACACTTCAGTTTGAGTGTCCAGAGAAGTCATGCAGATTTGGTTAAGATAGGTACAGTCTGCGTGTAGACAAGGCAAGGGGCCAGCAGGAACTGTATCTTGACTGTGCTGTTGTGTGTTCCGCTCCCCACATGCTCCAGACTTTTATTTTCCCTGGAAGGGAAGGGGACAGATTGTAACAATTTCTCTGTTTGCGTGGTGCCACCTGTATTCACTTGACTCTTCATTATTCTAGAAGCAGATCTTGCGCTTACGGTAGAGAATAGGTTTTTTCCACTATTTTCAGAGAGCCCGTAATGGGGGGGGGGGCTGTTTACAAGTATTTCCGAAGAAATGTGCTGTAAACACCGCTTTGCTAAAGCTACCGTGAGCCCCGCACCCCCTGCTCTGGGGGGAGCCGGGCATCTGGCGGGGAGGGAGCAACAGGGAGAGATTTGGGGCGCGCGAAGATCCGGGCTGGCGCCAAAGTCGCAGGTCTGCGGCTGTGCCGACCTGCGCTGCTCCCCCAGCCCTGCCCCTTCCCGCAGCGTGGCTCGGCGCCGCTTCCCAGCCGGGGTGAGGGGGCGGCTGCCGCGCAGGCTCAGGCTAGACCTCGCCCCTCCCTCCCTGGCGTCCTCCGCAGGGCGCGGCGCGGCGCGGCATGGCTCTGCGGCTGCTGTTGGGCCGAGCGACGAGTAAGCGGCCAGGGTCGGGTGGGGCGGGGCCGGGCCGTCTCCGGCTGCCTGCTGCGCCGCTCCGGGCGCGGTGTCCAGGGGCGGGCCTCGGCTGCGGGCCTCTGCGGCTACGTAGTTCGGGCCTGGCCGGAGCGGCGGGTCCCCTGGGGCTGCGCCGCCTGTAGGAGGCCGGGCACGGGCGGTCCCACCCCGGCGCAGGCGGTGAAGTTTCTGCTGTGGGGGGGTGGCCTTAGGCGGCTCCCTCGTCAGCAGCCCCTGAGCTTCCAGCGCTTTTTACAGCTTAGCAGCACACGGCGCAGCAAGTTGTGTGTTGATCTGAATTGAATTGTTCTGGAGGGCACCACTAGGGCCAGCATCGGGGAGATGCCTGGGGAGCTAGAGCAGAGCGGAGTTAAAAGGATCTGTCTGTTCCCTTTTCTTTTGCTCTGTAAACGTTCTGCTTTTTCTGCCTTGCATTGGTCATCGGGTATCATGGACGTTTCCTTGAAAAAGGATTTCCCTTTGTTTTTAAACTCTCTCCCGCCTTCTACCTTTTTACAAGCGTTCATATTCTTCCATATCCATAACGCTCCCAAACCTACCCAGGCATCTAGTGGATTTGTTTTAAATGACAGCCCCTTCTCTCTCAAACATTCTGCTTCCGTACATGTGTCGAGCTCTGTGTTTACAGCGCTGTGATTTGATGAACTGAAGTTTTCACACGAAACGTGGCTGTGATTAATTG
The DNA here is from genome assembly GCA_007922305.1 of Dermatemys mawii. Lineage (NCBI taxonomy): Eukaryota > Metazoa > Chordata > Testudines > Dermatemydidae > Dermatemys > Dermatemys mawii. The sequence continues at coordinate 34,096,519 of ML677333.1, forward strand.
GGAAGTGGGGCGATTGCCAGATGTTTTCCCCAAATCCCTTTTTAAACGTTGATGGGGCTTTCTGAGAAAATCAATATTTTTCTTTGAATTTTGTGTGTACACCTTGATTATACAGTTTAGATTGAATTCAGATCTCTCACTGCTGTCTCTACTTCCTCACTGAAGGTTTTGGTTGGAATTGCTTTGCTGCTGTAACAAGGGGCTGCACAGTGTTCCAGCACTAAAACTTGATGTCTAGCTGAAACTCGGGATGCAGACTCCCACTAGCTACTGAGAGTAGACCACCCCCCAAGAGCTGAAGCCAAATTCTTGGGGGGGAAATGTATTCGTTAGAACATGCCAGCATACTTATTATCTTGACTCTGAAATATAAGACAGTGGTATAATAAGTGGTATAAAAGTGATTTATAACCTTATCAAGTTTGAAAGCCTAGATATATACTAAAACACTGTTTCGGTATCTGCTTCTCAGGTTTAAAATTATGAATGTGTACTGACATCTTAGGACTTTCCGCACGCTGAATATTAAACAAATCTTTTTGTGCTCCTGCCCAGAATGAATGTTTCATTCTCTAGTAGGTGGAGTTGAGTGAGTTTCTGTAAGAATTTTTAAACACTGGTTGATGCAGTTATTCAACATAAAACTGTTACATTTTAACAAACTTACATGTTAATATGCATTTGTTTGATAGGGCCAGCTCTGCTGTGCAGCTCTTTGAGGAGAACTAGTTCTAATGTGGAAGGAAAGTCTGAACCTATACAGAAATCCCCTAAAAAATCAAAATTACCAGTAGGTCATCTTGATGAACCAGAGGCATCCAATAGAGAGAGAGAACCACTGGAAAGTAAGTCATGGTTTTTCTAAAAAGGAGAAAAAGTACTAATTAAAGGCCTGATCCAGAGAGATGCTGAGTGCCTGCAAATCTTGAGAGCTGTGAATACTCAGCGCTTCTCGGGATCAGGCTTTACGTAGAAGAACTCTGAACATGCTATATCTATTCAGAGCAGGCATTAAATACCATTTTAGTCTATTTTGTAGTGCACTGGGAGGTGGGAACAGATGATATGGTGATTCCTTCTGGCGTTAAATTCTATGACTGATGCTTTTGTTTTACTACCACTCTGTACAACTCAAAGCACCAACTCCTTTTAATATACGAACTGCTGCTTTAGGCATTGGTCCTGTAAAGCCCCTTGCACTTGATTTCAGTGGGGTTCCCTGTGGAAGTCCTTGTAGGATTGGTGCCTTAGAGTGTTACCATTTCTGTAAATCACAAGAAAATAAGTATGAATTATATGGGTGTACATACGCATTTCTAGGAGTCATTCCTTTCGGCCTAAAACAGGCAGTTACTTTAAACTTATATAGCATGTTTCATCTGTACCCATCCATTGCACCATGATCAGTTGCCTTTTGTTGTCTATTTCTTAGTCTGATTATAAGGCACAAATTCTATCTAACTTACTTTTAAGCTGTCTGGTGCATGGCTTTTTTTACCTGTCTGTAAATACCGTAAACATTTATAGTGCTATGTAAATGATATGAAAAATAAGAGAGAAATGCCTGAGGCTGTGAGCAGTATTGGACTGTGAAAAGTATACCGATTTGCCAAGCACATGCAGCTCCTATTCAATGAAGTAAATTCTCATTTGAATTCAGTGGTAGTTGTGGATGTTCAGTATCTTTGAATGTCAGGTCTTTTATTAAGGAGCGTAATTATGGTATTAGGTTCCTGAATGTAGATACCTATGTGTGATAATTGTGGCTAAGATTTTTAACCCCAAGTTCCCTGAAATTGCTATTGCATTAACCTAAATTATTTATTTTTTAAATCAACATCTGTCTTGTTATAAATGAATGCAAACATGTTACAATGGAATTTTTACCTTTGTGCTGTATCTGCCAACTTTATAGGTCTTTTAATCATAGATTTAGAAAGATCAGTAAATAGAACCATAGAGTTGAAAGGGACCGCATGGGTCATCTAGTCTAACCCTCTCCCAAAATGCAGGAATTGTTGTGTTTTCTACACCATCCAAGGCAGATGGCTATCCAGCTTCTTAAGTTTCCATATTGTTTTAGAATTTCCAGATGACATCAATCCTACTACAAAGGAAAAAGGTGGACCCAAAGGCCCTGAACCTACTCGTTATGGAGATTGGGAGAGAAAAGGTCGTTGTATAGATTTTTGATGCACAAATGTATCTATATTGCTGATAGTATGTTTGATACTTGTTTAAATAATTTACTGTAGATTGTTCCTCTTAATTCTTAAATTGGAGCTTTTTTTCCCAACATGTATTTGAGGAATATCCTGAGCAATGTTTTCTGCAAATAAACATTGTTAGTGAATATTAACCTTTTTATCTCTCTTTTACTTGTATATTAAATTCATCATGTTACTCCTGAGGGAATTCTGTGCCCTCCCCCCCAAAAAAAAAAATTCTGCACACAACATTTGAAAATTCTGAAAAATTCTGCATGTTTTGTCAAAATAACACAATATAATCCTGCCAGTTTCAATTATTTTGGTAATTAATTTCAAAATATCTGTCAGCAAGCATGTTTATAACTATACAGACCAAAAAATCTTTTTTACAACTAGATTCCTTCTAGGCATATTAATACAGAATTTTGTGTAATTCATTTCAATTATAATACAGAACTGCATTTCCTTAACCTGTCAGAAGCAGTGCAAAGGCTTGGGTGAGTCAGGAATAATGGAGGAGATGAGAGAGAGGGAAGGAGCCTAGGAGTGAACTTGTTGGGTGTGGGTGGGAGGGTTTTTTTTGTATGTGGGGAGAATTGTTAAGAATTTGCAAAACCTTCCCATGCTGACCCCAAGCCTCTTCCATTCAGTCAGGCATGTCTGTCCTGTCCTTGTACCTCCCCCAACCTCATGGGTCTCTGCAGCCCCCATCCACAGGCTCAACTCTGTCATCCCACTAGCTCTTGAGCCCATACTCCAGTCTGTCCATCCCACTAACCATTTTGAACCCCAGTCTGTGAGACCTCTCCCCCAGCAGCCTTGTGTGCCGCACTCTGCCCTAACCTGGCTCTGCAGGCAAGGTGCTGTGATGAACAACTTCTTCTGAGGGAATTCTGCAGCAGTGGGCATGGAGTTTTGTATTTTCCCGCATAAAATAAATTTTGCCTAAGTAGTGTTGCAGTTCTGACCTTTTGCCCACCAGAGGCCACTGTGGTGCCAGAACAGGGGCATGAACACAGCCAGCTGTTCTGGTGCCACAGCGGCCTTTGGTGAGCAAAAGGCACAACTACAACATTTAGACAAAATGTTTTTTTGTGGGAAAATACAAAATTATGCGAGACAGGAATTTTTTGTGTCCACACATGTGCAGAATTGCCCCAGAAGTAGCATATTGACTATTCTCCCAGAATAGTTAATATATTAGCAAAGAGTGTGTTTGAATTCTAAGGCTCAAGTGTTGGTTTTTAACCTATTAGTGACCTGTATTCAGGGATTTCATGTGATTATTTCATGTGCTGGCTGTGTTCATGCCCCTGTTCTGGCACCACAGTGGCCTCTGGTGGGCAAAAGGTCAGAACTGCAACACTTCTTAGGCAAAATTTATTTTATGCGGGAAAATACAAAATGCCTCCAATTCTGTGGGAATCAAATGTCTAGGGGAAAGACACCCTAATAAGAAAGTGTCTATAGAAGTATATTATAAACAAGACTGGATGGTTGAGAAGGGGTGCCTATGATATAATTATGTTCTGTGATTGATAAGAGGTACTTGTTATTGCAGATGTTTTCTATAAATGAAATAATCTGTTGAAAAATAATTTTAATTCATTAATAACTGCTCGTAGTCACAGCTCTCAGTAGTAATAACTAGCTTAGAATTCCCTTTAGGTTATCAATCATGTAACTTAAAGATACCATAAAAGACATTCCGTAAGTAATTAGGTAAAATGAAGATGTAAAAAACAGGACACATAGTGAAAATAATCATGGGAAAGCAATTTTCCCTCCAGAAAGGAGTTTCTTTGTCTCACATCCTGTAAAAAGAAAGAGGATTAGGAAGTTAGTTAGGGAATTAACACTGTCAGCATTCTACTAGGTACAGAGGAGGGTACCAAACAACTTTCTCTTCACCATCCCCAGAGGGTGAAAAAGGACATCTTTCCATAGTGTGTATAATGTTGTATTAATCTTTGCATAATTATATTAGTTTGAGACACTTATTTGACAATCTGAAATTGTTATTAAATTTAAACATGCAACAACATTGCTGTAAAGTAACTTTTTGAAGCAGGTAATTTACACCATGTGCACTAATCTTCAGAAGTATTTTCACTCCTTAATGGAAGACTGGTGATGTGAAACTGATGGTTGTGATAATCTTACTGAAAAATATTTAAAACCAAAATTCTTACATGTATATTACATGCTGAAAGATCAATATGTTTCACAAATTGTGTGTGTGTGTGAGAGAGAGATTTGTGAAACACTATATAGTGAAATGCAGCTACTACTGGAGAACAGGCCAGCATCTAATTGATAACACAATAGTTAAGGGGTAAGGAAAGTTTTAATCAAGGACACCAGGCCAAACTGGTACTCTTGAAAAGTGCCATGGTTGGTTTGTTTTTTTGTTATTGTTTGTGTAAAGCATCCAGAATCTCAGTTTTATGTTAAGGACTAACACAGTAAACTGTGTTTATCAATCTCAGAGAGTTGGAGGGCTGAGTTGACACTCTTGGGACTGATTTCAAAGTGGCAGCCATGTTAGTCTGCATCAGTAAAAAGAACAGGCTACTCTTCTGGCTCTGTCAATCTGTTTTTTTCACTTCAGCAGGTGGATATTGTAGTTTTAAGAATCCTTGATAGAGATCTTGTAGGTGTTTGTTAAGGGATTGGAGCAAATGCGGTTATATCTTACAGCTTAGCTGTAGACATGGATCTTGTGGTGTGTCCTGGATGGAAGCTGGAGGCATGTAGGTAAGTATAGCAGTCAGTAGGTTTCCGGTGGTGTTTATGTGACCATCGTTTATTAGCACAGTAGTGTCTAGGAAATGGACTGCTTGTGTGGATTGGTCCAGGCTGAGGTTGATGGTGGGATGGAAATTGTTGGAATGATGATGGAATTCCTCAAGGGCTTCTTTTCAATGGGTCCAGATGATGATGTCATCAATGTAGCACAAGTAGAGTAGGGGCGTTAAGGGACGAGAGCTAAGGAAGCGTTGTTCTAAGTCAGCCATATAAACATTGGCATGCTGGTACCCATAGTAGTGCCGCTGACTTAAAGGTATATATGGTCCCCAAATGTGAAATAGTTGTGGGTGAGGATAAAGTCACAAAGTTCAGCCACCAGGTTTGCCGTGACATTATTGGGGATACTGTTCCTGATGGCTTGTAGTCAATCTTTGTGTAGAATGTTGGTGTAGAGGGCTTCTATATCCATAATGGCCAGGATGGTGTTTTCTGGAAGATCTCGGATGGATTGTAGTTTCCTCAGGAAATCAGTGGTGTCTCTAGAACCTATCCTGAAAGACGATCCCTCACTCTCACAAATCTTGGGAGACAGACCAGTCCTTGCTTACAGACAGCCCCTCAACCTGAAGCAAATACTTTCCAGCAACCACACAACAGAAACACTAACCTATCCTTGCAACAAAGCCCGATGACAACTCTATCCACATATTTATTCAAGTGACACCATCATAGGACCTAATCATATCAGCCACATCATCAAGAGCTCATTCACCTGCACATCTGCCATTGTGATATATGCCATAATGTTCCAGCAATGCCCCTCTGCCATGTACATTGGCCAAACTGGGCAGTCTCTATGCAGAAGAATAAAAGGACACAAATCTGACATCAGGAATCACAACATTCAATAACCAGGAGGAGAACACTTCAGTCTCCCTGGTCACTCAGTAACAGACTTGAAGGTGACAATTTTAAAACAGAAAAACTTCAAAAACAGACTCCAGTGAGAAGCTGCTAAAATGGAATTAATTTTCAAATTGGATACCATCAACTTAGATTTAAATAGAGACTGGAAATGGCTGGATCATTACACAAATTGAATCTGTTTCCCCAGTATCCTCATACCTTCTTGTCAACTGTCTGATATGGGCCATCTTTATTATCACTCCAGAAGTTTTTTTCTTGCTGATAATAGCCTTTTGGAATTGGTGTGGCAACTGCCACCTTTTCATGTTCTCTGAGTGTATATATCTATCTTCCTAATGTGTGTCCCATTCTATGCATCCAATGAAGTGGGCTATAGCCTATGAAAGCTTATGCTTAAATAAATTTGTTAGTCTCTAAGGTGCCCCAAGTCCTCTCGGGAGTGGAATTTATGGTTTAAAACCATTTAGAAATGCCAAATATGAGGCATAGACAACCGTTATATTCTGTGGCTTATATAATGACATGTATGTGTATTTTCTGTTGGATAAATAAATGTGACTACCTGAAAATTGGTTAAATCCTGTCTGGGGAAAAATAGATTTATTTTCACAGATTCATAAATTTTAAGGCCAGAAGGGACCATTAGATAATCTAGTCTGACCTCCTGTATGTCACAGGCTGTTAATTTTTACCTACTTACCCCTGTACTGAGCAAAGTACCTTGGATTTCAGTAAACCATAATTAGTTTGCCCAAAGTGTGTATTCCAGACAATCATGTGTTTTTGATTTGGTGACATTGAGAGTTGGAGAATCCATCACTTCCTTTGGTAGTTTGTTTCAATGGTTAATCATCCTCACTATTATAAATTTGTGCCTTATTTTTAATTTGAATTAGTCTAGCTTTAGTTGTCAGTCATTGATTCCTGTAATACTTTTGTCTGCTAGATTAAACAGCCTGTTAATACCAAGTATTTTCTCTGCATGAATGTACTTTGATACTATAATCAAGTCACCTTTGAATTTCCTTTCGAAAAGATAAACAGGTGGAATTCTGGTTTCATTATACCTTGTTATGAATCTGCCAGTACACAATCTCCTCCTAGGGTGTTAGCCCTTTCTATGAGCTCTCTCAATCAACTTGCTGTTAAATTGAATGTTTGTACTGCATAGATCTGATTGATTGCTGTTGAACTCACTTGAATACGAGTAATTTTATGAGGTGTTCCATATTCAGCATAGGGAAATATGGTCACCCTAGCCATGGAGCTGTTTCCACTGCCTAGTGACTGATAGGCAGATTCATGAATGGTGGTGGGGGAGAGCGAGGGTTGTTCTACTGGAAACTTGTCAGACTGGAGTTCTTGCTGCATAAAAAATTCTCCTGTATCATTACCCAAGAGTGACTACTAATCAGGACATCAACAGGATGTTGAACTAGGATGCAGCAGCATAGCATCACCATAGATATGCCATTGCAACATCCACACCTCCACTCATGGGAACCAGACATTGGATGTGTACTTCTGAGAAATTTTGCAAGTGCTCTGAACGTAATAGTGCCACAGGCCATGTAGTGGATTTTTATCCTAGGTCAGTGTCTTTTTTTAAGTTTTGACTGCTTCTGAAAATAATATAACGCTAGTGCCTGTCTGAGAAAAACACTGCTATGTACGCACTGTGCAGCTAAGCTTGTTACATCCATTTCTGCATTTGTTCAGCTTGTATTAATACACTATTCCCTGTGTGCCACACATGCAGCAGTGTGCACTGCAGTAAATCACTGCTTGCATATGTAAAAATTTTCTTCCACGGGGAATCCATTTTGGATAATGTGGCAGGAGAGGAGGGGTGGGGGTGAAATTGTTATTCTTCCACCCTTAGGTGACACTACAACTGGCATGAAAAGCTCACTCTCCAGCAAAAACATCCCCCATTACAGTAATAGAGCTTGTTCATAAACATGCAATGATAGCCCTCTTATGTTGTCATATATGCCTAACCATAACAACAGTGGTGAATCACCCCCTTACCAGTTTGAAGTGATGCTGGTTTCTCTGCTGTATCCTCCCTAGTCTGTTCCTCCATCTCCTCTCTAAACAGGTCCAGGAAGTCCTGGGTGTGGCCAGCTGTGTCCAGAAGTGACGAACATTTCTAGCTCAGATTAAATGGCTTGTAGTTAATGCTGCCCTGGCTCCATCTCCGAGTCCTTGATTGCCCATGCACATGGCTCAGGCATCTTGAAGTGTCCAGGGTATATCTGGGCTCGAAATTTAGGGTGCTGCTGAGCATACAGTCTAGTTCCTCATAGAACCAGAGGCATTCTAGGAGAGTTACTGGACCAGGAGTTTTGGTCCTTTGCCTGGCATTACAGGTTCTTCAGGGGTTTAAGTTTGTTGAGTTCTAGTCTGGTAAATCCCTTCCTTGGCCAGGTTATTGAAGATAACATCTTACAACTTTTGATTTCTGCTCCTGGATCCTAAATCATACAGCTTGCTGGACTCATACCATGTATTTATAAGAACTTTGGTGTTAACCTCAGGCCAACTAGACACACACTGGGAGTTTGCTGTCCTGGATGTCCTTTGATCAGAACAGTGCTATACAAATATTACAGGTTCAGATAGCTGCCTGTCAAGGTGGGGTCCAGATGCTGAAGTAGGCTATTTATACTGGCTGGGGATAACTCAGAGGGAATTTTGGGAAGGCACTGGAGAACTGTTAGTACTCATGTGATCTCTTGAGGCATTCACACAGCAGCTCAAGCCTCAGCAGCACCCAAGCTTCATTATATACCCCCTATAGGAAATCTAGGTTGACTTTAAAACACCATCACACACAAATTGGATATTTTTGTGTGGATGGGAGTCAGATCAGAAACAACAGTTGAATTATAACTTTGAGTTAACTTTGCAGTGAAGACATGCCCTCAAAATAGAAGATGAAGTATCAGTGCTGTCACATCATCTGCATAAGAAAAATGGTGACTCCAACTAAGTATATTTTCACTGGTTACCCTCACTTTCTGTATCATATTTAAACTTCTTGTTTCTGCCTATGAACCCCTATGGAGTTTAGTTCTTGCCTATCTCTCCACTCATTTCTTGTCACTCCCCACTCAGCTCTTCTCTCATCACTTTTAGCTCCAGCTGGACCTTACAACCATCTCCTTTGTCACCTTTCATTCCCACCTAATCTGGTGCAGTATGTCTCCACCCTCTCTGCTTCAAATTCCTCCCCAAAATAGCCTTCTTCCAAGAGTATTGACTTTGCTGGATGTTCTCCCTTCCCAGAGTTTCTTTAAATGGTTAAAAGAAAAAACACCACCTCCTCTGTGGAGTTAACAAGACACACTTGTTAGACCATATTTGATTACATATATAATACATTATTAATAATCTGTGTCCATATGGGACTGACACCCATGGTTAAATGCTCACTTTTTCTGAGGTTTGCTGGGTGAGGATGTTTACTTAGCAGGAGTAGCCAAACAGCACTCTGATGATTGGACATACAGAAATGCTAACAAGCATGCTTTACTCCATCTGAGGTCAGCATTATCACTAAGTGTGGCATGTGATATATGCTATCTTTTCTGGGAAAATTATATACCATCCCTATATCAATATGGACATTGTGTGAATCTGTTCTTTTTCAGGGATGACTTTATATGATGGAGCCAAAAGTTGGCACAGAAGTTGCTGTCATAAACATTATTCCAGTGGCTGGAAGTTAAAGCCAGAGAAATTCAAATTAGAAATAAGGCATAGTTTTTTTAATAGTGAGGATGACTTACCATTGGAACAAACTACTAAGGGAAATAGACTCCATCTATCAATGTCTCTAAGTCTGAGTGCCCCTATGGAAGCTATTCTTTAGCCAAATACAAGATATTGGTCTCAATACAAAGATAAGTGGATGAAATTCTGTGCTATACAAAAGATCAAACTAGATGATCTAATGGCCCCTTCCTTAAAATCTATGAATCACCTGATTTTGGTGATCCCAATATAACAAGGTACATCTGTTCAGATGGATGCTATTTTTCTGCTTCAGGGTTTTGTGTTGGTCTCATCACCTCAATATCTGAGCATGTGTTTGAATGATAACGAGATCTCATCAACATCTACAGAAAGTAATTCACTATGACCTTGCTCTTGTTTGCCCTTCTTTAGTGAGAAGAACTGTATAAATCATTCCTCCCCATTCTAGAAAGTCACTTAAATAGCAACCTCCCTCCCACACAAAGATTAAATTGAAACATGTAGGCACTTCTCAACTATGAATATCTACATACATTTGCATATATTTATTCATATATATGCCCATTACAGAAATGTTTGCAGATTTTTTTCACTGTGTGGGAGGTTGGGATTTCATGAACTAATTTCATAGTGCAAGGAGTTTTGAGAGATATAATTTGTAAGAAAATATTTTACAGCACTGCCATATCACAGTGAATAGCAGTTTTTATTCTGAAGTTTAATTAATTGTCCTTTTTGTGTCCATTTATAAAGGTAAGTTGCAGGTCGGGCTCCTCTACCAGACGTGGTCTGACTACAGAGCTTTCTTTGCAGAGAGTTGCACCAGACAGGTATTCGGTAGGGCCCTGCCAACTTCACAGACATGAAAAACATGTTAGGGTCTGAAATCAGGCCTCCCCCATGAAATCTGATCTCCCCTGCTGCTGGGAGCTTAGAGCTCCTAGCTGCTAGTCCATTGGCTGGGAGTTTGGGGCTCCTACCTGCTAGTTCCTGTCCGAGGGGGCTGCTGGCTCTGACCCCTAAGGGGGTTTGCGCTCAGAGGCCTGGTGTCCGAAGGGGGTCACCAGTACAAAAAGTTTGAGAACCACTGTGCTAGTCCTCCCAGGACTTGTCCTTCCCCTGCATGGCTGTTCTTGGTGAAGAGATCAGATCCACTTCCAGAGACAGCACAGAATGGGGGTGGTACACCCTCACTTCTGCACTTTAGGAGCCTGGGAGCTGGGCTCTGGCCTTTCATCCCATCCCACCCACCCCACAGTTCCTGCTGCGGCTGCTTCCCCTTCGTTCCCGCCCACCCCCCCCAGCAGCTCCTGCCAGGCTGGGGTCTTCTACTCCCATCAGCTGCAGCCTGGGCTTGGGACTTCTGCTCTCCCCTCCCCCAGCTCTTGCTGTGGTTCCAGGCTTCCTCGACCAGGGCTGGAGGCTTCCGCTCCTGCCTGTGTATGAGAAACGGAAACTGGGATCTGTAGGAATTTGCTACATCAAAGAGCATTTTTTTTTTTTTACACAATCCCTTACATATGAGTAACAGCGACAGGTAGCAGATTTTTACAGGTAGCAGTTTCTTGCACTACACCTGCCGGGCTCAGGGCTTCCAAACCCGCTGCCCCTCTCCTACCCCCAGCCAGGGCAACCCAGGCTTGAGGCTTCCGCACCTCCCCCCGCTGGAGCAGCTTGGGGCAAGCTCAGGGGGCTCAGGCTCAGGGCTTCTTCTCCCAGGGCTCCTGCTGGGCCTCGGGGTGACCCAGTTGGGGCTTCCCTACCTAGGGCTGCTTTTGGGGCTGCTCATCTTTCCAGAATTCCCCCAGTTTGGCCAGGGGCCCCTTCCTTAATGGGTCACTGGCTGGGACCAGCAGCTAGGAGCTTCAGGCTGGGGCGCTCCTAGCAGCAGGAGAAATCCCACCCACCTCCACCTCCCAGAACTCCTCTTATTGCAGGAAGCTTGGAAGCTGCTGCCTAGACAGCACAGAAGTGAAGCTGTCAATATTGGGACCCCTCCTACAACAACTTTGCCACCTCCCCCTCCCCCCCGCCCCTGTGATCCCATTTTGGGTTGGGATCGCCATGATTACACATTAAAATTTTAGACATAAACAGATGAAATCGTGAAACTGAACAATTTTAAAACCTCTGGACGTGAAATTGACCAGAATGGACCACATGTGAATTTGGTAGGGCCCTAAGGATCTTTTAATGTTTTGCCAGGTTTAGCTATGGGGTGCTCAGATAAAGTATGTTGCACATGGTGCCATCTAGTGACTGATGACTATAATACAGTTTAGCATTCTGTTACAGCCACAGCCCGCACTGTTGACTTTACAATACCAAACTGGTTAGCAGTGGACCTGTAGCAGTTTGGAGTAGCCAACTTCCAGGTGGCTATAGTAATTCACTTCTGACCAACATGGCTGCCTTCAGACATGTGCCCTGATGCTGGAGGGTGAGGCAAGCTGCTCAGATAGCTCCAGAAATGTATCTGTGTGATTTTTTTTTCATGAAGTTGATGAATTTCCACTTCATACAGCTAAATTCAGTGCCTTGAATGGTACCAAGTGTCAGAGGGGTAAAAGAAGTGGGAGTTTCCCTGAAAAAGCTTATGCACAAATAAATCTGTTGGTCTTTAAGGTGCCACCAGACTCCACATTGTTTTTATGGATATAGACTAACACGGCCACCCCTCTGATACCAGAAATGTAGTTTGCCTCATGAAAAAGTTCTGAAGCTGATGCTGGTCATCCTAGGCCTCCATTAATGATGATGGTATCCCATCAGTCTGTGCTTGTGGCCTTGTTCCAGAAGCACCTGTCTATACAGGGGGTATCAGTGGCTATACCAAGCCACATAAGACAGTTCAAGTCTTCCTTGTCTGTATCATCCTCCTCCTCTGACAGATGCCTTCATTAGCTCAGAAAACACTACCGAAGCGTCCACCAGCATCTCATGGATACCCTGTTTCCTGATGCAGGAATGAAAACACAAGCAGGACAAGTTCTTTAAATGATAACTTCTGTGTTGCAGTCTCTGTTTGCCAGGAGCATGCAGACCCAAAAGTCAGATGTGTTAGTGGGCTGCAATAAGTTCCTGTGAAATGCCATGGGATGGACAGTCAAGTTTTCCCACATGTGCCACAAACAGTGCTAGAGTGGCTACAACTGGGGAGAGTGCTAGAAAGCCTGAGATAGGCTGGTTTGATTCAGATCTGTGTAGAACAGTGTGGATGCATGAGAGCAGGTCTGAGATCCGGGTCCAGAAATTCTAACCTCAGGCTCAGTAGTTGACGTAGGTGCTCAAACCCAGGTTTACAAAAACCAGCCCTGTGAGCTCAAGTCCCACAGACCTGGGCTTACATTGCTGTGTAGACCTAGCCTCTGGGTATGTCTACACTTCAAGGTGGGAGATTTAATTCCCACCGAACAAGACATACCCTTTGCTCTACTGGAAATGGTGTCAGCAAGGCAGCGTGAGCAGTAGGAGGGTCCAGCTGCCCTGACTGCATACCTGGTGTCTCAGATGGGATTGTACTCAGGAAGGCTAGTCCCATTTTCCTCTTAGTCTGGTGAGCCTACGTTTTGGTTTTAGAACACTAGTGGGGACATGTCTCCTCAAGCTGGGAATTACATCCCCAGCTCAGAGTGTGGCATCTCCTTAGAGCAGTGGTTCCCAAACTGGGGTTTGTGAATCCCTTGGGGTTCATGAAATATTACAGGGGGTTCTCGGGGAGAAAAAATCCCTAATGGTGGACTGTGCTGTCCCTAGGGATCCCGGGCAGCCCGGGGCCAGAGGCCGGAGCCCCTGGACTTTCAAGAGCTCAGCAGATCAAAGCAACATATCTATCACACTGAGGAGATTTAAACTTCAAGACTCCTTATAAGAAATGGAAAGGGAGGTGTATATATTTTGCTGTTTTTAAATTAAATAGGCAGCTAGCGTTGTTTTTAAAATGATTTTGAAGAACAAGTTTAAGCTTTGTTGTAATGTGCGTTGTTTGCCTGGACTGCTGCTTGTGTAGGAGGAACTGTTTGAGTTGGTTTCTTAAATACCTTCATACTGTTTCACATCTGATACTCCTTGATGAAACATAGGAGCCTTGTTTTATAACAGGGTTATTCAAAGTAATACAAGCTACGAGAATGAGATCTTGGAAGAGTATTGCTATTTTCATAATGTAACAAAAATACTGTAATGATAAACAACAAATAATAAATAGTGTGTAATAAGCATGTCAAAAAAACAAATTTTATGTTTCCAAGATCACGGCTTTTATAATTCATACTCTGGTAAAAGAGAAAATCCCTAGAAATATTCATTCGTGAGACTTGACATTTTAGTGAAAGGGGTTCACAGGATATTAAAGTTTGGGAACCATTGCCTTAGAGACTACGTCTGTATTATGTCTACACTAGAGAGCTTACAGAGGTGCAGTTGCCCCACTGCCCCTCTCTAGTGTAGCCTCTCTAAGCAGACGAGAGAGATCTCTCCTGTCAATTTAATTAATCCATCCCCAAACTTTGTCAGCAAGAGACACTTGCCCACTAACATAGCGCTCTCCACACTGGTGCGTATGTTGGTGAAACTTATGTCCTTACGGAGGTTATTTATTCAGACCCCGAGTGACAAAAGTTACATCTACATAACTGGTAGTACAGACATAGCCTAAGTCAGTCCAATTTCACAGGAGTCCTGTTCCCTACTGTATGTTTTTAAATGTTTTAACTAGTCTACGTTTAAATGCCTAAATGAGAGGGATTCCACCGTTTCCAGGAAAACATGAGAGCAGAGGGATACAGTCAATAGAACAACACTGATTTTCTTAATATAAATAATGTACAAAGCAGGCCTAACAGCAGCAACCTGCTCCTGCGCCTAATGAACTATATTGCAAAATTTCCATTGATTTTAATGGGAACAAGATTGAGTCTCGTGTGGATAAGGGAATCTTTTTACATTTAAAAATGTTTGATTAAAATGAAAGTAGTTTCTTTGCATATTTATTATTTTCAATAATAGCGCCTTTACACTGACTTTTACAGTAATTGGAAAATGAAATTAGTTTGAAAGGCTCTCAGATGTGGAATTAAGTTTTCAGACTACCTTCCGCTGTTCCATTTCCTTACTGAGAGGATGATCTCTATGCATAAATGAGTTCTTTGCTTAGTTCTGTCTTCAAAATTCACACCCAAATATATCCCCTTACTTAGGTTTACTGACACGCAGTCCAGTCCCATTTGTGTATGTACATACTGCCTTGTTGCTCTTAATGAACTTTCCCATAAATTCTAATGTAAGCAGCAGTGTCTAGTTACTATGGACCATATCCTGGCTTCTGACTACATTTAAAGTCAAAAAGCAGGGAACTGCATTCTACAAGTGTTGTGTAATCAAGGTTAGCTCTCCCCAGACTTGCACAGTTCACACTCTCTGTGTCCTCACACATATTGAACTGTTGAAATGTATTCCTGGGCAAAGGTTGGGGCTAAGGGAGATGGTCAATACATGATAGTGTAATCAACTCGTGATCCCCTGGAACCTTCTGTTACTTGGGTTGCGGCTGTGTGGGGGCTGAATTGGCCTTAACCACATTAATCAAAAACAGTTTTCAGAGAAATCTGAAAACAGACGCTATTTTCCTTGACCTCACTGCAGCATATGATATAGTATGGCACATGGATCTACTTGTTTAAATATCAAGAGCGCTCCCACCATGGGTTACTGCTACTGTGAGACAGGCGGTTTAGGGTGCATATGGATAAGAAAACAAAGTGCTTGGCAAAAACAGACAAACAGGTTGCTCCAGGGTTCTGTTCGAGCCCCAACTTCTTTTCAATCTATACATCAGTGACTTGCCACCAACCCAGTCACATAAGTTCATCTATGCAGATGACATCTGCCGTGGGCTCCAAACTCCCACTTTCTCTGAGTCGGAGAAGAGCCGAGTGCCGATGCTGCAAAGCTGTCTGACTACTGCAAGACATGTCACCTTCAGTCTAGTACCAGCAAGACAGTCTCTAGCACATTCCACCTCCACCTGCTAAGAGGGTATTAAATATCATAATGAATGCCCAGAGGCTGAAACATAAAGCATACCCCAGTTTACTTAAGTGTGACTCTCACCGAACACTGACATACAAAAGCCACCTGAGCAAGATAGCAGTGACGGTCAAGAACACTCAACAACCTTCTTAGCAAACAGGCAGGTTCTTTATGGGGCAACAGTGTTCCAGCTGTAAGGACCTCAGCCGTTGTAATTTTATACTAAATAACAGAATACTGTGCACCAGTATGGAGTTAGTTGGCACACGCCAGATTTGTTGACATGCAGCTCAACTCAACAATGTGCATGATCACAGGAACTCTCCGACCAACTCATCTTCCATGACTTTCAGTTCTGAGCCATATGGCTCCCCCTTACATCAGGAGGAAAATTGCAGCTGGCAAGCTTGCCCTTGTTCAACAACCATTTTAACCAACTGTATGTCTTTCATCACAACACCCACTATTGTTGAGGTTGGCAGGCCAGGACATGACAGCCACGTCCCTGTGGCAGGAAGACTGGTGCTCAACACCAGCCACCAATCAGTTCCTCAGCACAGACCCTACTGCTCACTCATTCGACTTTGACCTGCCATATCATTAGTGGGCCCTTCTTAACTGATTCTGATACAAGAGGCTTTTTATCTGTTCTATCCTATGTGAGGAAAGCAGTACCAATGACAGCACTCTGCCACACAACTGAAGCAGGCAGGGAGAGAGAACAAGATAGTAAATCTGACCTGCCCCACTTAGGAGACTCAGAGTGATGACAGTAACATAGTGTGTAAACATACATAAAATGTACTTAGTTATAGATTTAAGACTTTGGGTAATAATTAAATAGTGATAATTTAAAAGCAGGTTTAGCAAAAAATCCAAAATTGCAACCACGATTTTACCTCCGAAAAACAAAATTGTGATCTTAGCATAAATTGACCAATAGTGGACATGGGTGAGTGGAGTGAAATTAAGGTTTCTCCAAATCCTGAAGGGAGGTGTCTGCCAGGTAAGAGACAGGTTCTAAACCAGGTCCAGATTGAGAGGTGAAACTGGCTGAACAGGTATGCCAATGACTGGAATTGAAAGAGCAACCAATCAGCATGAGTCAAAAACTGTATGTAAGGCAGAGAGCTGACAGGCTTCAGTGGGTGTGCAGCAATTAGAGAAAGGAAGACCAGGTCAGAGGAGGTGCGAAGAACTAAGAAGAACGAAAAGCAAGAGTGGAAAACGAGCAGAGAGAAACCAGGTAGATGATAACAGCAAAACTGCTGAATCACTCAGATAGATCAGAAGGACCATAAGATCAAACACAGGGATTTAAGGAGAGGAGTAAGTGTAATTATTTTAAATATAAAAAATGTATGTATATGATTGCTAATAAAGCTGGATGCTCATGTATGGATAGATTTTAAATTGCTTCATGCATTCTGCAAGTGCTGATCGCCACGTGTAGAATGTCACCACTTAGTAATGTTTAACATGTAATGTTGTGATGTTATTTAAGGCCTTATGCATATGGATATAAGGGGTCCATGGGTTACATTGTAATAGATTTAAGTGCTGTACTATGTGACACTGTGTTCTGCTATAGGGGTTATATGGTATGTTGTGCCATTTTACTGTATGATTTTTAAAACATTGTATTATGTCATATAGTTTGTAACTACTAAATGTATTATAATTGAAAATTATGTTTAAATAAATGTTACTTTGTTTTCAAAGAATTATGGCTTGAGTGTCAATTTTTTTGAGTGGAGGGCTATATCTATGTCTTCCCAAGGGTTAACAGAACTAGTCTGTTCTGGACAGGCCTCTGGGTCAGAGACAAACTCCCTGGTAAAACTGGGTAATTTCTCTATGGCAGGGCACCTCCTATTACCCATTGAAATGGGCCAAATTGAAAATTGGTTTATAGATATAGGCAGGCCATTATTAGAGTGGCTGGGGTAAAATTTTGGGGGTAACAATTCCACACTGGGCAAGGCCTCTGTGCATCCAGTCAGTGTGACTGAGGTCTTCAAGACAATCCAAGCTGCAGCTGTGGCGCAGATCAAACAATGACATATGTGATTGAGGAGTGCCCACCAACCAAATTCAGTGCTGGGCTCTGAGAACTCCACTTGGCCACTAAAACCACTATTGCTTGACTTGACTAATATGCAAATGTTAAATAATCAAACAAATTCGTTGAATACATATGTGCAACAGAGGCTCCTATGCAAAGAGTCCTGTTTGGTTCTTTGCAAACAGCTCTCAGCTCAGACCTGGCAAATTCACTACACCACACACTTCTTACAGTATGTTACTCTTAATGGATAAATATGTAAGGTATCTACAGAAAGCTTGTAACTTATCAAGATTTGTAAGCATTGTATGATGTATGTATGGGTAATAGTCAAGGAATAATGTGTTTATATTTAAAGTATGCTTATGGACTTGAGGTAAAAATTAGTCACCAGGGTATATGTCTGTGTAATGGCCTATTCAGGCAGGAGGGAAATATCACCCCATCCAGTAATGCACATAACTATTTCATACAGTTCCTTTCAAAGGCAAGAAGTAAGAACCCCCTTAAACTTCAACTTACATGTAATGTATAAAAAATGAATACAGAGAAGATGAGCATTTCAGAACAAGGACTGGACAGATGAGCAGCTTTAGGACAAACCAGAACCTCACCTTAATCATTCCAATCCCCATTTCAGGGACATAGGAATTAATAATACCTAGCTCTTAAATAGGGCATTTCTTCAGTCGATCTTAAGGTACTTTCCAAAGGAGGGCAATATCATTATCCCCATTTTTCATATGGGGAGACTGAGGCTCAGAGAAATGAAGTGATTTGTGCCAGGTCACCCACCAAGCCAGCAAGAGAGCCACAAATAGAATCCATGTCTCTTAAGTCCCAGTCCAGTTCTTTAGCCACGGGCCACACTGTCTCCCATG
This sequence comes from Dermatemys mawii, assembly GCA_007922305.1. Classification (NCBI taxonomy): domain Eukaryota; kingdom Metazoa; phylum Chordata; order Testudines; family Dermatemydidae; genus Dermatemys; species Dermatemys mawii. Next base: position 34,115,145 of record ML677333.1, read on the forward strand.
TTGTCATATTGGATCAGGATCAGGTTACAGTCTAGTCTCTGTCTCTGACCGTGGCCAGCACCACATATTTCAGAGGAAGTTACAAGAAACCCCACAGATGTGAGATTATCTGCCCCCATTATAGTCTCCTCCTAACTCCCAATAGTGAGAGCACTGAGTTTTATAGCTCTTTTAAAATTTTGCTTTAGAATTTACTATATAAGCATCCAGTCCCTCTTGAAATCTTTCTAAATTCTTGGTTCCAACATCAAGTGGCAATGATTTCCACAGTCTACATCTGTCTTGTGTTAAAGATTTTATCACTTCTGAATTTGTTCTTTTTCAATGTCATTGAAACTCTGTTCAGGGGATGAGTGAAAATACTGTCCCATGATATATTTAGAGAGAAGCAGAACTTACAAGGTAAGTACTTATAAATGTTTAAGGATTCCAGAAGTGACAATCCTGCTCAGATGGTCAGTAAGAAACTAAAGAGATGTTCCTCAATAAAAAAAGGATAATAAAGAACATTGCAGGTGGGAAGTAAGGCTAACGTAATGACATAGTAATGGCTGAGTTTGTTAAACAAACAAAGAAGTGATAACATACCTCCCAACTCATAAAGTTTGGACAAGAAAATCCTTTTCGTATGTCACAGGGTGGCACAGGTTTCCTTCCCCTTGTCCCTATGAACATTGCTTAAGCTGGCCAAAGAAAGGGTCTCAGACGCTCCTTGCAGGTGCTTCATCCGTGCTCTTTTATTCACAGTGTTTACGCAGTCCCCATTTCCCCAAAACCAGGCCCCTCACAAACCCCTCACTGGGACCACTGGCCCCTTGAGGCTTGTGTCAGCCAGCTAGGGTGACCAGATGCCCTGATTTTATAGGGACAGTCCTGATCTTTCAGTCTTTTTATATAGGTTCCTGTTGCTCCCCGTCCCTGTCCCAATTTTTCACACTTGCTGTCTGGGTACTGTGACGGAGTCAGTCCAGAAGGGTATGAGAGAGTGCTGGAAGGCAGGTATATCAGCCTCAGGATGTGCAGGTTCCTGTTCCCTGGATAGCCAAACAAAGGCTACTCTAGGCCAATCAAGACACCTGGGACCAATTAAGAAGCTTCTAGAAAGCAGCAGAAATAGCTAGCCTGATTGGGACACCTGAAGCCAATCAGGGGCTGGCTGAAACCAGTTAAAAACCCTCCCAGTTAGTCAGGTGGGTGTGGATGTCAGGAACTGTGGGAAGAAGTTGTGCTGTTGGTGAGACTGAGTGGTAGACGTATCATCCAGAAGGAAGAAGGCCCTGAGGTAAGGGTGAAGTGGAGTTTGAAGAAGCGGGGACTGCTGTGGGGAAGTAGCCCAGGGAATTGTATTGTGTTTGGTGGCTAAAAGGTCAGCCATCTTAGCTGATACTATTAGGGTCCCTGGGCTGGAGTCCAGAGTAGAGGGTGGGCTTGGGCTCCCCCCTTTCTGCCTCCCCTAATTAATTAGGGAGAAAGGGAGGTCACCCTGGGGCCTAGATGAGTTTCTGAGGCCCCTAAAACTGCTAGGAAGTGCAGGACCCACAAATATAGACTCAGAACTTTGTCACAGTACTCTACAGCCATCAGAGGCAGAACTAGATTCCCTCCTATCCTCTTGCCTGGTTAGCACCCTCTCCCTCTTTTCTGAGCTCTTCCCTGGCTTTTTATTCCTCCCTAGTCATCAATCCAGCTGGTTCCACCTGGCCCAGTAGATTTCACTGAGCCTGCCCTAATTAGGGCCTTCAGCTGGACTCCCTGATGAGGGTTTTGGCCCATGAACCCAGCCACACTGCAGGGAAGCAGGGGAAAGAAGGGCCTTTAGCAGGCATCAGAGGTTTTTAAAACCTCTGCCCTGTGACATGGTAAATATCCAAAAAATCCTCTATTTAACTTCTTAAAGAGAAAGTTAAGGAATAAATTCCTCAGAGTCTACAAGTGCTGCTTGTGGAGAACATTTCTAATAACAGAGGGCTCTTTAATTTAGCAGACAAAGGTATAACAAGATCCAGTGGCTGGAAGCTGTAGCTAGGCAAATTCTAGAAATAAGATGTGCATTTTTAATAGTCAGATTAATTAACTACAGGAACAACTTATCGAGTAGTGTGGTGGATTTTCTGTCACTTGAAGTCTTTAAACCAGAACCTTAAATCAGATATTTCTAAATGATGTGCTCTAGCTCAGCCAGAAGATATTGAGTTTTGAGGTAAGAATTATTGGATGAACTCCCATGTCCTGTGTTATACAGGAGGTCAAATTAGAAGATCATAGTGGTCCTATGGCCTGAAAATGTATAAGTTTTCCAAACCCATTTTAATAGGGCACAGTCTGATAGGCTCAAAAAATTGAAAGGTGTGAAAGAGTCTGGGCAGCTTGTTTCAAAAACAGCTTCTGCAGGACTGAGAAATGGATTCATTCAAAACAGGATTCATTCTTAGAGGCTGTATCTAAATAATAGAGCCTCGTGAACAAAGGAGGGAAGATATATGCTTGCTTTACATAAGACTGTGATTAAAACATCGCTGTGGCAGTTGGATGGACCTTCTCATCCTATAGACATTGACATGACTGAGTAATTGTGGGCCTCTAAGGTTAGGCATTAACAAATGCAGACAGAAAAGCTATTGAATCAAGATCTTCATGGTGACAGCACCAGTCAGGAAACTGGAGTCAGAAGAAACACAGGTTGAGTAGACTGCCCAAGGTCTCTACTTCAAGTAGGACTACAAGGACACTGAAATTTTGAGTGGATGAGGAAAAAAATCCTTTTTGGAACAGATATTTGATCAATATACTTATTTATTTATCTATACAGTTCAATATCTTAATTAATGGGTATCCGTTCAACAATAGCCATTTAAATCTGAATTTTATCACATTGTGCAGGAAAGTTCTTTAATGGTTCCTGTCCTCAATCAAGCTGAAAATATCCATGGACTTCTGAATCACTCTGGTCCAGAAAAGCTATGAATGCTTTCTCCATGTCACAATAATCTATATTTGGAAAAGATGAGCTAGAAAAAAAAATGCTGAATAAACTCAGCCATTCCAGTTCTATGCTGTGGAGTTGTGGAAAGACTCAGTGAGAAGAACGTACAGGAACACCTCACTTAAAGTTGTCCAAGTTAACATTGTTTCATTGTTATATTGCTGAACAATTAGGGAACATGCTTGTTTAAAGTTGTGCAATGCTCCCTTATAACATCATTTGGCAGCCCCCTGCTTTGTTCACTGCTTGCAGGAAGAGCCGCCCATTGGAGCTAGCTGGTGGGGGCATGGAACCAGAGTGGACAGGCAGCCTCCCTGTTTTCCTAAGTTCCCTGTGCAGCAGCTCCCAGAAGGCTATCAATTGCTGGCAGTTCAGCTGTCCCTCCCCGCACTGTCATTTGCTGCTCCTGCACTCTGCCTTGGAGCTTCTCCTGGGAGCCTCCTGCTTGCTGTGCAGGGGAGGGGAGGGGATACTCCTTCCCCCCCTGCACCCCACTTACCCGTTCTCCATATAGAGCAGTCTGGGGACATGGAGAGAGAGAGACAGAGAGCTTGGGGCAGCAGCAGCTGTCTCAACTTACTGATCCACTTAAAAAGACAATGTACTTAAGAGTGGGGTCAGCTTACTTAAAGGGGCAGTGCACATCTCTCTCTCTTTCTCCCACACACAGGGTTTGTGTCTCTATCTCTGTCTCTATCTGCCATGCTGTCTCCTCTCCCTCCATTCCTGCTGCCTTGTAGAGTGTGAGGCTACATTAACAACGTGTTAACCCTTGAGGGCTCAGCCAAAAGCTAGTCCATCATTTAGCAGGAAGGCATTCTCTGGGAAGTATCCCACCTTCTTCCATCCTCTAACTTCACCACCTCAACCAAGCTTCACAATCATCATCGCTGTGTACAGTATTAAATTGTTTAAAATATATACTATATATGTGTATATATTTATATAATATATAGATTTTTTTTCAGGTGAAATAAATTTCCCTGGAACCTAACCCCCCCTGCCATTCACATTAATTTTCATGAGGAAACTGGATTCACTTAACATCGTTTCGCTTAAAGTCACATTTTTCAGGAACATGACTACAATGTTAAGCGAGGCGTTACTGTATGGAAAAGAGCTGACAATCACAAGTGCTCCACAACTTTTCTTTGTAGGAGTTACCTCTGTTACCCCACTCACTCAACCTACAGGGGATTCTAAAATCTTTCTGCATAGCACAATAGTGATGGCCCAGTTTAAGGATCACTTTTCCTTGCCTTAAATAATACAAATTGGATTTGATGATGGGTGGGAGTATTTCTTCTGCTCAACCAAAAAAAAAAATGATGTAAAACTCCTGACCTCAATGGTGAGGACCCTCGCCTCAATTACAGAAAGTCCGAGTAAACCCTCCCTGTTCCTGCACATCCATTTGTTGTGGGATAGTTCCCCTTATCTGTGCTCCAGCTTAGCCAGTACCTTAAAACCACTTCTAGCCATCCTGCTCTTATGAGGTTTCAGCCAATTAAACTATCCCCAGGGACTTATAAAGTGCCCTCTGGAAAGGCAGCCCATGCTCTGTGGAAAGCTGGGAGCCTTCAAGTCTGAATTTACTTTAGATTATACATCCTGTGACGTTGCACTCTATATGTTTATGGAAATATGCTTATGAGTGTAAATATAATGGGAATATGCTTTATGCTAGCTATGCCATGTAACATACCTCTGTAAAGCATATGATCTACTGAATATATTCATTCTGTTTGTATGCATGAATTATTTTTATATCTGAAGTTATGAGCATTGGCTCTATGCTTGTATTTTAAGTGTCTTGTGTAGAAAACATAAGGGAGGTTTTGCCAACATTGTGAAGGAACTGGGAATGTTCAAACTAACATGTAAACAGTGGGGTCAGCCTGCAAAAAGCTGAATCATTCATGGACATGTGACTTTCCCAGGTGGCTACAAACTCTATCTTATTGGTGTGATTTTGCACAGCAGAATAAAGGGTTTCCACCCAGAAGAGAGAGAATATAAAAGACCCTGAAAGCCTCTCCATTTTTGTCTTCAGCTGGCTCAAGAGATGGCATCTCCACCCCAAAGAGATGCCTGTAAGAAACTGGAACAAAGGACTGTAACTACAAAGGTGAGATTGATTGCTGGATCCAGGCCATAAACTAGAAGCATTGGTCTGAAAAGGATTGTACCTCAGATAACGTCTAGGGTGAGAAGTTAGTATTTGTAACTAGATCCTTAGTGTATTAAGTTAGCCTTGTGTATTTTGATTTATTTTATTTAGTAACATCTTTTTCTATCTTGGAACCTCTTAAATCCTACTTTTTATACTTAATAAAATCACTTTTGTTTATTAATTAACACAGAGGAAGTAACTAATCTGGGAGAGCAAACAGCTGTGCATATCTCTCCATCAGTGTTATAGAAGGTGGACAACTTAGGAGTTTATCCTGGATAGGCTTTATACAAAATAAAATACATTTATTCCGGTTTGGATCCCATTGGCGTCTGGGTGCTGGAGACAGGAACACTTGCTAAGCTGTTTTTAGTGAAGTGTGCAGCTTTGGGGATGTGGTTCAGATCCTGGGTCTGTGTTGCAGCAGGCTTGTGTGTCTGGCTTAACAAGGCAGAGTTCTGGAGGCCCAAACTGGCAGAGAAAATGGGCTTAGAGGTAGTCTCAGTACATCAGTTGGCAGTTGCAAGGGGGTCTCTGTGACTGAACCCCATCACAACACCCATGGTAATGTTTTAACTTTAACATTACAACCCCAATAAAATTATAATAATTTTAGAATATTTAATGATTTTATCAGTGATTTGAAACTTTATTCACTTATACATGACTGAAAATGCCATTTGCAAATGCATATTTCAATTAGTATTTTTAGTGCTGATTGTAGATAATTGTGGGAAATTACATTTAGACCAGGACAATGTAATTAATAATTTTATATGTCCTTCTTTGCTTTTTAATGTATATCGCTTCAGAAGCCTTATTTAGTTCATACTGTATGCAGGATGCTTCTCCTTTCTACATATTTCACATACTATTGTTATTCATTTAGCCTGCGAACATCAAGGTTATTCTGAGATTAATTTGAGTGCAGGACTGCTGGAGGTCATATCACTAATATCAGTGTAAATTAAACTTGTACTGCTGAAAAGTGCAATGGGAAACAATGTTTCTTCTCTCCTTTCTATTTCCATCAAATCCTGACAGATTATATAAATGTGTGCTGGAAAAATATGAAAGAGCTCAATACTGTATTTAGTTTTAAATTATATATGTATTATATCTAAATCATGGAAAAAAAGCTAAGATTAGAGTGCAGTTTAACAGGATTAGTAAATCAGTGTCATGTCTCAGAAAGCTGCAGTTTGAAGGACAAGAAACCTAGGTTTTTTAACTATTGAAATGCCAAGGGAGGAAAATGACAGAGAATACAATGAATTCATATGAAAGGCAACCAGAAATGGAGGAATTCCAATGACATTACGATCACTGTGGGACACGTGATCAGCTCCACAGTATCTGAAGTGTAGCCAGTGAGTCATAGGTCTCACATAAAGGAGACCTCACCTTCAGGGTAACCATGCATGGTTTATGAAGTTGCTTAGCTCAAACAAATCCAAGAGTAGAGTCACACACTTCATCTCATTCAGGTGCGGAGGGGTGGTATTAGGAATGCACTGAGCATGGGCAATGTGTCTATTTAACTCCTCATAGGGGACCTTCTAGACTGTAAACTGAAAGACAGACCCATTGCTGCTCAGACAAAGAATGCCTAGACAACAGTACAAAACCAGAAATTATACTGCGAGCCCATACCAGAGTCCAGGACCTATTCTTCTAAACAACCCTTCTAATATGGAGACCAGTGGGGAAACACAGCCACCCCGTAACTTCTAATTCCACCCTTTCATCAGAGTACTTCCAGAGATTACTCAGCTAGCCAGAGTGTAGATCATTTTCACATTGACACCCATACAAAATATAATACTCACATTATTGAACTCTTGTCACCAACTAATACTATTTCATCAACATGACACGGATTTTAGTTTATCTCCACTCAGCTGCAATTTATTATAATAAAGTAAGCAGAGGTGATAATTTATGTAAGATAAATCTGTATGGATCCAATATTTCAAACTGTTGAGTGCTTTCTACACTAACTACAATGTGAGCTGAGGGTACTGAGAACTTTCCAGGATCAGGTTTTATAATTCCAAACAGAATTTTGACCAAACAATTTGTCAAAATGCCAACGTGCAATTTTTATTTGTTTTATAATGTTGCACCTTTGTTATAATTAAAGATTAATAATAGTTAGCACTTATGTAGTACTTTAGAAGCTATAGGATGGTTTTATTTGAATGTTTTCCAGTGTTGTTCCACATTACAAAATGTCACCGGTATACAAGTATGTTACGAATTTCTGCTTCACAGTGACTATAAAATGGTTAATGTGACTTTTCTTATAATATTATAAACAATGTCACAGACATAAACACTTATCTGATTTTTTTTTAATATACAAATTATCAGACAACATACTAGGAGATAATGACTGAGTTTTAGATATGTCATTTAGCTTCATGATTTAGTACAGGGGTGGGCAAACTATGGTCCATGGGCCAGATCTGGGCCATCAGGGCTTTGGATCCAGCCGGTGGGATTGCTACCCCCGTGGCACTGCTGGGTAAGGCAGGCTCTCAGCCTTCCCTGGCTCTGCACCACATCCCTGTGGCTTCTGGAGGAGCCAGGGCAAAGGGCTCTGCGCACTGCCCTTGCCTGCAGGCACCGACCCCCGCAGCTCCCATTGGCCGGGAACGGGGAACCATGGCCAATGGGAGCTTCGGGGGAGGTACCTGCAGGCAGGGCAGTGCACAGAGCCCTCTGCCTGCCTTCCCCCAGGGGTCCCAGGGACATGGTGCCGACTGCTTCTAGGAGTGGTGTGGGATCAGGGCAGGCAGGGAACCTGCCTTAGCCCCAGTGCGTGCCACTGCCACCCTGGAGCTGCTCAAGGTAAGCAGTGCTGGGCTGGAGCCCATACCCCGCACCTCAATTCCCTGCCCATAGCCTCCTGCCACACCCCTCCTTCACCCCAACTCCTTTCCCTGATCTCCCTTCCGCACTCCACACCCCTCCTGCATTCCAACACCATGCCCTGAGCCCCCTGCTGCACCCCACACTCCTGTACCCCAATCTCCTGCCCTGAGCCCCTGCTGCACCCCACACCCTGCACCCCAACCCCCAACCCTGTCCCCCCTTCTGCACTTGATACACCCCCCTGCACCTTCTGTGCCCCAGCCCCTTGCCCTGAGCCCCTTCCTGCACATCTCACCCCCTTCCACACTCCCTCCCACATCCCAACCCCCTGCCTCAGCCCTACATTCAGGGCCCTGCCTACAATTTCCCCACCCAGATGTGGCCCTTGGGCCAAAAAGTTTGCCTACCCCTAATTTAGCAGGTTGTGTAACAGCATGTGAGTTGTGAAGCCTATAGTGTTTTGTTACCAGTTATCATTCAGTAAGCAAATAATAATGCCCCGCCCAATACTAGGCTACTATTAGATCTGATGGATTAACTATCAAAGAGGGCTCTCAGACGTCAGAATGATGTTGAAACATAAAGCATGTAGGTGTTGTCTATTGCAGGAAATGTTGAAATAAATATTTATTTCCACACTGTCTGTTTCATCAGTCTTTTATTTCACTGATATGTGATTAAGGATTAATTCCTGAATTACTTCAGTACAGGCAAACCTCTGCACCTATACAGAGTTAATTACAGCAGAAAGCCTAAGTGTGTAGTAAAAGTATTAGAATGAATAAGAGATTGTTATACATAGTGCTACCTGTTTTGTTTTTTAAAATAAAACATACGTACAAAAACTATATTGAAAGAACAAAGTCAAACATTCGTGTGTTAGGAAATGTCAGAATTACAATTGCCCGTGCAAAATATAGGTTGTATTGGGAAGTTGAGATCTCTGGGTCCTAGAGTGTGCTCAGTGAAGACGCAGTCAGTAAGAGCATGGAGCATGCACAGTATAGATGATAGCTCACTAGCATTATCCTTGCTCAGTGCAAATAGACTGTTCAGAGATTTTAGCAGTCCCTAAACTTTTCAGAGGCTTATAACTTGGTCAAGTCTGGGCAGATACTCATAAGGACAACTAAAAGTACCTCTTGGACCTTATCACTATTCTGTTGCCAAATATCAAGGTCCTGGCTCCAAACCGTGAAGGTGCTAGATTTCTTCAAAGAAATGCTTGGGATAATTTTTTAACTTTAGCAGAACTGTCTTTTCCCCCCAACCTCATTCTTAGAAATAGTTGAGCTGTTTCTGCTGAAACTTTTTTCCCAAAAAATCAGCATGAGACAAAGTATGAAAAATATGGACCCAACCAGTTAAAATTTCTCAAAGTTATGAGAAACTTAAACAGGAGTTTAGAATGGAACATTTTAGAAAATTGACAAAATACAATGTGACCTTTTCGCTTCTCTCAGCTTGTTGTCCTTTCCTCTCCTTCTCTCTGGTCACAGATACAGAAGTTTCTCATTTATTCTCATCCTCTAATCTATCCACTTGCCCCAGTGACCCCATCCCATCTCCTGATCTCCCTTGTGCCTTCTCGTATCTCATTCTTTACTCTTCTCCTTAACCTTGTGCTCTCATATGTTCCCCATCCCTTCAAATACAAATGTGCTTTAGTCTACCCCATTTAAAAAATACCCGACTCTCTTAACCCTATTTGCCTATCAAACTACTGCACCATCTCCCTTCCATCTCTATACTCCCTGAATGTGCTGTCTGCAATCACTATCTGGAGTTCCTCTACTTTAGTTCCATCCTAGACCCTCGCCAGTCTGGCTTCCACCCCTTGCATTCCTCTGAAACCCTCTCATCAAAGTTTCCAGTGACCTTTTCCTAACAAGAACTCTGAACCTGTACTCCAGCCTCATCCTCCTTGACTTGTTGGCTTCCTTTGACATCGTTGACTATGCTTTTCTTCTTGAAATCTTGTCCTCACTTGGCTTCCATGACTCTGACACCTCCTGGTTCTCCTCCTACTTCTCTAATTGCTCCTTCCGCATGTCCTTCAGAGGATCCTCCTCATCCCCACTATAGGGAAGGTCTACAGGCTTCTGTCCTTGGTCCCCTTCTTTTTTTCCTCTATCAAGCGATAAGGTGTAATCTCATCCACAAACTCAATTACCATCTCCATGAGGATGATTCACAGATCTACCTCTCTACTCCAGCTCTGACGCCTTCTGTCCAAACTAAAATCTTAGCCAATCTCTCTGATATCTCCTCATGAGTACCTGGTTGTCAGCTCAAGCACAACATGGCTAAACTAGAGCTTTTGCTCTTCCCATCAACACTCCGCACTACCTCCTTTCTTGATCACTGTGGACAATAACGCCACCTGAACTATCACGTCAGCCTGTAACCGATCATCTTTGATTTAGGCCTCACTTTAAGCCTTGTCTACATTGCAGAGTTTTGTCAAAGCAAGTTATGCCAATGTACAGTCACTGCTGCAATTAAATTGCTGTTGCATGTCCTAACTATGCTGCTTGTGTTGGTGGAGCACATCCACAATAGCAGCTCTTGCATAGACACAGAACAGTGCACTGTCGGTTGCTATCCAACTGTGCAACTGGCCACAGAGTCCTTTGGGAAGGTTTTGCAATGCCTTATGGGGTAGGTACAGCATCACATGATGAAGACTTCTCAATCTCGTCATTCTATGGGCATCCTACTAAACTGCTAGCTGCATTTCAGCTGCGCTGGTAACCTGTAACCCAGCCATCTCTGTCAGAAAGCATGGATCCTGCACTGCTGTTCAGCATTGTGCTGTGCCTTATGAGCACAAGGCTATAAGAGGAGCTCAGTGAGGGGACTATTTGGCCAATGGATGCCTTGAAGGAGCATATTAACACTGACCCACAGTAATGGCCTTTCCTATCCACCCACAAAGCTAAAACATTTGTCCAAGCTCTCATCACGTCAGTTATTGCAGCATTCTTTCCTCTAGCCTTGACAAATACAGTCCTGCCCTTTTCACATCCATTCAGCATGGTGCTGCAGAGATCACTTTTCTAACCATCACGTTACCTCTCTCTTTATACCTCATCAGTGGCATGCCTCTTCTCCATCATATCAAACATGAGCAACTTGTCTTCACTTTCAAGGCCCTTCCCAATCTATTCCACCTACCAATCATCTCTCATTTGTGACTGAAAAGTCAACACTTGCCTCCATTGGCTCATGATGTCAGCGTCCAACACACACTTGTTAAATTTTCAAACAAGAACCTTCACGCTTTTTCCCATGCTAATCTTTGCACTTGGGACAAATTTCCCATAAATATCTACAAATCTACCTCATTATTTTCCTTCAAACCCCTCTTAAAAACTCTACTTTGCTGTGAGGCCTACAGAAAAGTTGACAGCGATTAGACCACTGGTGTCCTGAGACCACTGCCTCTCATGTGGACCAGCACTGTCTCATTGTTTCCTTGTACTTCCCCATCTGTCTGTATCTGTTATCTCTTTAATTATATTTAGACTGTAAGTTTTTTGGTGCAGGGGCTGTCTTTTTGTTCTGTTTTACGGTGTATATAGCACAATGGGGTCTTAATCCATGACAGACTCCTAAATGCTACAATACTAATAATTATCATTAATAATTAATAATATAATGTAAAGTGTTTGGTAGGTTACCAGGTTTCTAGGGCGTTGTTACCAGCTCTACCTATAATTTTATCTTTACATTATTTGAAAGAAATTTATCTTTTTTTCCCAGTCTAAAGACCCAATCATTTGAGCATGTGAATATTACTCTCATGAGTTGTCCCATTAAAAGTAAATAGGACTACTCACATGAATACAGTTTACTCACATGCTCAGGTATCCTCTATATCAGGCATTCTTTTTGTATGAGCAAAGTCCAGTAATGCATTAATATTTAAATCACCATAGACTCTAAATTTAGATAGTTTTTGTACATGCATGTTATTTAAAACAAAGACAATGCAGTTCTATTATTTCTTAACATTCCAATATCTGTCCTTCAGCATTTACAAATTGTAACTCAAATATTGCTGGTTTGTGCTGAAATTGATATTGACTAGCAGCTGGCTATACACAAAAAGTGAAACTAGTGTACTTTAATTGTTCAAGCTAATATAGCTGCAAAAAATACATACATTCAGCTGAAGAGTAAATTATACATTTAAAAGTATTTCTGTTTTAATAATCTAAGACACAATTAGTTACAAAGACTGTTTTTTAAACTTTAAAACTATAATTTTTAGTCTTCATTATCCCTCTGCTTTTTGTGTTAATTATTTTACAGTACCCATTAATGTGCTTGAGTCCTCACAGAAGGCAAGTCCCTACCATGAAGGATGTACAGCCTACATTGCAGTCAATAGGACTCTGAGCAAGAGCAAGAGTCTAAGATACTGGATCCCACTGCAAATCAAGGTTTAAGTGGTGGACCTGATGAACAAGTGAGAATAAATTATACTCCAGGAAGATGCAAGGACAAAAATGGGTTATGGAAATGAAGCCTGGGTCCTGCAACTGACTCTGCACGGAATCAACTTTTGGATTGGGACCTACGACTGTACAACAACTTAGATATACACTTGTCTTGATAGTTCAAAATATGCCATTCTTTTTCTGTACACACTTGCTTTCATTGTATATGTACTACACATTTTATGTGGCCTGCTTTGTTTTCTCCTTTCATTCTATAACTCTTCTAATATTCTTCACTTTGTCAGTTCAATAATTTATTTTCATAGTCTATCTAACTATTATATGGTTTTGAATTGTTCATCAGAAATGTAAACTTTTTGTGAGTAAAAACAAAATATTATTTTTATGTACTTTTGTATAATGAAGCAAACCAAAAAAATATGGTTTCCTGGGAAAATGTCAGAGCTAAATAAAGAAACATAGAAAAATGTGCCTCTGGGGAATATAAGAATGTAGTAGGGCTGATCATATTTGCCAGAACATTGAGCACAAACTCAGATTGATTGTGTATCATAACAGTGGATGGTTAAATCCTATGAGGCAAAAATATGACACCTTTATATGTCTCGATAGTATATTTTTATGTGATCAAAATTATTGCTGTGAAAATACTCTCCAAAAACAACCAAACTCATTGCTGTACCAATTCTTGTGGGACAGAACTTTGTCAGATATGTTGTATTTGCATGCTGCCATGTAGAGTGTATATAAAAATACTAATCAGGTTTTACACATATATACATGTATGTATAAAATCTGATAGTATTTTTGCACATGCAAACCTGATAGGTTTGAGATATGTGGTGACCAGTATAATGAATCTAAGAGGGGGGTAGGGAAAGAATGGAAGGGTTGGAGCAGGAGCTGGGATAAGGATACACTACAGGCTCTGTTTCTAACCAGCTCCATTGAGAATCTGCTGAAATACGATGAAGCTGTATTAACTTTTTAGTGTGGAGCCTCTTTCATGCTGTGGAATCCTGTTTTGAGGGAATTTGAGAGGCAACAGAATGTGGAAATTTAGGTGGGAAATCCCTAGGAGTCAGAGGCAGTGCTGGGAGGAGCCCCAAAGTCAGTGCAGAGGCACTGCGATTCTTCACAGGTAAGACGGCCCTGCTCTCCTGCACATCCTCTGAGATTCATGTGGATATTAAGGAGCTACAAATTCTGGGAGTTGAAACCCATCCCTCCCCCATATGGAGTGATATGGGAAAAATTCTGCAAGGAGAATCTTGCGGACTTGTTGAGAGCCTCCTCCTGTGGATTTTTCCACATTTATCCAACAGTTTCATCTACTTTATATGGAGTTAATCCCTTTCTTGGGCTAAAAGCATTAGTCATAAATGCCTTTCTATGGTATAGGCAGGGGTAAAAGTAACGTAAAGGACTTACCGGTACGCCAGAGTCCTGAGCGGGGGCGGGCCTCAACCAGAAGAGGTGTGGCTTCAGCTGGAAGAGGGAGGGTCTTTAAAGCCCTGGCCCTTTAAATTAAGATTTAAAGGGCCCAGGGCTCCAGCTGCCACTACCGCAGCAGAGCCCCTGGGCCTTTAAATCGCCACTGGAGCCCAGTTGCCACTACCCCAAGGCTCTGGCAGTAGGGCTCAGGCAGTGATTTAAAGGGCTCGGGATGGCAGGGGTGGTGCCAGTCCCTGACCCTTTAAATTGCTGCCCAAGCCCCTCTGCTGGAGCCCCAGGGTTGCAGTGGCAGCTGGGGGCTACGGTGGTGATTTAAAGGGCCAGGAGCTCCCAGCCACTGCCACCACAGTGGAGTCCCGGGCCCTTTAAATTGCTGACAGAGCCCAGGGGGTCCCAGCTGCCACAGTTTGCTGTTCCCACCAAATGGGAGCTGTGAGAAGCGGTGTAGGCCTCAAGGATGTGCTGGCCGCCATTTCATACAGCTCCAATTGGCCGGGAATGGTGAACTGTGGCCACTGGGAGCTGTGGTCGGCTGTGCCTGTCGCTGGTCAATGTGAACAAACTGTCTCACAGCCTGCCAGGTTGCCCACTACTGCTCCACAGCAATAGTAATTTATATCAGAAGCTGCCAAAAAGTCTATCATGATCAAAATAGTCAGCTTTCTCTGCCTAGTCTAACAATGGGATCATTCTTGACCCTAACTAGTTTGGTCTCAGCTCCAAAGGAAAGTCAAAACCAAAAATGATAACTTTTCCCATCTCTTATGGATATTTTTTCACCTTTAAGACAATTATAAAATGGTCACAGTCAATTATTTGGTGAACTGTGTCTTAAACCCCTTTTAGTCCCTCTCAAGTGTATCTGCTCTTAGACTGGATCTTCTACAGCAGGGACCTGTGACCACCTGTAAGCCCTTCACTCCAGGGACCTGTGATCAGCAAGATGGTTAAAATGTATAAAAAAAAAAACTTCTTCAAAACAAATTATGTATTCACTGACCCAAAGGTACAAAGCATACAGAGCAACAATTGAAAACAAGAAAGCTCTTGCTGACACTCCCTGGGTAGCATCTGGCCATTCGCTCAACTGTCACTCATTCTTAGGCCCAAAAGTGGATGGCGGATGAACCCCACATTCGTGGAGGCTAGTCCTCTGCCCTACTCCCCTCCAACCCAAGGCCCCAGTCCTACCATGCCCCCCTGTCACCCACATGAGTCAGAGTATCCCTGAGACCCCCACTATAACTCAAGCCCCTCTGTGCCACCCTGGGCCACCAACCAACTCAAGCCGAGCCACCTCTGACTTTGGGGAGAGTTGGCGTGAGGCAAAACCTTGGGGTGGAGCATGAATGTGGCCACTGCTTGGGTTTGCAGAGGCTTAGCCTCCCCTGGCCTTTTATACCTGTCGCCCATGGGTCCAAGGACCTTTACTCTTTAGTATCCTCCTTTTGCTCCTAAGCTTAGCCTTGGGAAGAGTAACCCATTCTTAGCCTGGCTAGAGCCATGTAGCAGGTATTCCCCAATAAACAGCTTCCCCACTATTTCCTCAAGGACTCTTGTGTGCCTCATTGTGTCAGCTTTCCTGCTTGGTTCCTTTAGCAACCCCTCTTGATCTAACTCAATAGCAAGTGACCCATCAGAATCAAAAACACAGAGGCATGCACCACATTCATGAAAAATAATTCAGTTATTTCCCAGTTTGTCACAGTCACATTTAAAGTGTTTCTGCTGTCTTGAATACTTTTACTGTTTTGAGTAAGATTTCCTCTAAATATTATTTTTAGTAATACTGGTAGGATCAATAAAGATTTTCAAACTGGTAGAAATATTCCCTTTTATTTAAAACCAGCTCTCTGACTTGAAAATGTAAAACCTGGATTAATTTACACCAGATATATATAAAATCAGCTAAAATAACATATTCCTTGAGTACTAATTATGGAAGAACATCTCTGTCTGCAATAGCTACATCTAGGGTGACCAGACAGCAAATGTGAAAAATCGGGACGGGGGTGGGGAGTAATAGGAGCCTAGAAAAGAAAAAGACCCAAAAATCGGCACTGTCCCTATAAACTCAGGACATCTGATCACCCTAGCTACATATAAGTGTGAATGTGTGTGTGCGCACGTATTCACGTAGCCTGATTTCTTCTAGCAATTACTTAGGGCCAGATCTTCAAAGGTATTTATGTGTCTAGCTCCCATTGAAATCAATGGGAGTCAGGTGCCTAAATATCATTGAGGCTCTGAGCAGTAGTCCTTTAGACAAAACTTTCTCCAAGTGTATGACTTCACTGGGGCTCTACAAGAACATGGATCACAAACTCCTGTCATTAGAGAGCTGAAAGTAAAACCATATCATCAAAGAGAAGAACAAAACCTGCTTAGTTTCAGTCATCCGTCTTCTAACTGTTCATTTTATCCTAGTCAATGTTCAAAGGTTACAGAGAGCAGCTTTTTCAGAGCAATACATAAACATTAATCTTCATAATGGAGCTCAGTTGTTTCTTCCTGTATTTCACAGTTCACTTTATTTTTTCCGTATATATTTCTTCCAAATTCTTTTAGTTATTGCAGCAATTGATTTCACAACTGTTTGTTGCACTTGTCCTTGGCAAATTATCAAGGGGCTTGTCTTCACTACCGCAGGGAAAGATCGATTTTATGGCGATCAATTTATCGCGTCTTGTGAGGATGTGATAAATTGATCGCCAGTGCTGCCCCCGTCGACTCCGGAACTCCAGCTCCCCTGGAGGAGTAAGCCGGAGTCGACGGGGGAGTGCGCCGCCGACTGCCCTCGCTGTGAGGACGGGAGGTAAGTTGGCTGCAGATACACAAACTTCAGCTACGTGATTCATGTAGCTGAAGTTGCGTATCTGCAGTCGATCCCCCGCCCTAGTGAAGACCAGCCCAAGGACTGCTGATACCTAAGGCTGGCTTTCTTATTCTCAGAGACTGAGTGAGGCAACTGTATGATTCATGGTTTCCTCTAATAGTCTCTTTAAGATATGTATTCATTATAACATCTGTTTAAGACCCCCAAAATTAAAATTAGCTGAAATTAAAAGTAGTACAGGCTGAAACATACGTATTTTAAAGAACTGAAAATACATCCTGAACATTTACAGTGCAAAATATTTTTTTCAGAACGGTCTTCCACAGACCTGTCAGAGCAAAGAGGAATCTTCCATTTCCTCATGTATTACACAATTACTGTAGAGAATACAGTAGCCCAATATTTACAGTAGTTCAACATGCATTGTATGAAAGTCTTTTATTGAGTTTGTACAATTTACGGTCAGCAGCAGAGCTCTTTGAATATGTACAGCACCCCACACGTTTTTTTATTTATAACCTGTCAGTTTTGTATTTTGTACTGTACTGGTCATTTGTATTTAGCATTGCAATTCAGAGAGTAATAATTATTCTCTGTAAAACAAGCCTGTTTGCCTGTGATGTGTCATCACATACTGGGATGTCACCAGATGACTAATCTCTTTAAAAGATGAATGGAGATCCAGTTCTAGCATTTACAGGTTCTTGGCCTGATTTTCAAAAGTGCAGAGCAGCCACAACTCTCTGATTTCAGTGGAGCTGCATGTGCTCACCACTATGAAAATCAGGCTATTTGTGTCTGTGACATTGTTTTAATGGATTAACGCAGTTGCAATCTGCTGTATGGCAGACAAGAGCAGTGGGTTGATAGTTTTGATTTTCTTCGTCTTTGTCAACTGTTCCATATTAAGTGGCAGGATGAGTTGGGCAATGAAAGATATTTGTAGCTGAACCCAGCAACTGCCTCCATCAATACTGGTTTGGTTTTGGCAGATTTCCTAGTATGGATATACAGTATTATTAGGATGGAAGACCAACAAATTACATAGCATGTGTAGCAATGAATGCTGCTACACAGCAAGAGATCAGGTGATCAACAAAAGCTTTGATGGTGCAATAAGATTGCTAGTGATGGATATAAACTGAATATCCAACCAGATCACCTTCAGAACCTTGCTAGAGATTGTTCTGGGCAGGGCCTGTTCTGCAGGAAACCTATGTCCCTTGGGATTTTCCATGATGATGAAAAGCAGATGATGCAGTCACAGCTTGGAATTTATTGACTAATTTATTTTAATACCAGATGCTCAGTCTCCTCTTTATGGAAAAGAGGAGGAGGAACAGGGAGAAGAAGAGGTATAATTTACTTCTGATGATGCAGTCAACAATGAAGTGTTAAGTGTGATTAAGAGGGGAGGAACACCACTCATATCTGTCCTGGGATCAGCTACCAATTGGTTGCAATGATACAATATTTATAAATCAGAGATCTTTAATTTGTGTTCTGCTTTATAATTATGACTTCTATGTGTGGAAAAAATTAGTGAAACCTTTGGGGAAGATGAAGCGTAATTTTGTAAGCTTTATGTAAATATGGTTTTCAAGTTTTTCCAAGTAGTGTTCAAGCACGTGGTAATGTCTCTGCTCACCTCTGTATTCCTGGTTGTTTGAATGATATAAAAAAACCTATTATATTAATTGATGCATAATAGGTAAAATTATAAGGTTGTATAGCTATTATAAAGTATAAGGACAAGGAAGCAGAGATAAGGTTGAACTTTTAAAACTTGAATTCTGCACTTTCTGATTTTTGAGTCCTTGATTTTTTAAAAATCATGTTTGGTTTGCAGTATTGCATGAGCGACAAAGAGTCTTGTAGCACCTTATAGACTAACAGATCTTAGGGATTATGAGCTTTCATGGGCTAAGGCCCAGGAATTTCCTTGGGAGTTTGTGTGTTTTTAGCAAACAAGGAAAATAACAGAAACTGCCAGTATAGCTGTAATTCCATGACCTAAAAGTAACTTGCTTCCTGAATCCTCCTTCCTTTGTGTGCGGGTTTTAAACTCTCCATTTGATGTTTATTTATCAATTTTGGTATTACACCAGAGATCACAGTGTCACACCTATTTAATACCTCAGTATACACTACTTCAGACCTGTGTACTTGATAAATGCATCCTTATTAAGTCAAATTTATGCTAATGTTCTGATTTAGCAAAACACCCACTGAGAATCTGGGAGTATTTCCCAGTTAGGTAAGTATGCTATTGTATTATTTAAACAACTAAGATCACAAACTACTTCACAAATTGTCTGGATTTAGTACCACTGAACTACATTTAGCACCACTGTAATGGCTTGTGGTGTGAAGGATAGCAGCCATTGACAATTGGGAGAAGAGATTTTGCATGACTGCAACAAACTTTTGCACTTACCAAATGCACCTTGGGCTCTTTAACATCTATGCACGGAGCTTCAGTTTTTAAGATATTGGCTAAAAAATGTATGCAGTAAACTATCTGGAAGTCATTTTATCTGTCTTGTAGATGCAGGGCCTGAGCCATCTCTTTGTGAATTTGTATCTCTGGCTAAATGATTTCAAACGTGTTGGTTGTGACTTGCATCACAAAATCAAAGTAATTTTACAAAGCATAGTTTATTCTGATAATATTCTGACCTTCTTTAGGCTCTGGAAAAAAGACAGCAGAGCTAGGATACAGGGAGTGATGTTTGTATTTCCATGTCCTTCTTTAAGCTGCAGGGAAAATCTAATAGTATATATATATAGCATGCTATTTTCAAAGTGCTATTCAAATATTAACTGAATTTTCCTCTTGGCCCCAGTACAAGGTGGGTAGATAAATCAGTACTGTTTTACTGATGGGAAGACAGGCTCTTAGAAATAAGACTTTCATTTTCAGAGTTTCTGAGCACATAGGGCTTCCCTTGACATCAATCTGAATGGGGAACTTGACACCTCAGAAATTCAGCCAGGCCCTAAGTGAAGTGCCTAAGGTTTGATAAGTAGGCATTAGAATTAAACCAAGATTTTTGATTGTTAAATCATCGGTAAACCACTCGGCCTCAGTGCCTTCAAGACAATATGCTTAACGGGTCTGTCTTGCTTTCCCAGTGTATACAATTTAAATAATATTTTGTGCTTATATAATGCTTTTTAAATAAAATGTCTGTATATCTGAAAGCATTGCAAGGCAGGTAAGTATAATTATGTCCATTTTAAATAAAGGAAAACTGATGTACTTAGAAGTTATGGGGCTTTCCCAAAATCAGTCACAAAATTCTAGCGATGTACTTTAGTGAATGTTTAAGGTCGCAGCAAGCCAGTGTTAGAAACAGGATTGGAAACACTCAGGTGTCCTGTGTCCTAGGTCTTAATCATCAGATCATGTTTTCACCAGGCACTTTTTTTTTAAAAAAAGGGATAGAGAATAAGATGAAGAATATCTTAATGTCCTTATATAAATCCATGGTGCGCCCACATCTTGAACACTGCGTACAGATATGGTATCCTCATCTCAAAAAAGATATACTGGCATAAGAAAAGGTTCAGAGAAGGGCAACTAAAACGATTAGGGGTTTGGAACAGGTCCTGTATGAGGAGAGATTAAAGAGGCTAAGACTTTTCATCTTAGAAAAGAGGAGACTAAGGGGGGGATATGATAGAGATATACAAAATCATGAGTGGTGTGGAGAAACTGAATAAGGAAAAGTTATTTACTTGTTCCAATAAGAATTAGGGGCCACCAAATTAAATTAATGGGCAGCAGGTTTAAAAAGAAATAAAAGGAAGATCTTCACACAGCGCACAGTGAACATGTGGAACTCTTTGCCTGAGGAGGTTTTGAAGGCTAGAACTATAATAGGGTTTAAAGGAGAACTGGATAAATTCATGGAGGTTAAGTCCACTAATGGCTATTAGCCAGGCTGGATAAGGAATGGTGTCCCTAGCCTCTGTTTGTCAGAGGGGGGTGATGGATGGCAGGAGAGAGATCACTTGATCATTATTTGTTAGGTTCACTCACTCTGGGGCACCTGGTATTGGCCACTGTCAGTAGACAGGATACTGGACTGGATGAATCTTTGGTATGACTCAGTAAGGCCATTCTTATGTTCTTATAGTCACTTTGTGCAGACCTGATATGACGATTTGGTAACTCCCACATCTGCCTAGACTTCTATTATAGGAGTAGGGTGGAAGGAGAGGGAAACTGAATACCAAATTCTCCCACCCTTGTGCCTCGGGGGTCCCATTCTTTCATTGGTAGTGGCAGAGGCAGTAGGTTTGTATAATTTTTGGTGGTACCCAGAACAGGTCCAAGTCCTGCCCACCCGCACACCTGCCTAAGGTTCTGGGAGGGAGTTTGGATGTGGGAGGGATGCAGGCTCTCGGGGGGAGCTTGGGTGTGGGAGGAGTGTGGGGTCTGGGAGGGAGTTTGGGTGCTGGCTTGTGGATGCGGGAGAGGGTGAGGGGTGCGGTGCTTACCTCGGGCGGCTCCCGAAAGCAACTCACACACCCATCTGGCAGCAGCTCCTAGGCTGGAGGGCCGCGATGTGTGTGTGTCTCCGCATGCCAATGCCTGTAGGCACTGTCCCCACACACGAGGACAGCACACGGCGACACCACCCCACCCCACCCGGGGCCGTAGGACTGTTCCAGTGACTTCCAGGAGTGGTGCAGAGCGAGGCCAGGCAGGAAGCCGCTGTAGCCCTGCTGTGCTGCCAGTGGTGGTGGTGGCCGAAAGCCTCCGGGTCCTTTTAAATCTCCCGGGGGTGGCAGGTGGCCAGGTGAGAGACCTGGTCCCGAACATTGGTGAAGCCAGGCCCCCAGACCCTGAAT
The DNA here is from genome assembly GCA_007922305.1 of Dermatemys mawii. Classification (NCBI taxonomy): domain Eukaryota; kingdom Metazoa; phylum Chordata; order Testudines; family Dermatemydidae; genus Dermatemys; species Dermatemys mawii. The sequence goes on from ML677333.1 coordinate 34,136,795, forward strand.
AATCCTGGAGCATGGGCACCACGGGCCCATATAACTCGCCACCCCTTGTAGTGGTGATGCACACAACCTATAGCTGCCCCTGCCGTTGGGAGGCATGGGGTGGCATGAAAGGAGTGACAAAGGTGAAGATGGGGGGAGATGAAGGGAGCACATTAGCTACCAAGTCATGGCATTTGATGATTTTCTTGACACTCTACTTTTAAAAGACACAGGAGATATGAAACTCTCAGTTTTTATTTAAAAACACTTCTAGCCTGCATAATGGTGAAAAAGCTTGAAGACCTTAGTAACTACTAGCTCACAAACAATCTGCTTTCTAACGCCTCCTGATTTTTAGGCCAATCTCCTGCTGTTTGGAGTCTATCCAATGCATTGTGAATGGTTGCTAAGATTGTGCCTCCTGTAAACGTGTAAGGAATGGGAGGCGTTGAAATACACCCGCCAGGGACATCCACCTCCCCTTGGAGTTAGCAGGCGTGTGGAGAAAGCACGAGGCTCCCCCCCCGCCGTCGCCCCCTTAGCCCCGCCCCCCGCCGCTGCGGCGGTCGCTGCAGGTGGCAGGCGCCAGGCCCAGTCAGCGGAAGAGGCTCCTGCCAGGCTCCGCCCCAGCCGCCACTGAGGTGCACCCGGATCTCGCTTAGGCGTTCACCTGTGGCGGATGGATACGTGCGATGGTTTTTTCCTCTGTTTCTAATTTAAATACACTGGAGGATCTTTTTGCTCTCGGTTAAATCGTAGAGGCTGCAAACGGAGAGGGAAGACCACCAGGCAATCTCGTGGTGCAGGGGCCTCTAGACTACAGTGTTCCAAACTGGGGACTATTTTCTTCTGCTCTTGGACGCGTTACTCGGAAAGGAGGGGTCGAAGTCGGATGTAGCGGCAAGTAGTTCCGGTTGAGGAAGTCTGTCAGCAGCCGGCTGCCGGTGCTTGGCTGCGTGAGGGCTCGGAGCGCAGCGCTGCCGGTCCCCGCTGTGCGAGCCCGCAGGGAGCCGCCGTTGCCGCCATGTCGACCCGCTCGTGCCGGGAGAAGGCGCAGAAGCAGAACGAGCAGCACCAGGCCATCCTGGCCAAGCTGCTGCGGGAGGAGGACAACAAGTACTGCGCCGACTGCGAGGCCAAGGGTACGGCCGGCCGGCGGGGAGGGGCCCAGGGTGCTGGCGGGGCCCGGGCGGGGCCCCGGGCTCCGGGGTGATTGATTCCCTGCGGGGGTGGGGGCCGGGCTGGGGGCCCGGCGCAGAAAGTAGCGGATGGGAGCTCTGGGCTGCGCCGGTGGCGACTGGTAGAGCTGAGCCCCCTCCCCCGCCCCGTCTGGCGGCTGACCGGCGTGTGTGGGGCGGGTCTCGGTATCGGCCCCTTCCCAGGGCCCGAAGGAGGAGGCCGGGATGGCGAGCGGGCTTTCCTCGGGGAGGGCCGAGTGGCCGGGCTGGCCCAGTGCGGTGTGCAGGGCGAGGTCGGGGCTAGGAAGTGCGGTGTGCCGCCTTCCTGTGAGCGCTGGAACCGCTCCCGGGAGTCCCGGTTCTCGGGAGAGCCGGCCGGTATCTGCCCGTGCTAATGAGTGGAAGTTTTTGTGGGGCGTGGGCCTACGCGTACACTGGGCCCTGATTTATTCTTGTAAATAAGCTGTAGTGAGGAAAAGAGCTGAGATTTGAACAGTTACAGCAAAAACCGGTTAGGAGGTCGGTGCAAATCGATCATCCGTTCATTTAATTTCTGTTTCCTCACCTTCCTGGGGTGCAGTTCGATTATTCCAAAATCAGGAGAACGTCCCTTGGGATTTTTTGCAGTCTCTGACCTAGACCTTGCTTGACGTTTCACTGTTGCCCTTGCCTTTTTAATTGACAGAAATGAATCCTATTTCAGTGAGCTGGTAAGTTGGTCAGTGCACAGCATCAAGAAGCTACCTCTTTAACGTCTGGTACAGATGCTATTACTTGAGATGTAAATGTTGCAATACTAGAATAAGGTGATATGTTTTTTTAAAAAGTAATAGCTTAATTGCCTAAATGCTGAATATTTAAGGTCTAATGTGTGAAAGTCATCTTTATTAACCAAATATTTAGCAGTATTGGTTTGAATGATGTGATGCGTAAAATGGCTTATTAGAGCATGGTCAGACTTAAAACAAGGCAACTAATTTTGTCCAGAAGTGATTCTGTGTACTTTGTTTCCTTTATTCTGCATACTGTATCAATTTTTAAAAATATTTATATAGTAGGTAATAAGGCATAAATAATGTATATAAAGCATGCAATACAATTGCTTATGATGTATACAATATATTTTGGTCATTACCTTGTTTGAACAAGTGTGATATTAGTCTATTATATTAGCTGAATAATCAACCGCAGCCATAGCTGTGTTGGTCAGGACAGGAGCCTGAACTGGGCACCTCCAAAGATGAAGCATGAGACTTTACAGTTTGAGCTAGAGGACTAATTTTGATAGCCAGGAGCTCTGTCAGATTTATGTTTTGTGGATTGTCTGGGGATGAGGAGAAATACTTAGCACGCAGCAAATTCTTCATTATTTAAGCTTTTCTAGACAAGTATCGCATTAAAGTGTACAACATGTAGCACAAAGAAGCCCCATCTCGACAGGAAGTAGCTTTTATGAGAACTTAGGTATTTTCCATCACTAGTTCTAAGTCATCTAGTTTTCCTTTCCAGTGCACGATTGTTCCCTGTTGTATACTTGCTAGTGTTTTATCAGTAATGATACCTCTTTTCAGCAAGGTATGACCATTTTCTGGCTATTGTCCTCCCTCTTCTCCCTCTATTTCCATTAGTTTTCTGGCCTCAGGCCTTTGATCAGTCCTTTGTAAAGCCACGTGGGTAGCTTTTTGTTTCTTAGCACAGTTCTTCTGAGAGAAAAAAAGAAAAGTATGTTTGTGATATTCTGCACTCTATATTTACCATGGTGATGTAATTATGATTGTTTCATACAAAATATGCCTTCCAAGGTATCATTCTAAAAGTCTTGATCAGCTAAACAGTAATATCTTGTTGGGTTGTACATGTTGTCATTGTATGTGAAGTTATGAAGTTTTGCTATGTACGTGTTATCAAAAGATGATGTAAAATTGAAAACATCCACAGCTAGCCTTTCAGGTACAACAGTGAAGAAGCTAGACTGCTAATGGCCCATCAACAAAGACAATGGACCATAGAAGAGCTTATCCTCTCCTGGGGACTCCTCAGACAGCCTATGGATAACGGCTGCTATGATTTGGCAAGACATGCAAAGGCATGTGATGAGATCAAATACTAAACACCATTTTGGTACTGTCCTTTTCCATAAACTGGGCTGGGAACCTGGCTTGGAACAAAGGAGTTCCCGCCATATAGGAAAACTATATAAGAGGGAAGTGACCTCATGACTAGGACTCACTTTGCTACAAGACACCACCTGGAAACACTGGAGAAACACAGACTGAACTGGGAAAGGGGGGTCCCAGTGGGAAAGAAGAAAGCTGGGCCTGTGTAAGGAGGCTAAAATGTGCTTGTACCATCAGGCAGAGTGCTGATTCAAATCCTATCCAGTTTGTGTGAGACTTAGATTGCAATTTTGTTTGTTTGCTAGGTAATCTACTTTGATTTGTTTGCTATCGCTTATAGTCACTTAATCTCCCTTTCTGTAATTAATAAACTTGTTTTTGTGTTTTATCTTAACCAGTGTTATTGAGTGAAGTGTTAGGGAATCTTAGCTCTGTTAACAGGCTTGTGCATATCTCTCCCCGCATCAAAGGGGAAAGTGGACTACTTAATGAGCTTGCACCGTACAGACCCTTGTGTAGTGCAGTACAGTGTAATGCTGGGGTTATTCTCCAGTAGCAGTGCAAGGCTGGGGAGCTGGGAAGTTGGCCATTGCCTTTACTGTTGGTCCATGAGAGGCTTAAGTAAAGCACTTGGGTGACGTGGTTAGGTCTGTGGCACCACCTGCTTCTGTGTTGGACAATAACAGGGACTGGAGTGGCTGGCTTGGTCTCATCATCAGATCAGTGGGAGAGAGACCAACCCAGCTGAATTCTTAAGGGGCAGAGAGGTTCCTTCATATCCCAGACTGCACCTTGTGGGTACAACCCAATTCCGTGTTGTGCTTGTTAGTATTCACTGTCTCCTTCACACTTGTGGATTTTAATGCTTAGCACCTAAATGAGTCTTTAATTTATACAAAGTTTAGAAAATGTAAGTTTGTCTTATCACCAAAATGTATATTTCTTAGAGCTCCAGAATATGGTTACTTGAAATATTATATCTTTGTTCTTCGACTTGGTCTTCATCAAGAACTGCTCTCTCTAATCTCTGCTGAGTTCCTCCTCTTCAATAGTCATGTTGTCCCTTTCCGTTGCCTATCGTACCACCACTATGCCCTCTCACTTAGACTAAGTCCATGACTTCTCCTCCTCTGCTCTGGTCTCTCTCTTTCCTTCCATTAATAGGCTTGATGATTCTGTCCATACCTTGCTCTCTCTCCTCCCTCCCCCATCCCCTCGCCACCTTGACTTTGGTGCCTGTCTTCTATTGTAAGCTCCATCTTATCAACCTGCAGCCCTGATGCACCCTTAATATCTATTTCCTCCTCTCCTGCTTTTGCTATGCACCATGTCTCTTGCAGAAATCCCATGACTGGGTGACGTTCTTCACTACAGATTTATTCTCTCCTGTCTCAGTTCTGCCATCATCCTAGCTAAACAGCTCCAGATCTCAAGTTAAATGAATTCCACACTTGCAATCCTGCTCACCATATAACTACCTTGGGGCTCACTCGACTTTCTCTTTCTCTGCACGGAAGCTTGTGGATTTCTTCCAAGAGAAAATTGTCAAAATACAGATCTTTCCCCCTTGGCTTGGCTTGCCTTCTCTTCCCTTCCCTCCTACAACTCTCTTCTCCCTGTCACAGCTGCAGAACTTTCTAATATATTCGTTTCCTTTGATCCTTCCAGTAGCCCAGTGGTTCTCAACTTGTCTCAGTTCACGGACCACCAGGCCAATCAAAAAATTTTAGTGGACCACCTTGGGTTTTTTTTATTGAGACATGATTAAAAAGAGCAGACATATTTTGGTTTGAAATTTATTTCTTACTAGAAGTTTGGATTCTCTTCTCACTGACAAGCTTTTCAATGTATCGAGTGGTACTTAATAATGCATAACGAATATTGCTTTCCACCGCAAGCCAATTTCTCTGTTTGGACTTAACATGCAACAAACACAAAAATCTCCTCTCACACACAAGTTGATACAAATGGCAAAAGAAATCTGACTGCGTGTGCTGACAGATTTGGATAACTCCTGGTCATGCTGGCCCAACATTTCTCTATGGTAGACTGCTGGTACACGTCTTGGGTCGCAAAATCATTTTTCAGATTCAAAAATTCCTCCTGCAGATCCTCTGAAACACGAACATCTGTTGTGAATGGATTCCTGAAGAAAGATAATCCATCCATTGTCCTGTCCACCTCTGGAAAGTACCGTTAGAATTCATCTTGTAGCTTCTGTAAATGATCAAGAATTTGCATTTGAATGGCTTCCTTGCTCCTTAACATTGCATCCACGTATGGAAATTGAACCAAATTATTGCCTTTGACTCTTATGATCCAAAGTTCCAATTTGTCAAGGAGAGCCTTGATGATGCTTTGGTGAGAAAACAGATTTGCACCTTTCCCTTGCAGCTGAAGATTCAGTTTGTTCAAGATTCGAAAAATATTGACAGGATACGCAAATGATAAATTTGAGTGCATCAGCACAGTTTGGAATTTCCTTTTCCTTTGAGCCTGGAGAAACAAATCCAACTCCTCTCTCAGCTGGAAAACTGAGTACGTTCCCTGCTGACAGCGACCATACAGAAGTGTAGAACAGCAACACATCAAAGTCAAAATCCCATGTCCTGACAAAATCTTTTGAACAGCCTGGTGTTCAAAGCCAATGATGTGATGTAATTCCCTGCTTTCACCAATCCTTTGCCTCGTCAACTCAATGCCATTTTCAATGTTTTTGACACCAAAGCTTCCCTATGAACGAAGCAGTGAACTCCAATTACCACTGGAGCATGCTGTTTCACCAGCGGTTAGAAGCCTGATCCTGAGCATAGCATGGAAGGTGTACTATCAGTGGTGATACCCACGAGATTTGCCCAATCCAGACCATGCACTTCAAAGAAATTAACAATTTCCATCACACCCTAAGCCTTTGTGGTGGTAACAAGAGTTTTTTTTTTGGTTTGTTTTTTAAAAAAAAGAAAAAAACCCCCTCATCTGTGAAGTCTCCCTCAATCATATATTGTGCGAACACCAATAGCTGAGAGCACAATGTGGCGTCAGTCGATTCATCCAATTTTATGGCAAACAATGGAGACTTCTTTATTTCATCCACAGCTTGTTAACTGATGTTCTGTGATAGCTCATTTATCCGTCTTGATACTGTGGTGTTGGAGAAAGAGATATCATTCTGCTTCTTCACCAAGAACTAGCCATGCCATCTCTTTTGCACAGGGGAGCACAAGTTGCTCTACAATGGTATGAGGCTTGTTGCATTCAAAGTTGCACAGGCCGAAAATGTAGGAAGCAGTCACTACACTGCTTGTATCTTTGTAGAGTGCACCTGTTGAATCGAGATGCTGTCATTTCAAACCTGATAACGGCTGCTCAAAATAATCTTCATTCTTTTGCAACAAGTTTGGATGATACTTTTTGAGATGGAGTTTCAGCTTAGCCGGCTTCTTTGAGTCATTCCTCAAGACTTTGAAGCAAACAACATGCTGTGACAAATCCACACTTCTTTCTTGACAAGTGAAGCCGAATTTAATGATGTCCTTTGAATACTTGCGCTTGACATTTCTTCCCGTCATTGTCATTATCTCAGATCTGTAGAATTACAACAAAATTTTGATTATTTTTTTAACGGACTATTTTGGAAGATGTACAGTAATCACTCAGAGATGTCCCAGAATAAGTTGTCTGGTGGCAAAAATTGGCACTACACTATAATATCTATCTAAATCGCACTACATACATTACATGGGCTATGAAAAAATAAACTATGGTAGTTTAGTTTTTATCTCATGTATTTGAGTAAAAACATTTTAGGGTTATTTTTAACAGATAATATTTTATTTAACCTGCGATATCAGCGTTCAAGTATTTATTTTGGGAGTAGACCGTTTAACTTAGTACTGTCAAAACCAAAATTAATTTCACGCAACCTGATAAATTCAACAGACGTAAATATAAAAATTTCTTACCCCCACTGTTAAAATCCCCATACAGAAAAGCCACAAATGAAATAAAGTGTGTGATAAACTAACGAACATAAAGTTGAAAATTGTTTGCAAACTTACATTTTACAGCTGAAATTATAAACAAACTAAAACAGCACATTTGTCACAGAGTGAATGACACGACAACCGCTCAGCATGATAATGGGAGCTACAGTGATGCTCAGAGGCTTCGATGGAAGTTACTGGTAACATAATGTGGGTGCATCCTAGTTGACACTATGGATGACATGCTGCATGCTTGTGAACACAGCGTAAAACAGTGTGAGCAGGTGCTCCCGTTAGGCTATCTGACTTTGGACCATATTCATGTGGACCACCAAAAAGTCTCCATCAGTTGAGAACCATGGCCTTAGCCATAGGAGTCTCTGGCACTTTTGTCCCTCATCTGGATTTTCCAGTGAACACTTCTTGACAGAAACCCCCCTGGAAAAGGCAGTTCAAGTGTAGCAAAAATTACTGTTTCTCTTTCTATGAGGACATTAATGGGATTGGTAGGGAATCTTGGGAAAACCCAAATATTAGCCCTCCCTTAAGCTGGGCATTCCTCCAGTTCTTAACAAGGCAGTTTTCTTGGTGAAGAATTTGGCTCCCCCAATGAAAAGATGTATCCTGTCTTCCCTTATCAGGCTAGACAAGATCCAAGAGGAACAGATCAAATTTAGATTACACCTTGTTGCGCTGGTTTTGGAGTTTTTAGGGGTTTTTTTTGTGTGGTGTGTTTTTTTTGTTTGTTTTTTTTTTTTTTTTTGTTGTTTTTTTAAAAAGGGGTGTGTGGGGTTTTGGTTTTTTTTTTTTTTGTAGAATTTACTTTCTTTATGTCCATTCTGTGGAATGGACACTCTTCTCAGCTTTCAATCAAGGTGACCTTTTTGGTGGCCATCTCTTTTGTGAAGAGGGTAGCCTCCTTAGATGGTAATCTGACTTCTGAAAAATTTTGCTAGCACCTAACTCAGGGTTTCTACAAATATCTGTTTTGTGCTGTTCAAAGTACAAAAAAGAGGGAGATTTGCCACTTTGCTGTGTACCTACATTTTAGGGAATTGAGTCTCTGGGTGTAAGGGCCCTTTTTTCTAGAGGCCCTTACACAGCTTGATAGTCTGTTTCTGTGGGGCGTATCTTCTGAGCCAGTGACCTTGCAATCATGATATTTGACATGGCAGAATTGATGTGTCCTTCGTGTGCAATGTTTTAGGGGCTATGGTCTAAATCACCTCTTTTCAACTCTGTTTCGGTGAGTCTGCCCACGGTTTCTCTTGGGATATTATTAGGTATAGCTCAGATACCACAATGATGCTTTTATTTCAAAGCAAACTTGTCTCCATTGAAAAATAAAAAAAAAAAGACAAGTACTCTGGAAGCCCCCATAGATATCTGTACTGGTAATTGACTTATCTAGTGTTGGGCCTCCTGCCCTTCTTTATTTGTCTTGGTGTGGGATTTTGTAGTACTGTCACTTTTAGTCCTGGATCTGGGCACAACATCTTGTTTATGCTAGTTGCTTATTACTGTGCAGGACTAACTAGATGCATACATCTTTCTTCCCTGTGGGAGCTTGTGACCACGAGCCACATTAAAACAAGTATGTTTGTTAGCAAATTGTACCAAGTATTAGATTTCAAAACAGCCTATGTAATCTAATCCTAGTTTTTAAGCTTCACTACAAGCTTTTACCTTGAGTTACAGGAGAAGAACCAAGCCAACTTCCTTTTAGGAGGCCAAGATGCTCTTGGGATTCAGGTCTGGTCTCTGTTTTGCAGAGTGTCCCTAGGTTAGTTTCCCCCTCATATAAAATTGCTTTTCTTGAAAAGCCCTAGTGCTACATAGGCTTTGTTACAAGGCCTTGAGGTTGATTCTTCTTTGTGTCTGTTTTTTGCCTAGTCTATTAGCCAGTCTTTTTAAGAGTATTCAATTGTTTAGTGTTAGATATGTTCAGCCTTAATGGTTTGCAGTCAGCTCTTGTGACTCTAGGGAGCAGAGTTGGGGGGAGTGTGCTGAACCTGTCTGCTCTTGTTGGCATTCCAGCCTACAGTCTCAGGAATCATATGCATGAAACATGCTTTAGGGAAACAGATGAATGTTCATTACAGCAGTTCCCCACATAAGTCACGGAAGGTTAAGTGAACTAGCTTTTTAGTTTTGGCCATATCCATTTGACTTTTACCCTTGTCTTTAAGACTCTTGAGAGTCTTTGAAGGAGTCATAGATAAAGTCATAAGGAACCACTGTGATCATGTAATCATGTCTAACGGAGGCCACAGACTTTGCTGAGCTGTTTTCTGGTTGAATTAGAGCATATTTCGGAGGGGGAGAGGGAAATCCGATCTCGATCTTGAAAATTACCACAGCTGGAGAATTTACCACATCCCTTGGCAAGGTGTTTGAATGGTTAATTACCCTCATAGTTAAAATTGTGTGCTTTTATTTCTAGTCTGAATTTGTCTAGCTTCAGCTTACAGATTTCATTCTTGTTGTTGCATCTTTCTGCTAGTCTGAAAACCTCATCAATTATTTATTCCCTATGTGTGGGTACTTCTAGACTGTGATCAAGTTACCCCTTTACAGTCTTTGTTCAGCCAGATAGTTTGAGCTCTTTGGGTCTGTGACATTGCACTCTATATGTTTATGGAAATATGCTTAAGTGTAAATATAACAGGAATATGCTTTATGCTAATATACCATGTAACATGTCTTTGCAAAGGATATGATCTACTGAATATATTCGCCCTATTGGTATGCATGTATCATTTCTTTATCTGAAGTTCTGAGTGTTGGCTCTATGCTTGTATTTTAAGTGTTTTCTGTAGGAAACACACAAGGGAGATTTGGCCAACATATTGTGAAGGGGCTATTCAAGTAATGGGGAGTAGTTAACTAACAATGGACTTTGGAAGATGCCAGTCCACATCTGAGCTTTTCTGGGAACATTCAAACTAACATGTAAACAGTGGCGTCAGCCTGCAAAAAGCTGAATCATTCATGGACGTATGAGTTCCCTAGTGGCTACAAACTCCATCTTGTTGCTGCAATTTTGCACATCATTGCCCACAAAATTGCCCACGAGAGACTGTAAAAACCCTGGAAGCCTTTCCATTTTTGTTTTCAGCTGACTCGAGAGAGCCTTTCCATCTCAAAGAGATGCTGTAAGAAACTGGAACAAAGGACTGTAACTACAGGGGTGAGAGTGATTGCCGGATCCAGGCCGTAAACTACAGTGTTGGTCTGAAAAGGATTGTACCTGAGATAACCTCTAGTGTGACGTTAGTATTTGTAACTAGACCTCTAGTGTATTAAGTTAGCCTTGCGTATTTTTATTTTACTTAGTAACTTACCTTGTTCTGTATGTTATTACAGTAACTCACTTAATATGTTTGAAATTTGGTGCATTCTTTAGTGGCTCTTGTATTCTCCTATGTCTTAAGAGGAATAAAACTTTGATCTCTTGAAGTTACAAATTCAAAATACGTGTGGAAATGGTGTGGTATAAGAACCTAGGCAGAATACAAATAGTCTTTAGTAATCAGTTTAGTTTGTTCAGTGGATCAGGCAGTATGTAGTCATCCCAAGCTGCCAACAGTTCCTCAAGAAGACAAAGATTCAAGGTCTCTTGGATGCTTTTCTCTGGATGGTTCCTTCTCTTTCCTTTTGACGGCTTAGGCCCTTCATGAGTATTATGCATAGAACTTGCAATTCTTGCTTGGGTTCAACAGTTCTGATACGCTCATGCCTGGCCTATAAATCTCCTTATTTTCTGCTAGTTGCACTGGATCTTTGAGGAGGCAGATGAATGTTACATTTCTGCCCAGTCTTGTTTGGTAGGCTCTAGTGGTGGATATGTGGTTTGTCAGATACATTTAAGTGAAGAGTGAATTACTGATCTTCAGTTGTGCTTTTTCCAACAGTAACAGCCTTTGAATACTTTTGCTTACTATGACAAGCATGAGAAAACAAGGTAGGATAGCCCATTTTGAGATATGGACTAAATGTGTAATATTTATTCTACTCAGTTCATCTTTGCTCGTCTCTTGGAAGCATATGAGTTGAGACACAACCCTTAGTTACGTGGTGTTCTATGTAAGGTAAATGACTGAAAGTCATTAACATCCATGATTTGATTACTGCAGAGCCTAACTCTGGGCTATTAGTTTATCTCCCTTCAGATAGGTACTTGATGCAACATGACCTAATAAAAGTAGAGGGAGGTATTGCAGCTTTTATGTCCATCAGAATGCAGGTGTAGGATCTCTCACTTCAAAAGTAGTCTTCTGTCTGTCTTCTGTGAATCCTGTGATATGGCTAAATTTGGATTGTTTTGGCTATGCGGGTAGCCTTGCAGTATTTCCTATTTCTCACACTAGTGGATTAGAAGACTGTCAGCTTGTGTGAATTTTGTGTCGATGAACAGTCTTTTGGGGTTGATTGAAAATTTTAATCTTGCCATAAAATAATCATTGGTTGGTTCCATGTGACTTAAGAGGTAATTCATATAAGTGAGAACTCAATTTTGGCTTCCTTAGATGGGATCTGCAAATTTGAGGTTGAGTAAAGTACAACTTTTGGCATGATTTAACACTGTTTTGAAGATGGTGCTCGTCTTAGCTCCAATCAAAGCAGTATAGGTGTTTCATTTCTTTTTGGATATAGATGTTGAGGTGTTTCAGAATCTGTATTAATGGTTGTATGAAAGCTGTGGTAGTAGCTGTGTAATGAAGCCCTGTATCATTTCAGTGTTTTAGAAACTGTAGTATGCTGAGTAATAAATCTACACATCTGAAATTTGTTTTAAAACTTTCCACCACAGTGGACTTGACATTGTTGTTAGTGAAGAATTTGCTTTAAGAAAACAGCACTATTTGTTTACAAGTTTGACAATTCTTTGCAGGTGGATCAGGGTAGCTTTTGAGGCACTCTCCGATAAATGATTGTTTGTTTAATAAAAGCTCTAGCTACCTCACTGCTAACCTTGGCTCACAGCTATTTAGATATCTTTTATGGTAAGATGTGTCTACAGAAGGGCTTATGTCCACCACATCAGCCTGCTGTTGTATAGCTATATCTATCACAATAATTTATATTTTTAAATTAACCCTAGTGACTTTTTATTATGCATAAGCATGTTCAATAAGTCTATATTACTTTTGACACAAAGATTTATAGGGGTTTGCCTGAAATAAGGAGTTTAGACCCTATTTTACAGCCTTTTTATGTGAATAATACATTTTCTTTGACCTCTACAGCATGGTTGCTTCCACTTCTGTAAGCTAATTCCAGCCATATACCAAAACCTGTTGGTTTTCCTCTCTGAATGAATGGAAGGAGTTTCTAGACCAAGCTCAGCTGGTGGTTGGAGGCTCAGGGGTTAGGTTAGCCCACAGAAAAGGGGTTTAGGGTATAAAGGCACATCCGTCACAGTGCCATGTCCGGTATAGTGCCATATCTGATAATGTCATCACTGTTGCCTTCTTTGTCAATCACTCATCTCCATCCGTTTCATTTTGCACTTAATATGGGTAATATACTATTCATTTTGTAGAACAATCCTTGGGTCTGGTTGGACCCTACCTTTACCCCAACCACGGATAAAATGGGTCCTCAATGTTTATCAATCAGCTTTGTGGGTTATTCCAGCAAATAGAGAACCTTTGCCAATCCAAAAATACCGTATAGGATTGAAGCTTGGTAGAATGACTGGATAGATTATGGTAGAGTTTTTAAAATTCGATGCCATGTCTATTTTTTATAAATATCTATCTTCACCAATAAACTTGAAACCCTGAATTCACCAATTTGTTCCATAAGGAATCATTGTCTAGAAACGGGCAAATTGCTCATTAACGGGTCCATTAACATTTTGGGAGAAATGATTGTTGGGCTGCTGTTAGACTGACGACATCTGTAGAGTTAGATTTGTGAATGGTAAGGAGAAATGCTGTGTTTGAATTTTGGCCAGCTGTGCTCGCTGAGGGAGACTTTGGGATGCTACCTATCAGGTGGGGTTTGGGTCCCACTTCCAAATGAAATGTTGCAGAGAGATACTGGATGTACTGGTGAAGATAATACCTGTTAAGCATTAGTTTCCTTCAAACAAGTGATCATTATCCCTTGCTTCAGAACTCTCTCGACTTTGTCACCGATTAGAGACTAAAACATAACCATTATTTTTTCAGGCTGATGATCATGATGAAATAGTGTGAATCAAGGAAATCTAAGGACTTCAGATGATGATCACTCTAGTTTTAGATCTGGGTATGGTTCTTGTTTGGTTAATTATTCTGTCATTTCTCCATTGCTAGAAGATGTTGCTGATTAACATCTAAAAAACAAAAACTGTTGATGTTGAATAATTGCATGTCTACCTCAGATATACTCTGAAGAGATATTTTTGCTGCATTCAGTGATATTTGCTGCAAAAGTGACTTCTTATGTCCCACAGATGTATAAGGCTATTGGGAGGAAGTAATTGAAGTAGTTTTGTGCTGGGTGCTGCTGATATATGAATGACATGTAGTGCTCTCATTTTCATCAGATCTGTGGTACATTGAGTATCGTTTGTGTGTGAGATAAAAATTTGGATGAGAGCAGGCTTGCCGAGCCTCTATCAAGATAAGACAGGTGATGCTTGTTGGGGTGAAACTCTGTAGCTTCACCCTGTTTCTGTGATTGTAGTGACTTGCATTAGAATTTCACAGTTTATGGGTACAGTCACTCTGATAAACTTAGGAGTTCAGCCTGTGTTGGAGGAAAGAAGCACTCCTGACAGCATGTAGAGCTGTGACTAATACTGTCTGTGGACGTTGTCAGTCATTTGTTGCTTCATGATTGCCAGATTTCATTACTGGAATGCATGTTATGTGTGGTTGTCTTGAAAAAACCACATGACTTCTGCTTCATCTGAAAAATCTAGTCCCCAGTCCTGGAAAATGGGGCTGATTGTAGTTAGTTTTACATATGCACTTAAGAGTAATTCCTCTATGCTCTTCTGGGAGCAAAGTGCTTATCCAGTCTTCAAACCTGGAATGGCTTGGCTCTTAGATACTTGAAAGTGTTTTGTTTCTCTTTGAACTATTGTTAACATTCTTGTGAGTCTATATAGAATTTGCAGTCTGTAGTGTTTAAGACCAGGTCTACACGACAGACTTATATTGGTATAACTACATCTCTCTAGGGTGTGTGAAATCCATACCGCTGAGCAAAGTGGTTATACCAACATAATCCCCCAGTATAGACAGGGGAGTTTCTTTGATCGACATAGCTACTGCCTCTCGCAGAGGTGGATTAACTATGCTGATGGGAGGAACATCTTCACTTAAGCACTACAGAGAAGCAGCTGCATTGGCACAGCTGTGCTGATGCAGCATTTTAAGTATATATCTGCCCTCAACATGAGGCCTGGCTTTCACAAAGAGGCCTAGATTTTTATATATATTTTTTTTAAGTTTGCTTCTCCTTTACTCTAAAGAAGACTTCATTATTTCCTACTCCCTCAATCTCATAATGAAAAGGACAGGTCACTGGTAAAGAGTGATCTGAAGAGGCAGAGTGGGGCCTCATAGAAGGGGTGGAGTGGGGGCAGGGCCATGGGGCAGAGGAGGGGCCTTTACGAAAGTAATTCTAGAAGTAAATGTGTGTTTATATTTTATTAAATCCCTCTTTGCATTACAGTTTTAAAAAAGTTAATGCATTGACTTTTAATACCATACATTTTACTCTTCATTTTTTTTCATTTTTGACTATACTTTTGTATCATGAAAAGGATTCAGTGATGCGGCCTTTGGGCCAATGTACTAGTCCTCATGTGGCCCTTGTGGTGGTTTAAGTTTGAAATCCCTGGACTAGATTATCAGAAAGATCCATAGCCAAAAGGGACCAGTGAGTCTGAGGTGTTGGCTGTAGGCTCTTTCCTAAACTTTCCATCAGTTACCACCAGTCCCTTCCAGTACTGGTAGCAACTGTGGAAATGCTAGTGTGAACAAGCAACCTGTGATCTTCCCATGGTGGGATCTTTACTTGCTCAGATCTAGGTTGTATGATGCTTGGGATGTTTAGTGACTGGTTTGTCTACAGTAAAACTGATACCATTGGTAGAGCAGAATTGGTGGTATCAATTTGGAGGACCTCTTTGGAAGAATCTAGTGTAGTTAAAGCTTTAAAGTACAGCTCCAGCTCCACTGCTCTAGCAACTAACCATTAACCACCTTCCTGTAACCAGGCCTGGCCCCTTCTCCGGTGGGAATACTTCAGGTGAAGAGGAAATTAAATGAAAACACTTAAGATATTTTTTAATACCGTTTAAAGACTGTGTTGAGTACGTCTGGACTGCCTGTGCGTGCAGTGAGAATTTATAAACTACCACACCAGACACTTGGTTTTTCTCGTAAGCTCAAGTGATATTGACAATTATCCTAGAAGCAGAAGCAAAAACAAAAACATGGAGTATTTAAATGAGCACAAATTCTCAGCGTAAGCTACATCTCTTCTCAACAGTTCCAGAGGACAGAGAGAGAGATGGTCCAAAGTAATGCTCGGTCATAGGCTGAGCTGGAAAATCATTGATTTTGGTAGGTGGTATTTATGAAGTTCTGTGGAAGTCCACACCTGTTGCATGTGACTTTTTTTTTCTCTTCCTTGTTCCAAGATAAAATTCACTATTTTTAGTATCTAATTTTGTATAAATTGGTATAGTTGTTTACAGTGCTAAGTGCTGATATTAGCAAAAGCAAATTCTTCGTGTGCCTTGCAGGTGAAGCAGAAGGTGTTAGGTTTATGGTGTTTCTTAGCTCTTTTGTGAGATCATTCCACAACATCAAACTGAACTTTACTGTGTAGAACATGTCCCAAGTATTTGTTTAGAGGCTTTCATGCTTGTCCTCTTTTGGCACTCATCTTTCTTCCTGGGGCTGCTTACTACTACTTGTTCAGTGGCTCTCAACCTTTCCAGACTACTGTACCCCTCTGAGGAATCTGATTTCTCTTGTGTACCCAAAGTTTCACCTCACTTGAGAACTGCCCACAAAATCAGATATAAAAATACAGAATTGTCAGCCAACTATTACTGAAAAATTCCTTACTTTCTCATTTTTACCATATAATTAAACAAATATTTCAGTTGATTTTATAAACTTGTTTAAACTGCTCTATATACTATACACTGAAATACAAGTCATGTGAAATTTTAGTTTAGTTTAGTGACTTTTTGCTTGTGCTTTTTATGTAGCCGGTTGTAAAACTAGGCAGATGTTTAGATGAGTTGATGTACCCCCTGAAAGACCTCTGTGTACCCCTGATTGAGAACCACTGTTCTAGTTAAGCATTAAGAACTATCCACTATCCCCTTAGAAGGAGGCAAAATGGATTTCCAGAAAGAGGCATACCTTCACAGATGAATGCTATGAGTCAGCATATCATCTGAGGAGATGTTAAATATAGAAAGTGTTTCTGCTTTTACAAAGGCCATTAGGAGTTCATGGCTGCTTAGCTGTGATTTTTAGCTTGAAAGACTTACTTTTTTCTTAAGCCTCTTCTAAACACAAGTGTTATGTGACCCCCATGCAGCTATACTGCGTAGAAGTACTTATACCAATGTTGTCGATTCCTGTATAGGGAATAAGCATTGGAGAACAGCTGGTGTAACGAGATCCAGTTGTACCGGTAAGGGTTATACTGGTACAACTATTTGGTTAACCAAAATGGTTTATTCTAATGCCAAATCTTTACTGGGACCAGGTTTTGCGGTGTTAAACAACCAAATGTAGTTGACTGCATTCTTCTGTGTCCTCAATAGAAAGGGTATTTACCTAACAGCACTGAATCCTGCCAACACCCAAACTCAGATCTTTTTGTTCCCTTATCCCTTAACCAAATACACAGTCCATAAAACTATATTTTTGTCTATAGCTTCCTATATTTTTCTGAAGATATTTAGATAACAGGATTGTTCATAAAAATTGTCTTAAAGAATAATCTTAAGTAGCAGAAGATTCTTGTGTGAAGCAAAAATTGAGAGTTGAAGTGTGTGCACACACATCTGGGTGTGCAAAGGAAAGACTCCCCTCCCCGTCCCTTCAGTCAATGCTCCTGGCAGAGAATATTCTTAAAATCCTGTTATCACTTTTCAGGAGTCAGTCAGCAACCGTTATGCGAGTTCTGGAAAAGATTATTCTGAAGCAGTGGTTCTCAACCTTTTCAGACTACTGTACCCCTTTCAGGAGGCTGATTTGTCTTGTGTTCCTCCAAGTTTCACCTCACTGAAGAACTAGTTGCTTACAAAATCAAACATAAAAAGACAAGTGTCAGCACATTACTGACAATTATTATTGACACAACAAATTACTTTCTAATTTTACCATATAACTAAAAAATTGGAGTACAAATATTGTACTTAATTTTCAGTGTATAGTATCTAGAGCAGCATAAAACAAGTAAGTGTATGAAATTTTAGTTTGTACTGACTTTTAGTGATTTTTATGTAACCTGTTGTAAAAATAAACAAATATCTAGATGAGTTGATGTACCCTCTGGAAGACCTCTGCGTACCCCCAGGGATACGTGTACCCTGGTTGAGAACCATTGTTCTAAAGTACAGTAGACTCTCAATATCTGGAATTGGGTTAACCAGATTGCGGATTAACCGGGATGTGTCAGCATAAGTGGATGTGCAAATGTTGACGAGGAAACAGTGTGCGATTTGGCTAAATGCAGACCAAAATTTGCCTGATCGTGAAGTATTAAATGACAAAAGTTGTGCGACGTATTACCGCCAAAGGTAAACCAACAGCCGCCGATTTGGACAAGGAAGAAGGCAGCTTCATACAAGAGCAAAGGATCAGTCGCAGTGCTGCTTAACTAACACTGAAACCCTGCTAGATTATTTGGAGCAACAGAAAGACAGCACCTTTGCTGAGAAACTAGTGCTGAAAAATCTGTGCAGCACCATTTTCCAAAAGGTGAATGAAGAGAAAAAGCAAACTTCTTTGTTGTCATATTTTAAATAAATAAGAGTAAGTTCATACTTTTGTGTTTGGTTCAATTTTCTTCGATATTTTTGATGCAATTTTTTAAATTTTTTTATACAGTATTTCCTATGGATGGTGATAACCGGGATTTTGTTAACAGGGATTCATTTTTTCCCCTGTCATCCTAGATAATCAAAAGTCTACTATACACTTGTAATATGAATATAACAATTTACTGGGCCACCAGGTGGTGCCAGCTATCAAGTCAACAATTGAAGGTTGCCAGTAAGAGGCCCATCTCATGTTTTGCTTTTGTGTGGTATTAATCAGAATCTGGGAAGAGGAAGCAAGAGAAAATAGAAATTTTGGTTTATTGTTTCATAGGGTAGGGAGATGATAGCCAGGTTAAGTGTGGGAGTGAAAGAATGGGAATTGTAGAATGATGATTCTTGAACTCAATGGGCCAAACCTATAATAATAGTAGTTGAGAATAGCTTTTTAATTATAACTTAGCTTGGCAGAATTTTAGAATTTTTTTTTATAATTTGGATAATTATTTTAAAGCATTTTTTCCTATTTTTATCTATTTTTAAATAATCACAGTTGTGGAATATTGTATGGGGCGGCAAGACCATTTAACGTGTAGATATTAGCATTGAAGCTTTATAATAATTAAAACATGAACTGTTTGCATATTTTGACATGGATGTTAAGTAAATATCCCAAAATCAAAGTTTAAGTTCTCAAGCACTTTTTCTTTCTTTGCTCCTCTGAAAGCTTTGTGGATGTGTACAGTACACACTATGTACAATGAAATTTTACTGACTTTTACTAATACAAATCTAATCCTTCCAAAGGCTAATTATAACTGCTTTTGAAATTGCTATAGACTAACTTCTCTGTTCCAATATGCACAGGATTTATAACAGGCTGCAACATTTTTATGAATATTTAAAACCACATGTAAGTATGTGGAAACAGTCTAATTCTGAGCTACAGATGCAGAAATATTCAGCATTCCATGTCTTTAATACAATAAAATCTATTTAAACCTAAAATCTTATTGACAAGCAGCTTCTTCATTAGAATAAAAAGAAATGCACTTTTCAACAAGCCCGCTTGCTTGCCTCTACGTTGCAGGGAGCTGCCAAACTGTTTGTTTGTTTAAGCACAGGCACAACAGAACAGTAGCTCTGAGCAGCCAGAAATGAAAATGAAATTTTACATAATGCTCAGACTCCTATGTCAGAAGGGACCATTATGATCATCTAATAGTCTGACCTCCTGCACATTGCAGGCCACAGAACCTTACACACCCACTCCTGTAATAAACCCGTAACCTCATGATTTAAGACTTTGGATTACAGAGAATTCACCATTTCAACTAATGTAAACCTGCGAGTGACCTATGCCCCATACTGCAGAGGAAGGCAAGTGGCTCAGCTGAAAGAATGTAACTTGGGGACCTGTAGGAGAGGAATTTTTGAGAAGTCACAAGATGAGGAAAATATTGAGTATATGGTGTTGGGAATAGCATTGTCATTCTCTGTTCATTTATCTGCTTGTATTTGCTATACCCAAATTTGCTTTTGTGGCATCTCTGTGTGTGTAAATGAGTACTACTTTGATTTTGGTGGCATTTTTTTCTTATCTTTTTCCCCGTTTTGTTGCCTTCTAATACTTCAGGTTATTTCCTCTTTCCCTTTATTGATAGACCCCATTCTGTTCCATTGTTCCTTGCCAGTATTTACTGTTCCTTCTCAGTTTTCTGACTTTGTGCTCTGGGAAGTGCTCTTTGTTTTGTGTTCATACATTGATCCCTTCTAACAGTATCTAACAATATCTGCTGCTTTGCTTGGTTATTTGTTTTGGCTAGAGGTGGAAGTGGAAGGTTGCTCAGAAGGAAGTATTAAAACAGTGGACTATATCTGGCCTGTGTAATGCTTTCATTCACATAAGTCAAGGCCTGGAGCACTCCTTCACACCTTCAGTGTAGACCAAGTCAGTGGTAAGCTTTGAGTTCAAATATAATCTATATGCAATGATTCAATAGTTCTTTTTTGTTTTTTAACACTATGAATATTTTTTTTTAAATCCTCAATCAAGACAGCAGATGAGCAAATAGGCTATGTGCTTGGGCTGGTAAATGGTTGTGTCAATCTTGTAAGGCTGGTTATGTGGATAATCTGGTGTTAGACTCTGCAGGCATCATTCCAACTAGGTCTATACTAAAAACAGCACCACACCGCTTCCCGCAGCCCCCATTGGACCGGGACGGCGAACCGTGGCCAGTGGGAGCTGCGGTCGACGAAAAGGCAGGTAAACGAGGTGGTGGGGCCCGCTAAGGGTGCTTACTCTGCAGTCCCAACATTGCCGATCCCTGCAGTATAGTAATGTCAGGGACATAATATTTTTTGGCAATATTTCTGTGTTGCTAAAAGCTATTATGTAGATGCAGGTATGCCAGCATAAACGTGCTTTTGCCAGTGTAGTTTATTTTGCTATAAGGTATGCTGGCAAAAGCATTCTTTTTGCTTATGTAACTGGTCAGGTGTGGGAAGACTGACTTGATACATTTAATTTCAAAATCTATTTTTATCAAAACAAGATTTTAGACAATAGCAGAGCCACTGCAAGCACTTCCTTCTCAGTTGACATGACCTGTATCACCTAGATATGTCAGTAAGAGGTAAGACACAGATGACTAAAATCTAATCCATAGATAAAAATGACGTAGAAAGTGAGGGGAGAACTCTTAAGAGGTACTACTCTGACCACAGCCTCTAAATCTGCCTTCTGAATGTTAATATTGGTGGCATTTTGCATATATAGACTGAACATTCATGACTTCTAGATGAAGGTGTGTCTTTCTGGAGCAGACCAGAATGCACACTAGTCTGTCAATTTTCAGAGCTCGGTGCAAACGTCATCTTTTCTTATTAGGCTATCTGTGGTAACTGGGAAGGATGGAGGGGAGGGGCAGGGAGGAAGGAGCATCAAATTTTTAAGACTTCAGTCACCTACGATGGCAAGAGCAGAGTTTGATAATTTTATGCTTTACATACATATGCTACTGGAAATAGTGATATATAAATACCGAAGTGAGAGTTAAAAATAACTTTTTCAAAATGTATATTGATGCAATTTAGTTATCTAGTACTGTATTCTAAATTAGTGGTGCCTAAGGAAGACAAGCCCATTTGTGACTACAAGCACAAAAGGTTTTAAGAGGCAAATAAGTGAGATTAAAATTCAGATTGTGCTCACTTTCCTGAATGAAAACTAACAGAGAAATGTGCATTTCTGCAGTAAAATACCTGACAACTTTTCACAGTTTTAGTAGCTGAATGTTCACAGCCAATAATTTAGACTTGAAATTTTTGATAATTCTGGTTATGAAGAAAATGAGATGTGTGTAACATCTGATTAAAGTAACTGAGATGAGAAAAAGGTAACTTGAACAATATTCTGTTATCCTCAAAATATGCTTTCATTGTCTTAATAAAAAGATCCTGATCTGCAGTACTTGTTGCTTGAGTAACATGGGCTTGTTCATTCAACAGGCCAAATTTAATTTTGAATATAATTGTTGGATAGTTAGCCCACATCACATATACTTTGAAATCCTTTGAAACGTCATGATTTTCAATCCATATTTGGTTTGTTTTATTAATGAGACAAGTGAAGTCTTAAGTAAATGATGTAAACTGTTAATTTCATCTGAAAATTTAGTCTATTTGTGGTGTTTGATTAGAAGTCACTCCTACAGATGAGGTATTTTGGATATTGTTTCTGATTTTGATTGAGGCATGTGTTCTTCAAATAAAGCATTTTCTGTCTTCATAAAATGGAGCATGCTCAGTTTCTTTGTGAGCAGTTCATGTACCGTCTTGGCAGCATGTAGGAGCTCTGAGGCATAAGCATGCGCAGTGCACATAAAATATTTGGAGAGTTTAGCTGCCAAACTTTAGCAAATCTCTGCTGAGCATGTGTGAACTGATAGGTTTTCAGAGGCTTGTAACTTAGCCAGATTTGGGTCATTTTTCATAGAGACGGCAGAAAGAAATTTTCTGAGAGTGGGAGGCTGTAATTGCCAAATTTCAAATCCTTGCTCTAAAACGTGGACACACTTGAACTTTTCAGTTAAATGGTTCTAGGAAGTTTTAACATGAGTAAAATGTGTTTTCCCTAATCTTGCTCTTGGAAGCTGGTGAACCATTTTAGGTGAAGCTTTCTAAAAGCATTCAGTGTGCAGCAGATGCATAACATGAAAAGTTTCAGTGCAGATGATAAAGTTCTGGGCAAGTTATAAGCAAAATGAAAATAGGGTCATATAATTGGAAGTGTTGGGCAACCTTAACAGTAGGTGGTGCTCCAGCTCTGCCTGTGATATCTTAGATTGTATTTATAGCTTAGGCCAAGGATCTCAAAGTCCCAGGCTGTGGGTCATCTGCGACCCAAGAACTTCCTCACTGTGGCCCGAGGAGGAGAACCCCAAGCAGCCACACTGCTTGCAACGTCTGCTGCAGGCGCTGACACCCACAGCTCCTATTGGCTGAGGGAGAGCGACAGAGATGACATTGTTAGTTGCTGGACAGAGTCAGCCATGGAGGCTGTGTCATATTCTCTTTTCCCCCCCCACCCTCCCAATAAATATAAACAAGTCAAAATAATGAACACAACTATCTGATGCAGACCTTGCTGCAATCCTGCTCAGTCACTGAGGCCAAACTGACAACTGAAGCGTTGCCAGGTGTCTAGCAAACACTGAAGACTTTCTGGCAGGCAAAGAATTGTATAAAGTTGTGACAGTTTTATTGTAATGGGACACATTTATATTTATATTTCATATATTATCCTTCATAGATTAAAATATTTTTTGTAGTTAGTAAAGCTCTGTATAAATTAAATGCACAAAATCAGCAAAGAATTAGTGATTAAGTACAATATTTCTATTACATGTGTTTAAGTCTCCGCACACTTATTCTTTTAGAGTTCGAGAAATATATGCTCAAAGAATAAAGTCCTCCATTCAGCTCTGAGCATCCTCATTATGGCTATCCGCCCACCCTACAACTCTCCTTAGTTTCCTCCTGTGACCAAAAGTTCATTATCCTAGAATGGATTGCTGGATAACTTGTGTAACAGGATATCCTGTATCTTCCATTATGTTTGGCTTATGGATCCTAAAAGACTGAGACTCGTCCATGCTTTTCTTTCATTCCAAAGTTCAAGGGGCACAGTATTCCTGAGGCCCGAAGAGTGTATGCACATCCGAGTCTGAGGTTGTTTCTGTTCCTTTTAAATTCTGCGGGATGAAAATTTTGCTATCCAAAAATGTCAGTTCTTCAGTACTTTTAATTACTAAACTACATTCTGGGTATATTTAGTCATTGTTGTGTGAATGTCCTTAAATTTTTGATAATATAAACAATGCAGAAGTCTATATGTATTTAGATCATATCTAGTGGTCTTTTAATCTACTCTAGGTATTGTTCTATTTTACAACATTTCTATTGTTGGATGTTTTGGTCAGTGTTCTTGTCTGGGTTAGTTTACACACCCTTTTGAATAATTATTACCCAGCAGGAGCAGCCCAGATACCACTGTCAACTTGCAGCAGAATGATGTGTATCCATATATATGCCTAAACTGAGAAACTTCTTGTGGAATGCTAATATCTCTTTGCAGTGTGTTTGGTGGCTTTTTTTTTTTTTAAACTAAACCACTAACCAAGATAGTTGTTGTTTGCATCATGAATGTGTGGCTGCTGCATTTGTTACTAATAACTTAGATATAGTGAAAATTGCAAAAACCTCTTCAGCGATTTGTACCGACACTTGCATCTAATGCACATCTGGTGGAATTAGTTCAAGTGCAAGCATGACCTTGCTACTTCTAATGAATTAAGTTTTTACTGTGTGAAATTTCATGGAATTCCTGACTTGTGCTGTCTAAAGGGGTTTTCACATAAATTAGTTATAAAATGATAGAGAATTGTAGGTAAAATTGCCACAGAGGAGGTGGAGAAAACCACTTAGTTTTTCCATGAATGATTTATAACCAGATATTGCTAACATAGAGACACATCTGTCTACTTAATGTGTATCTGTCAATCCTGTTTCTCTTAACTATGTGTTAAAATGGTGCAGCAAATAAAATCTCCTATGTGGAATTTTTAAAAGAAATTACCAACTAATCCTCCCCCCTTTTTTTTTCCCCCCTCTCTTTTTTGCCTTAGGTCCAAGATGGGCTTCTTGGAACACGGGTGTCTTTATTTGCATCAGATGTGCTGGAATACATCGAAATCTCGGGGTTCATATATCAAGGGTAAAGTCTGTCAATTTGGACCAGTGGACACCAGAACAAATACAGGTAAAAGATCTCTTGTAAATCAGATTTTTGAACTGGAAGGACAGGTATAAGAAGTCTCATTAAGGTCCTGAGAGAGAGGCCCCTATATCTGCTCGCCTGGTACATTGGAACAAAATTACAATCCTGCAGAAAACTCAGTATATATAAAACAATGCGGAGTACTTGTGGCACCTTAGAGACTAACAAATTTAATTGGGCATAAGCTTTCATGGGCTAAAACCCACTTCATCAGATGCATGGAGGGGAATATACAATAGGAAGATGTATAAGCAATACATGAAAAGATGGGAGTTGCCTTATCCAGTGGGAGGTTGAGACAAATCAATTTTAAATGGGCTATTATCAACAGGTGAAAAATCACTTTTGTAGTGGTAATCTGAGTGGCTCATTTCAAACAGTTAGTGAAAAAGTGTGAGTAACAGAAGCAAATTCAATATGGGGAAACTAGTTTTTTTTAGTTCTTGTAGTGATTCATCCACTCCCAGCTTTTATTCAGGCCTAATTTGATGGTGTCTAGTTTGCAGAACTGGATTTAATTTTCAGTTTCTTGTTGGAGTCTGTCTTTGAAGAATTTTTGTTGTTGAAGAATTGCCACTTTTAAGTCTGTTCCTGAGTGTCCAGGGATGTTAAAGTGTTCTCCGGCTGGTTTTTGAATGTTATGATACTTGACATCTGATTTGTGTCCACTTATTCTTTGGCCAAACTGGACAGTCTCAACGCAAATGTACATGGTAGAAGAGCATTGCTGGCACATGATGGCATGTATCACATTGGTAGATGTTGTAAACAAGATACAGAGGTTCTTTCTTGACATCCCGCTTATCTTAGTATTTCTCATTTCCCCTCAACATTCTGTTCTTTCCAAGGCCAGGTCATAACAATTCTGCTTAGCTGTTTTCCCACCCGCTTTAGACACAACCCTGCTTTCATAAATCTTATGTTATGAGAATTAAGAGTTAGTCTGACTTTCGCTTTGTCTTGACAAAAGTGAGGGGCCTATATTGAAATCCCTTTAATCTTGTTTCCACACTGTGCAGGTGAATGAGCCTCTGATAGTGTGGCTAATGTGGTTAAGTCCTATGATAGTGTCCCTGGAATAGATGTGTGGATAGAGTTAGCAATGGGGACTGTTACAGGGATAGGTTCCTGGGTTAATGTTTTTGTTGTGTGGTATGTAGTTGCTGGTGAGTATTTGCTTCAGGTTGGGGGCTGTCTGTAAGCAAGGACTGGCTTGTCTCCCAAGGTCAGAGAGTAAGGGATTGTCCTTCAGGATATGTTGTAGATCCTTGATACGCTGGAGAGGTTTAAGTTGGGGGCTGAAGGTGGCGGTCAGTGGCATTCTGTTACTTTCTTTGTTGGGCCTGTCTGGTAGTAGGTGACTTCTGGATACCTTTCTAGCTCTGTGAAACTGTTTCTTCATTTCAGCAGTTGGGTATTATAGTTTTAAGAATGCTTGATAGAGATCCTATAGGTGTTTGTCTCTGTATGAGATATGTACTGGTGTATATATCTTCCCACTGTATTTTCCAATCCATGCATCTGAGGAAGTGGGTTTTAGTCCTTGAAAGCTTACACCCAAATAAATTTGTTAACCTATAAGGTGCCACAAGTAGTCCTCTTTGTTTTTGCTGATACAAACTATCACAGCTACCACTCTGAAACCTGTCAGAATAGATAGTTGCTCAAGTTTCAAGTAAAGTATGTGCAGCTACTCAGGATGGATTGATCTAAATCACCAATTTAAATCATGATTTAAATAAGCAAGTCAGAAACCTCGATTTTAAAAAATCAATTCTAATCTTGTTTTCATTAGTTGTTGAGTTTTTTTCCTAAAACAGTTGATTCTCATTGATAAGCCTTTAAAACATGTTGATTTGCAACTGGATATAACCTTTACATTAGATTTGGTACTTCCTTTTGCTGAGGGGGATATGCTATATCTAATACACCTTTAATTAAGCAGATTAACAAAAATTAAGACTCTGAATAAGTGTATGTTAAATGGTGAATGATGCTTTAAAAAAAAAAATCTAGTAAACTCATGATTGGTTAAGCGGCATTTGGAAGGAAATTAATTTCATTTAATTGAATTCCAAACAGCATTGATACAAAAATTTAACAAATTTTTCTTCCCATTCACCTTATTGTACCAATGTGTTGTCAAAGTCCCTATACAAGTACTCTTATCTCAATTGTAGCGATGGGTTTGTGATGCTAATCTAAAAATGTCCCATTTTCAAGTTGACGTTCAGTGCTACTTTGATAGATGTTATGCACAATCCAATACTGTTCATGAGTTTTGGGAATTGGAGAACGTGTTTGTTGTGTTAAACGCCATAATACACAACCCTTTGCACTTCAATTTCATTTATGTTGTTTAGCTACATTAAAAATAAATGAGAACAGTACATTCACTTGCATGTTTTCAATCATAAAGGTGCAAAAAAATCAAAGTTCTGGGTTTTGTTTTTTACTTGTTTATCCGCTTTTAAATGTTGGCAGCTTGATTTATTTTATTTACTTTTTAATACCAAAAATGACAGTCACATCATGAACTACAGATTTAAACCTTAGCATCTAAAAGTTGTTGGAGTATTTGAAACTGAACAACATTGTCCCTCTTCCTTCAGTAAGGTAGAAAAGGGGAGGCAGAGGAAATCTTCAGTGATTAAAGATGGGTTGTAATAATTTAAACTCTCAATTTTTGATAAATCCTAAATGAGCCTTTGGGATATATAGATTAAATGAAATAAACCATAGAGTTCAAATACTGAGAATGTTTAATATCTTCTGACCCAATACTGCTGAATTTGTGATTCTTATCGGAAGCATTTTGAAACTTTAAGATAGCAAGAATAGATATATTTGTTTTATTAAGCATATACTAATTAGGATATTTTAAATTTTCTTTACTTAAATTTTTCTTAATGTAAAGTAAATACAGTAACTCCCCACTTAACATCCTCTTGCTTAACATTGTTTCGATCTTGCGTTCCTGCTCAATTACAGAACATGCTCTATTTAAAGTTGTGCAATGCTTCACTGTAACATCGTTTGGCTGCCTGCTCTGTCCACAACTGGCAGCCTCCCTCTGCGCCCCCGCCTTCCAGTGCCTCTCACCTGCCAGCAGACCCCGTGGATCAATGCCTTTCCCGCTTTCTCTCTGCCTCCTGTCGGTGACAATCAGCTGGCTTGTGACATTCAGGAGGGAGGTGGGAGGAGCGAGGACTTCCCCTCCCTCCCCTGACTACTGAACTCCGCAAACCAGCTGATTGCTGTGGGCAGGAAGGAGGGGGGAGGAGCGAGGATGCAGTGCGCCTCCCCCCTTCCCTACCTCCTGCCTGGCAATCAGCTGTCTTGCTGCAGCGGGTGGGGGAGAAGGGGAAGGAAGAGGGGAGGAGCGAGGACATGGTGTGCAGAGGGAAGGAGGGGAAGAGAGACGGGTAGGGGTTTGCGGGGGGAAGAGGTGGAGTTGAACAAGCCAAGTGTTGAGACCCCACCCCCGGTGCTTGCAGAGTAGGGGAAGCTGCTGCTGCTCAAAGTGCTTCTCCTAGCTTACAGCACTTTTTCAGCCTCCTTGCCTGCCTCATTATCTGCAGTACCAATGGGCTGTGTCTGTGTGAGGTAAGGCGGGGGAACCTCCCAAATATAGTACTGTAGTGTATGGTGCAATTTTTGTTTTCCTGGAACCCAACCTCCCCTATTTACATTCATTCTTATGGGGAAATTGGATTCGCTTAAAATCATTTCACTTAGTTGTATTTTTCAGTAACATAACTCCTCACTTAACGTTGTAGTTACTCTATATGAGAACTGTCACCTGACAAGTTGCAATATCTCATAAGATAGCAAAATTTCTTCCATATACCTTGTGCTCCACAATTGAATATTCATTTATTTATCATTAGAGGGATTGTTTTATCAGGTTCTTCAGAAACCCATTTGAGAGAGAACCAATCCCAATTACAACATTTTGAGCCACAGTAGATTATCTACAGCTGAATGATTTTGCCAGTTTAGGAAATTTTATTAAACATTCCAGAATCATAGAATATCAGGGTTGGAAGGGACCTCAGTGGGCTGAGTACAAATCCCCAACTAAATCATCCCAGCCAGGGCTTTGTCAAGCCTGACCTTAAAAACCTCTATGAAAGGAGATTCCACCACCTCCCATTCCAGTGCTTCACCACCCTTCTAGTGAAAAAGTTGCTGTTGCCTCTTCAGACATTCTGCATTCCATATGAAAGTACCATCCTTTTGGTAAATAGTTCTTTTAAAATAAATATTAATTGATTATGATGGTCTATTAAATCTGTTATAAAGTATGGATTGCATCATGCATCTGTATATCCTTTTTAATATAAATAGCAAATTTTAAGACATGGGTCAGGGTTAGAGGGTTTGAATTTAAACCTACCAGTGCTCAAGTTTTTATTTTGTGGTTACATTGTAATATGTTCTCCTTTTGGGTTTGCCTGTTGGGAGCAGAAATGAAATGTTCAAAGATATTTGAAAATGCTGCAGGTTCCCTCGTCAACATGTAGGTAGAAGAACAAGCATAATTTGCATATGCCTGTGACTGGGAGGAAAATCAGTTGGGTTTGTTGTAAGGTGTTCCAGTAAAATACTTAAAAAATTGTATATTGTTTTTACAATATGTAGCACAATGGGGTCCTCGTCTACAACACATGCTCCTACGTGCTAATGCAATATTGAAGTATGTATAATACAGCAGAAATCACAGGATGTTTAGAAACAAATTTTTAAATTACATAATTTTGTGGTATTGGCATTAACAGCATGCTAAATTTAATTTAAACTGTTGCTTTGTAGTAGCTTTGTTGTTGGCTGCAAAAGCAATCCTGAGGGCATGGATGACCCTAGCAGGATCACAATAGCTGGCTTGTGTCACTTTGAGCAGAGTAGACCTTATAGTGGAACACACTTCAGTAAGGGCAGTGAGGAACTTAGGCCCATTTGAAAACAAATGGGAAAGAATGTTACTTCAAAATAAATGACTTACACACAAAAATATGCTAGAGGTATCTGAAATCGTATAGTTATAGTGCCACTCTCACCTAGCTCTAGATGTTGTTGGAAAAATATTGTGCCTACATATGTCATATTTTTAATAATAAAAAATTGTATGGAGGAAACATGAATATTTCATGCTGTTATAAAACTTTGATTTTTAAAATGACAGTCATCTTTAAATTCAGTCCATTTCAAAATAAGAGTTCAGCTTGAGGAATTACACCTTCTGAATTCCCACTGCCAACTTCAGTTTTATAATTACATTTTTCTTTTATTTTCCAATATTTCTCTCCCATTGTGCTGGTTGATAAACTTAGGCAAATTGGGAGCTGAAAATACAGGTGATATTAAAATTGCAGTCAAATGTATGAAATGAAGCTGAGAGAGACGGTTCAAGTGGCTTCTGTGCATTCCTACTCTGAGATTGTGCTGGTGATGCATTTCTGATGGTGGAACACTTTCTAGCAATGCCATTGGAGTACTTTCATGCCCGCTTCTGTCCCATCTCTCATGGTTTCTGAACTGTCTAAGGATGAGGCTATGAAACAGGGTGTAGCACTCTGGCCATCTCAGTTTCTTACACCTGTGATTAAAGACAGCCTGGAACTTCTCCAGGTTGACCCATATCCACTTCTTCAATCAACAGTACCTTTAGTTCTTGTTCTTAGTTCAGTCCTTTATTTTTATTATTCAAAAGAAGACCTTTTTTTTTTTTTTAACTAAGGACTCTTGTAGCGTCCACATCTTGGTGCAATTTCACAATAGTGTGATAGACTTGAAAGGAAAGTGGCTAGGATTTAAGAGATGTGGATCTTCTGCTGCTGTCTTTCGTGCCTCTAACACCGATATGATGTATGTAGCATACATAGGAGAAGGACATTCTTTCTTTCCTAATGCACAATATGTAGCCTATAAAAAGTGTTAAAACAATACCCAAGTGCTTCTGCTGCAGCATCCCTTAGTGACCAAACCCTCTGGTGCTAACCAGTCAATTTCTGTGATTAAAGATTGGGTCAGATGCATGCCTTTCTCCTTTGGAAACTAAGCAGTGGCAGGCTGTTTCTGCTAAAGGTTCTGTCATTCAGTCCAGGGAGACAGATAAAACCTGTTGTATCAAAGTATTGCAAGTCATCAGATGGTAGTTTCATCTAGTGTCAGAAGCTTTGGCCTCTGTTACCTGTCAAGCCCCCTTGGATCAGACTTTTCCAGTTCTGGGGAAGGTGGTGGTGTGTGATGCGGCTCTGGGAGTCCTTTTTGGAACTGACCCCGAGGTATCTGATATAATCCTAGGTTTTGGTTTAGGATTTAAAATTGAGGGTTCATGATAAATCTCCTGAGGCCAGTCATATCCCTAGTATAATGAGTTTTACAGTTCCAAAGTATTTTCCAGTGGCAAGCAGCTACCAGTGCAGTGTTTAATAGTTGTAGCCCTATGTGCTGGTGTATAAAGTCCTCACTGAACAGGAGGTGGTTAAGAAAAATGAGAAGTCCAGTGGCACCTTAAAGACTAACAGATTGCCCGATATATTTGTTAGTCTTTAAAGTGCCACCAGATGCCTTATTGTTTTTGTGGTTACAGGCTAACACAGCTTTCCCTCTGATACTTAACCCCCTCGCATGGTGTCAAGGAGCAGCTCTGGGCTAAGGCTCCACCCTTCTGTCCTTTCTGAGCATTCTTGTTTGTGAGTCAGGATTTAAAAGCCAGCCAGGCAGCTCAGTCAGGGGCTGGCAAGCCAGGGAGGAGGACAATCCCTGGGAGCTTCCGGGGAGGACCAGAACTGAATCTGCACTAAGCTGGGGAGCAAAGGAGCCACAGAAACCAGCAACTGAGACTGGTGTTGGAAACCCAGAAGATGACATTCCCCAGGGCTGTTGGCCAAATCGGGTATAGACTGAGGTTGGAGTGACCCAGGGAAGCTGACTTTAGGCTGATATCAGATGGAGATCGGTGAGCTGCCAGAACAGCCTCCCAGGGCCCTGGATGGGAATCTGATGAAGTGGGAGGCTGTTTATATAGACTATAACACTTGAATAGACAAGAGGTAAAAACAGAATATTGCATTTAAAGGAGTGTAGAGAACATACATGAAACAATTGGAAGTGTTTAGAAGATTTAACCTCCAGTTCTTAAAATGTAGTATACGAAAGTTTTTAATCCTCTCACTTACATAGTCAGAATAACAATGAAAATGTATTTCTAAAACCTAAATTAGCAATGTACAAAATAAAATAGTAATTCTGCCACCTTTCTTTAGTGCATGCAGGATATGGGAAATACGAAGGCAAGGATACTCTATGAAGCTAATCTACCGGAGAACTTCCGAAGACCACAAACAGATCAGTATCCTTTTTCTGTCTTACTGTTTTCAAATTCAAGGAGCCTTAGTACAGCCCAAGTGTTACATAACTAGATGAAGTATTTGGTAAGTGTGTTAATTTAGCCTACTGGCCTTAATTAAAGTTGATCATTTTTACATTTATTATTTTTGCGGTGCCTAACTAAAGGCATTGAAAAGATGGGAAATGGTTCAGCAAACCTTCCTTATGGTAAGAAACTTAACAAATTTATTTAGTTTATTAACAAGAGATGTTAAGAACTGATGTATTCATAGTTTATAAATTACACAGAGAGAAGATTTCTGATTTGAGGACTCATGGATATTATCCCTTTGTCTTGTAGAATAAATTGTTGGAAGCTGAAGTTAGACAACTTCAAACTGGAGATAAAGTGCTTTTCTTTGCAATGAGGATAATTAACCATTGTAACTTACCAATGAAAGTAGTGGTTTCTCCGTCATATGAAGTATTTAAATCAAGGTTGGAAATCTCTTTAAAAGATATGTTCTAAGTTGAGCTGGACTTGGACTTGATACAGGAATTACTGGGTGAAACTGTATTGCATGATTCATGTAGAAGGCACAACAGGTCAAGGATGGGCAACTTTAAGATAATAGCCAACTACAGAATCTAGTAACCCCCTTTGGTTGGCAATATAGAATTTTTTTGTTAATTTGAGTCAGTCTGCTGCAGGTTACAGGTGTTAATAAAACTGTTGCTGCTTTACACCAATCTGCATCCCCATCAGTATGCTCTGACTTCTCCACACACCACCCAGTTATTGCCTCCACACTGGCTGATTGTTTGGAAGCTGAGAACCAGTCATGTTCTGATCAGACCTCCTCATTCTGGGTAGCGGTAGGGCACTCTTGCACTAATGAGGAGGAAGTAACCAGAGCCAGGTGGCATAGCATAGAGCCAGAGCCTGTGTCAGCAGAGGGCCTGACACATAATGGAGCCTGTGTATGTGGGAGAGCACTCTGGTCAATTTCAGCTTGGCTGAGGCCCCCCTGTGCACCCCACATCATGCCAGCAGGGAAAGGGCTCTGCCATAATGTCACCAGGTTCTGGTTTCTACCTCACCACAGGTGCTGACTCCGTGTGTGCTCTAGGGCTGCCGATCAGCTACTCTCCCTTCCACCTGAAGTGCCTCATGCCTGCTGGTGATTAGCTGGAGGAAAGAGGGGAGGAGCAAGGGCAGGAAGAGGTGGAGTGGGGGCAGTGGTGGAGCCGAGTGAGAGTTGAGCTCCTCTGGAAACTCTGAAAGTTAGCACTTCTGTACCTCGCTCTTGGCAGAGGTATGCCTCAGTGTACCCTTAGATGTGCAGGGGTTGAGGGCTGGCTACTGTCGAAGTGGTTTCTGAGAACTACTTCACTGAATAGCCTGAGATCTTAATCACTTGATTACCAAGAACTCAGCTTCACTCCAAACTTGTCACTGAGGGTTCTTTATTGGCATGAATCAAACTACACTTAAGTTGATCTGGCTCAAATGTAGGGGGAGGAACAGGTTATACCATATGTCCAGCATACATAATCATGAATCAGCTTATGTATACACACTTATTTATTACTATTAGTTATCACACACTTTGATTGGTCTGCTAATTTTTGTAGCTGGAAATTTTTGTAGCTGTCTAGATCATGAGCAGTTCATGCTGCACTGTGTGCTAGCCACAGGTGCAAACTATCACATATTGCTTACTATTTTATTTTTGTTACATATTTACAGAGCTAGTGTAGATTCATGTTTTGTTCATTGTCCTGTTCTTGCTCAAAATAGAACTACAGACACAATCAGTTGTAGGAGCTAATGGGAAGTCAGTAGTCAGAGCTGAGTGATGTGGGGTGGAGCCAGTGACATTGCAACCCAGCACATGAGCTCCTGTTCCCAGTCTCTGAGATTTGATAAACTCTGTACCTCCTGCTATCTGTATCACTTTAAATACTGTGCCTGATGCTCAGATTTGGGTGGATACATATTCTAATTGGCCCACCTATGACTATGCACCTGCATACCACCTCACTTCCCCCTTAAATATTTTCCCAGTTGCCTGTGGGTATGCCAGATAAAATCATCTGTGTGTGTGTGGATGTGGACTGTCACTCTGTCTTAGTATAAAAATTTACGAATGAAACAAAACCCTATGCTGAATTTCTCGACCGCTTATTTTGTATGTGGTGATTCTCACCTCCCAGAGTTGGTGACCAAGTGTCTGTCATTAATTCTATATTAGGCTTTTTAGTTTTGCCTACAGAAAGAGTTTTCGTCACAGAACAAACACTTTTCCTGTCCCTACTTTAAGTAAGCTTCTGTGCCCCAGTTGTCGCCTGTATAGAATGAATAGGGGAGTGCTTTCTCTTTTTTTACCAGCAGAATAACAACAAATGAGGCTTTCCAGTTCTCTGATATGCTTCACATATGCACATCTCAAACTTGGAAAAAATCTGGAGAGCATTCCTTTTGGGTTACACAAGATTTCACTTGGAGTGATTAAACATGCAGCTCTCTTATCAGGGCTCATGGCCCTAACCATCCATGATTCCTTCCAGAAGTGATGACTAGTTGCAAACCTGAGAACAGTTGCTGCTGTGCCCTGGCTGTATTTAGGAAGACTTTCTTCCTTCGTTTTGTATATTTCTTAAATCAGCCTTTTCCCTTGGGATATATCTGTTAACTTTTGACTGGTTAAAGTCAAACCCAAGGCATGTGTAAGCCGCCTCTGAGGCCAGTCCCAGCTGTTTCTTCCTGCCTGACTCCTGCTATCCACTCCCTTGGCCTAGATAGCTGAACAGAATATGCCTGGTTCTTTATTCTCCTTCCGCAAAAAGTCAAGTTTAATTTCCCTCCTCTGTATGTGAGTAAGGGAATGGAATAAATTCCTGATTCCTCTCTGGGGAGTGGGGAAGTACTGCTCAAGATGAAGCAGCCAGGAGGAGTGAAGTCATGAAAAGCATTGGGTGCCTCCTTCAGGAGAAGTACTGATGTAGCTGCTGCGCATTTGAAGTGTACTGCTGAGATGTAGATCATTTGGCATGGCTGGGAACTGAACTGAATGTGGTGAGCGCTTAGGTACAGAAAAGAAGATGAGAATTGATAAATAGAGAACAGAAGAGATTGAATTAGTTGGGTTTAGAAGCAAAATGAGAAGTGGTGAGTTTGGTAATGGTAGGGAGAATTGATTTGGAGCGAATGAAGAGCAGCATGAATCAGGTGGCTGAATGGTAACTGAGTAGGAAGGTAAATAGGGGTTGTGCAGAGTGGAACAATGAGTGAACGGGTTTGGTGGTTATTACGCATGGAAAAATATTTTGTGAAATGTTGGTGTGCTCAAGAGCGTTGCAGTGCATTACCAAGCTGGTGGTGGTTTTAATGATATGCTGGTAATTTTTTTTATAAGTTTTTGGAAAGCTAACTTCATTGCTAGTAAAGAAAATGAGGAATACTTGTGGCACCTTAGAGACTAATCAGTTTATTTCAGCATAAGCTTTCGTGGGCTAAGGTGCCACTAATATTCTTCGTTTTCTTTATGGATACAGACTAACATGGCTGCTATTCTTAAACCATTCATTACTAGTATTAATTTAGGTTGTTTTTGATCTGTTTTGCTGCTTTATCTTCAGTTCCAGGTCATTGTGGGGCTAGTTCTAGCTGTGTATGTGGGCTTCCAGCCTTTATAAGCTCCCTCAGTTGTTTGAACCCTGGCTGATCCACAAAAATAGATCTGTACTTATATCTCACCTACTGTATCTTACCCTGAAACAGAGTTTAAAAGGTGTGTGTTATGAAACAATAAAACATTGTTCTCGGTAGTCTTATGCATGGAGAGTAAAGTGCTTAGGCTAGCTGAAAGATTTGATTGCAAAATCATTAAGGCCTTATGTTTTCTTTCACTCTAAGCACATTTTAGGGAATATGTCCCAAAATGTAGTTTGAACCTAGATAACTTCTATTTGGTCAAATGCTAAATGAAGATTAGCATTCCTAAGTGAAAGGGCACTGGAGTTGGCAATGCACTCACTATAAGCTTGGTCTCCCTCCAGCACTTTTTCCTTGTCATGCTTATTGTCACATCAAATGAGTGGAGATGTGTGAAAGAGGGTATTGATGATGGACCTTTATATTTAGCAAACTGAGAATTGGCTTTATTCCATTAGATGGAAGTCTGTTGCCAATTCCTTTTCACATGTCCTGAAGAGGACATCTGTTTGTGGTCATCAACAGATTTTGCAAGAAAACGTCTATGCTGGTGTGGAGTCGTCTTCTATAACTTCATATCAAGATCCTAATTTATTGGTCCATAATGAATTAATAGTCAGTATGCTGGAATCTGTAATTGGACGAAGGTGATTCCTGAAGCAGGGCAAGAAGACCCTGAACCCTGCCAGAGACTCCATGCAGAAGAAGGGGGTGTCTCACACCAAAATGACACCTGAAGTTGTAGCCTGCTCTCTTTGCTGGATTGACCATCTCAACAAGGAAAGAGAGAGAGACTAACCATCGGCTAGGCCATGCCTAAAGTCTATATTCAGCTAAAAAGAAAAAAGTAGACTAATCACCTCCCTGCGTGTAAAGTGAGTTCATTATTTGCAACATCAGAACTACAGTAGATCTCAGCTTAGATCTGTCACATGAATTAGAGAAGAAGATAACTACTGAATTCTCCAAGGTTTCACTCCCAGGTCAGTTATACAATTAGTAAGAAGATATTTTTAGTTAAAAGCATATATTCCAAAACTGCCAGGTGCCTGACTTTTAGGATACTTTCTCTCAGATGCAGAAACATGTAGACAATGCATTATTGTGGTAGGGGGAATAAGCGAAGTAAATAGGGTCTATCATAGGTTGTATGTTCAGACAAACTTAAGATGGAACATCAAAATGGGAAGCTATGAAGAAATCATTCTCAGAGTTACACTACTTTTAAAGCAAAGGCAGGAGTTTCAGCTGCTGCATTTAGTAAACTAGCCTCTCAGGTGAATTGATTAGATTAAAAGAAAGGAATTCTTGCTTAACTTTCCTGTGAAGTATTGAAATAATTCTTGTTTTAACCTTATAAATTGATGTTATTGCTCACCATGAAGTTAAGTTTCTCAAGCTTTTGCTTCAGCCCCAGGTGACAGGGCTCAGGGCCTCGTGCTTCACTCCCTGCAGTGAGACTTCTTTTTGTGCCCTGGGACCTAGCAAGTCTAACACTGGCCCTGCTTGGCCAGACCCCCTGAAACCTGCTCATTGCTCCCTGAGAGGGCCCGGGAATCCCACTGAGAACCGCTTTGCACAGGAAGAGCAGCTTTGTACCTATTTGTTACAGCAGCAGCTCCATTTATTTGAGGAATATTGGTGTGATTAATTTGTGTTTCCTACTTCACCACTATCATCTTCACCTTATGAAGCTGTAGCTTCATCAACACCCCCTGATAATTATAAACCTTCAGGAGCTTCTAAGAACACCCAACTGAAACACTAGAAATCCACTAGAAGTTGCAAGTGAGAAATCTTACCATTTGTTGGACATATTACCCACCTTATTACCTGATAGACAGGCAGTGACAGTTAATGAGAGCTTTCTAGAGCCTGCTCAGCTCTTATAGCAAACCCCTGCCATCATTTGTGCAACATCCGAAAAGATGAGATATGAGGTAATCGCCTGGGCTTTGAATATTTTTATATGCAGCTGGATTCTTTGTTGCAGTGGCCCAAGAGGGAACTAAGCAACAAAGTTATAAATCTACCCCATAAAACACAGAACCACAATTATTTTATTCTGTAGGCAGACCAAGTTATTTAGCCAGTTTACAAATGAGTTCCAAATTAGCAATCCTTTTTTCAAAATAGGATTCCTCTGCTGGCACAGAGGGCTCTGACTTTATTGATAAAGTGCCACAAGAATTGAGACAAGAACTGCAGTCTTAAGGAGGGACAATTAATCTCAAGGACAGCCCTTTAAGCCACTATAGATGTATTTGGTACTGCAGCATATTTGATGGTGACTACTATAATAAGACTTTCCCCTTGGCTTTGATCATCTGGTATTCCACTCATGAAATATAAAATATTACAGAGAACTTGTCATTTGAAGAAACAAACCTTTTTAGCTCAAAATCAGAAGACACGGTACACACTTCCCTATTAAACTTTGATTGCTGAATTTTTATCTCATTTATCTCAAAGAAAACAGTACAAACAACCCGAAGCAAAATAACCCTCTTTTTTTTTTTACCCATACCAAAGACCTAGAGATTATTCAAGAAAGGAACAGTGTTTACATAAGACTTTCATCTACCTTTTCTGCTTCTATCTTTGTGATATATTCAACACAATGCCTATTTGAATACTGAGCCATAGGAGAAATAAAACTGTGAAATCTACAAGATGAAACCAACAGTGTGGGGGAGGATCTGTTTATGAACAGACCAATTATTTGTTTGGTATATCTCTTGGAGGAAAGAGACACGTGAGTTAAGGTAAGCAAGCCGATAGTGTGTGTATCTCATGAAAAGAGGATCTGTGTCAGCCTGGCTGTAGAGCATTGCAAGGATTTGGGTGAGCAATATTTGACAATGCATTAGATTATGTTGTTTGTTCGGTCTAGGCTCTAGAATGCCTCAGAATTTCTGGGAAACATCAGATTCCTACAGGCAACACCATGAGAGTGCACTAAATGAGCACGCAAGAAGGAATGCACTCCCAACTCTTATCAGCAGAAGCAAGAAAACTTGTGATCTGGTACATCCAAATACCTTGCTGGGGAGAAGAATGTGAAGGGAGACTTGATCAGTCAGAAGTCTTGGGATCAACAGAAGTGGTCTGTGAAATTAATGGTGGACAGCACACTATATTAGAGATGGAACCAACTACTTATTGCAGGTCTTTGCATGTGATATTTTGGTTGGAAGCAAAAGCACATAGACGAAAGCTCTCTAAGCTTTTTCTGCTGGACTGCAGCCAGCATCTTCTAAATGCCTTTCTTCCCACTCCCCGGCCGTCCAGAGTCAGAAGGAAGGTCAGTTTGGGATGAGATGAAATTGTACTAATATCTTCAAAGTGGTATCAGTACTGGTATCCAGATGATCTCTAGATGGCCATGGCGCTACCATATCTGTTGCCTCTGTGCCTTGAGTGCCAGTCTCAACAGCAGTGAAGGGTTTGGCTTCTCAACACAGAAACATTCCACTTTGTAGCATGGAGTATAACCTGCTGACTGTGTGGACAGTTTCTGCTCTTAGTGCAGGAAAGAGTCCACCCTAAGACACTATAAACAAAAATGGAAACTGCTTTCTATCTGGTCCAGTGATAAAGGAATCATTCCACCTTGAGCTGGGTTCTCTGCAGTCCTAAAATATCATTTACACCGTAAGTCTCAGGACTTAATCTTAGCTTCCTTGAAGGTGCATATGGCAGCAATATATGCTCCTCATAGTTGCACTAAAGACAAGCCTGCTTCATACCTAGGGTCCTACCAAATTCATTTCGTTTTCCTATTTTTAGTTTCAAATAATGCAATCTTAAATTTCATGGTGGTGTAACAAAGCATGAATGTGTTTAAAATGGCAAAATATAAACATGTAAAGTCCTTAAGTTGGCATTTCTCAAATTGGAAGTTCTCACCCAAAAAGGGGGTTGCAAGTCTATTGTGTGGGGTGGGGTGTCATGACATTGCCATCCTTACTTCTGTGCAGCCTTCAGAACTGGGTAGCCAGAGGGAGGTGGTGCCTGGGCAGGCACCCAGCTCTGAAGGCAGTGTTGCCACAGCAGTAATGCAGAAGTAAGGATGGCAATACACACCATGCCATCCTTGCTTGCAGTCCCTTGTGGGTCAGGACCCCCAGTTTAAAGAAATGCTATGTACTTTTACCCTGTAGATTTCATAAGGAAGACCAGACTTCACAGTCCATAACATCTTTTTCACGGCTGTGTATTTGGTAGGGCCCTATTCATACCCTAGAGCAGAGATTCTGCATATGCACACACACATCCATTATCTTCAGTTTATGCCCTCAGTGACACCTGCATAAACCCATTTAATGTATAGTCTCGTATTGATGTGTAGCTGCTGATCTGATTTATGACATGCAAAACAAGCTTGATTCTCAGAACCTAGGCTGAGTTTTCAGAGCTAGAAGTTTGTTGTTAAAAGGATTTTTCCCTAACGAAACAAAATTGATATGGAAATCAATAAAACACAATGAATATGGAATCTTACATTGCCATTTTACAGTGTCACTTTTCAGAATAGAGTTGTACTTAATAGTAACCATGTTGCCAAACTGTAAAATTGTAACTTAAAATATTGTAAGACCAATTTTATGTGTGTTTTTTCTGGTGTGGCTTTTTAGGATTTACAGTTCAGTAGGTAAACTAATTCTCTTTCAGAATTTTTTAAATTGCTTTAACATTTAACATTAATCTTCTCTTTATTGTCTGAATTTATTGTATTTTTCTGCCAGGTAAATTTTGCTTTAGTATTTATGTAGTTCGAGTATGGATTTTTTTTCTGAAGCATTTGTTTCATAGTACAAACAATTGATTTTTTTTTCTGTGATCAAATTTTAATGCATGGTATAACTCAGATAATGCTGATGTTTTTAAAGATTTCTTGGCATCAGTTGTCATTTGCTAGAGGAAAAAGTGTGGCATGTCCCCCCCTCCCCCCCCCCGTTTTTTAAACAAAAGAATGCTCTAAGTAAAGCTAAAAGGGGGGAAAATAGAGGTGAAGTGGTTTGCTTTAGGCTACCAAATTAGGAAGAAGGAGGGGGTGGATGTGGCATTTTAGGGGAGTAGGGGGGAACTAAACATATCTAAAACACAAGACCTGGTTAGTGGGGGACTTGAACTTTCATCTGTTGGAAAAGTAATACTGGAAATTTATATTTTGCAGTAAGTTCTTGGAATGTTCTGGGGACAACTTTTTGTTTCAGTAAGTGCAGGAAATAACTAGGGGGACAACCATTTTAGATTTGATTCTGACAGGGAGGAAATGAATCTGAAGGTGAGAGGCAATTTGAGTGAAAGTAATCAGGAAATTTCATGGTTCTGTGAAAAGGAGTGAGTGAGTAACAGAATGACAATAAAATAATAATAAAAAGACATTGACACACTCTGAGAACTACTAGGTAAGGTACTCTGGGAAGAAAATCTAAACGAAAAGGAGTGCAGGGAGCTGGCAGTTTCTGAAGAAGGCAGGATTAAAAACATACTATCCTGATGGAAAGGTAAAATCGGAAGAATAGTAAGGGAACAATATAGCTCTATCAAGAATTTTTTATTGACCTGAAAATCAAAAAAAGAATTGTACAAAAAGTGAAAACATGGGCAAATTGTTAAGGAGTACAAAAGAATAGAACAAGCATGTAGGAACAGAATTAGTTACAGCTATTAAAGGACACAAAAGGCAATTAAAAAAGGTTCTTTAAATACAACAGGAGCAGAAGGAATATGTGAGGGGTCGTCTTAGCAGAGGAGAGCTAATAACTGATGACACCCAGAAGGCTGAAGTGCGCAGTGCGTATTTTTCATCAATCTTCACTGAAAAAAGCTAAGGGTCATCAGATGATACATATTCAACACTATTAATAGTAACAAGGGGGACAAAACACAAGTCAAAATAGAGAAAGAACACAAAATATTTAGATAATTTAGATGTATTCAAGTCAAGGGTCTGATGGAATTCGTCTTAGGATACTTAAGAAGCTAGCTTTGCTAATCTTAGAATTGTTAGCAATTATCTTTGAGAGCTGATGGAGGACTGGTGAGG
Source organism: Dermatemys mawii (assembly GCA_007922305.1). Lineage (NCBI taxonomy): Eukaryota > Metazoa > Chordata > Testudines > Dermatemydidae > Dermatemys > Dermatemys mawii. Next base: position 34,178,517 of record ML677333.1, read on the forward strand.
CCTCCGAAGACAGGAGGAAGGTGAATATAGTACCTACCTTTTAAAAAGTAAAACACATGACCTGGGAAATTAGACCAGTCAGCCTAACTTTAATAACCTTTTTTGGTATCTTTCCAGGAGTTTAACAGTCAGTTTGTAAGCTCCTGGAGGATACTAGAATTGTAAGGAATAGCCAGCACAGAACAAATCATGCAACACCAACCTAATTTCTTTCCGTGGGAGGGTTACTGACTTAATAAAGGGGGAGAAGCAGTAGATGTTAATTGTTAAGATTTTTCTCTTAGTCCCATATGACATTCTCAGAACAAAGTAGGAAAATTATTTTCTAGATGAAATACAGTAAGGTGTGCACAACTGGTTGAGAGACCATACTCAAAGTAGTTATCAATGGTTTGCTGTCAAACTGGAGGGATGTATCTAGTGGGGTCCCACAGAGTCTGTGTTGAGTCTGGTTGTGGTCTGTATTTTCATTAATAACTTGGATAATGAAGTGGAGAATATATTGATTGTTACCAAGTAGGGAGAATTGCAGGCACTTCGGAGGACAGGATGAAAAATCAAAAAGACCGTGACAAATTGGAGAATTAGTCTGAAATCAACCAGAGAAAATTCATTAAAGTGTTCATTATTTATTAAACTAATCATTCACCTACAAAACGAGGCATAACTGCTAGATGATAGAATTATAGAAGTGATTCAGCAGGTTATAGTGGGTCACAAATTGAGTATGCGTCAATGTGATGCAGTTGTGAAAAAAGCTAATATTGTGGGATTGTATTAATAGGAGTGTCCTCTATAAGACATGGACGTAGTTGTCCTCCTCTACTTTGTTCTGGTGAGGCATCAGTTGGAGTTCTGTGTACAATTCTGGGTGCCACACTTCAATAAAGATGTGAACACACTGGAGAGAGTCCAAAGGCGAGCAACAGAAATGGTAAAAGTTTTAGGAAATCTGACCTTATAAAGTTTAAAAAAAACTGGGCATGTTTTAGTTTTGAGAAAAGGAGACTGAGCCAGAACCTGATAAGTCTTCAAACATGTTAGGGCTTTTTTTTTTTAAAGAGGACTGTGATTGGTTTTTCTCAGTGTCCACTGAAGGTAGGATAAGACGTAATGGGCTTCATCTGCAGCAATAGAGATTTAGGTTAGATATTAGGAAACATTTTTCTAATCTTAAGGATAGCTAAGCTATCATATAGACATCTGTGATAAAGATCCCTTGGCAAAGGGGTCCCCTGTTCTTTGCAAACAACTATCACCTCACACTTGTCAAACACGCTACACCAAATAGTCTGACAGGATATTTATTCATAAAGAGTAACATGTAATATCTATACAAAGCTTGTAACTTGTCAAGATTCATAATAATTGCAAAATGTATGTATGGATAATATTTAAGGAGTATAATTTATGGAGTTGGAGTAGAAATTACTCACCATGACAGAATGTTTCTCAGTGATAGCCCATTTGGTTAAGGGAAGTTTTCACCCCACGCTATTTCGCTTGTAATGCAAGGCTCAACTGTCAAGCTTTCCTCCCTCTGAAGACTTGATGGAAAACAGTCAGACAATCAGAACCATGTCGAGCTGAAAAAGAAACTTTTTCTTTGGTGTTTTTTGAATCAATGAACAGAAACAAAAGGCTGGTTTCAGTATAAAACAAGGGAGAAGCACTCTATATCCATTCATTGACCCCTTAAGAAGTGGAGGACTTTTGATAAATATTTGGATCCTGGTACATGTGAAACCAGTCAGCTCTGCAACAGCATGAACTTGGTGGAGAAACCTTTTCTATACAATAAAATAGGCCAACTATTGGAAAGTGTAGACCCAGGTTTATGATTTTGTTTTTTTGTGGTAACCAATTGTTTCCATCACCTTCTTACACCTCTAATTAAATCTTCACTCTTCCTTAAATAAGCCTTAAATGTATTATAAGTGCTCACAAGTGCTTTGTTGTTTACAGGCATGTTGGTTTAAGATTAAATTTGCAAACTGGAGTACACTGCACCTTTGGGTGCAGAGGATTTGGAATTTCTGAGAGTAGCCAGTGTCAGGGTCTGGATATCACAGGGGAATGATTCAAAACAACTTGGGGATTGGGGCGTACCGATGGTTAACCTTCCAGGTGAAGTTGGAGCTGGCATAACCCAGAGGAGAGTGTTTAAATGGCTGAAAAACTGATGGTGTTAAGGAGCTGATGCCCAGCTACCATAAGAAAGACTCCCTCTTGCTGGAGGCAGGGGATAACAAGATGACTCTCATTCCTGGGAGCCCTGAGAATTGCCACAGCTTCCAAGGGAGATTGCACAATCCTTCTTGTTGGAACTTTTAAAGAACGGGTTGGACAACCGTCTGACAGTGATGGTCTAGGTTTATTTAGTCCTCTTGCCTTAGAGCATGGGTCTGGTCTTGACTTTTCAAGGCCCCTTCCAGCCTTACATTTCTATGATTCTGTGACTCTTATTGCAGAATTGTACGTCTTTGTGGGTGCTCACAACGTAATGCATAATATAAATATGGAGTGAAAATGTTTTTATGGCAGGACACTGAATGACATCTATTTTGTGTATCCATTTTTCATGTTGACTTTGTGAAGTATGAGTTCAAAGTAAGAAAATGAAGCTAAGAGAAGTATATATTAAAATCTAAGCATTAAGTAGCTGTAACTAAATTTTTACTATTAATAAGTTCATTGAAAGTGGTTGAGCAAGTTCATGAATAACCAACACAGTTCAGGTTTGATTTGGTTTTCTCGCCTTAAAAATAAAATGGCAAAAATGAAATATGGCGAATTAGAATCTCTCATTCTTTAGTTTGAGTATTCATAATTAACAAGTTTTTTAGACTGACTTTTCTTCCTTGCAGTGTGCATTTTCCTTAACTGCCTGTTTTCAGAGCTGTAGAATTTTTCATCAGGGATAAATATGAAAAGAAGAAGTACTATGACAAAAATGCAATAAGTGTCACCAGTGTAAGTATGCAATTCTTCTAATAATTCAGACAGTATTCTTTGTGTTTTTCTTGAAGCTTTAAATTACCCTTGGACAAATTTAAAATTGTCTACTTAAGTACTTATCAGAGGAGGTACTGTATGTAGGAATATTAAATAGACGATAAATATATGGACATATAACAGTAAATGTTCCTTTGGTCCAGAGCTATACAAGCTGACCTTCTTTATCTGAGTATAAAGACCAACAAACAGACAACTTTCCCACCCCTACAAAAACCTAGAAGTGAACAACTTTTGTGTGAGATAATTATAGTATAGTTAAAGTTATGTTTCAGAGTTTAGTTTTAACAGAAAATTTAAAGCTTTATTTTGTGAAAAATATGTTGAAATGGCAAAAACCAAAACACAGAGTATGAACTTGAAGCAATATTGATTTTTTTTTCCTCTTGGTGGTTTGATGAAAAATGAATTGCCATTGAGAGGGAAAAAAGAATTTAAAAATCACTGCCTTTGGAAACACCTCCCTCATGCCTCCACTTCCTCCCCCCACCTCAAACCCCATAGTCTCACTTTTCTTTGTAGGATTAAAAAAAATGAGGAGAAATGGATCTTTCCAAATAACCCAATAGTCTTAAGTTCCCTGAGTTGGAAAAGAGGAGACTAGGAGTTCAAATCTTAACTCCAAAGTGAAGTTTAACATTTAGTGCCATTCTCCCCTTGTTACTGACTACAGTCATGAATCTCAGCCTAGAAGACAGAGACAGCTGCTGAAGACTGAGTTTTTGAAATAAATTAGAAAAATGACCCAAGATCACTGCAGGCACAGAACTCAAGTCTCTAACGTGACAGTTCCATCTCACCCACTGTACCACACTGCCTTCCAGAGTCACTAAACTACTCTTATCTGTCTCTAACTACTATGAACCAAACTCCCCTCCCAGAGTAAAGAATAAAATCCAGCAGTGCTGATCACCAAGTGTGTCAAGTGACTGGCCTTCAAAGGGACTAGCAATTACTTCTGTAGCTCATATAGTGTAGACCTAGGCTAGAGATATGAAGGCCAAAGCGAGGGATGTGATTCACACAGTTAAAAGACCATTTTAAAACAAGATTTATACTTAACATTCCTGAAGATGGTAAAGTAACTTTCCAAATGCTTGGAATTTGAGACAGAGGAGCTGCTCTTTTGAAATTGATATAAAAGCATATGAGGTCACTGAGGGGGTGTGTGGTTTTTTTAATTTTAATTTTTTTATTAGAGTGCATGTTTGAAATTGGGGTATCTAACAGTTTGAAGTGAGTGCGTTCTCAGTAGTGTTGGGCAATACAAAAAGGGAAAATATATGGGAGAAAGGAATACATAACTTATTTCCATATTAAGATTTTAGGTAGGTGGGGTTTGTCCTGCTGTAACCTTAAGGATACTGTTGGGATAGAAGATGGGAAAAATTTACCATATTCCAGGACACTGGGAAGTCCTTCCATCTTCCATGATAGTTGTCACGTTCCCTGATCGCTTGATCTTGTCCTTCAGTCCCATCTATCAGTTTCTGGTCAGTGTTTCTCCAGGCTGAGCCCATTTTAGGTCATCTCTGCATTTCTCCACAACAGATAATTTAATTGTTATCCAACTGGCTTTTAATACATTTATTCTTTGGGTTTTAGGTGACCTGTATGTTGTATGTGCAAGCTTGAGTTACCCAACTTATGTACTTGCTGGCTGTGCAGTCTCTGGTTCATATAATTTTATGTCATCCTGCCCTCTGTCTTCCCAAAAAAAGTGTGATTTGTGTGTTTTTACCTTGTAACTTGCAGCACAATGTTACCTTTTATTCTTTCAGAAATCACAACATTTAAAGCAGACTAGCAATTGTGCAAAAGAAGAATCGGCAAAACCACACTTTTGCCAAGGCCTTGGCAAAAGTGTTAGCTCATCTAGACTCATTCACTATGTAGAACTAAAAATCATTAAAATATAGCTAACCAATATTTTAATCATTTAACAGTCCTTAATTTTGATATTTCAGTGTTTAAAAGTCAGTATGTTATCCTCCCCATCTGTTTGGGGAGGAGTGTTTGGAGAGCACCCAGCATCTTTAATGACAGTTTCTTACCTTTAAAAATAAGCTTTTCATTCAAAGTCCAGTTTTGTTTGTAAATCATTACAAAGAAATTTCACTAGATGTTTGAATGCATTTTGGGTGTGTGTCAATTTTAGAGCCTTGATACTATTTTAGTACCCCTACAGTACTAAATAGTTTATTTGCCAAGTTTAAAATCATTCCATACAGTTGAATAACACATTTTAGGCATGGATGTAATGGATTTCTACAATGATCTATGCTACGGAAAGGTCCTAGTATTTTCTGTGGTTAAGGTTAAAAATAATCCTTCCCTTATCCTCACAATTTTTGCCCGCCCCCACTCTTTTGTGTTAAAAAGCAGTTAGATAAAATCTTTGACAAGGAGTGTGTCTCGTTTGTTGTGAGGTACCCAGCACGCTTTTTTGGTATTGTCTTAATTCAGGAACCAGTCTACCACAAAAGATACATTTTCATATTTATGGCATAGCTGGTGTGAAAGGACAAACCTCAAAAAAGTGTCTTTGAAATGAGATCAAGGGTTCCCTCCCCACTCTGAACTCTAAGGTACAGATGTGGGGATCCGCATGAAAAAAGAAATAACCCTCCAAGCTTATTTTACCAGCTTAGATTAAAACTTCCCCAGGCACAAGTTTCTTCTGTACCTGGAGGAACAGTATGCTGCCACCATCAAGTGTTACCCCAAGAACTATGGGCAGGGCCACTTGAAGCCGCCTCTTTCCAAAAATCCCCCCAAGCCTATACCTTCCTCCCTGGAAAAGGCTTGAGAAAACCCCCCTCACCAATTCTGCTAGGTGAGCCTGATCCAAAAGCCTGGATCTACACAATGAAAAACAAAGCAGTCAGATTCTTAAGAGAGATTTTAATTAAAGGAAAAGAAGAGAAACAAAATCTCCATAGGAATCAGTGGAAAACACTTCACAGCCACAAAAAGAATCAAAGAAAAACCCACACCACAGAGGAATTCCTCCCCCCCTCTGCTGAGTTCAAAGTACAGAGAAAACACAGGATATCTCCCAAAAACCTGAGAAATTCACAAGTGACAAAACAAATAAGCTACAGCCTTGCCTGGCTAAATTACTTACTGTTGCTGGTGAAAAAATATAGATTAGATGGAGAGAAGAAAACTGATTCCCCTGAAAGCCCAGAGCAAGTGAGAGATGACAGAAAAAGCACTTTCCCTCCCTTCAGGTTTGAAAGCGTCTTCAGTCCCCATTGGTTCTTTTGGTCAGGTGCCAACCTGGTGTCTTTTAGCATCTTAACCCCTTATAGGTAAACAGGAATTCTAGACTACTTTATGCTTATGACACAAGGTCACTTTATTGTACTCATGCAATTAGTCAGCCTCTAATGAATACCTTCTCTGAAGAATGGAAGCCTTTTGATATCTAGCCAAATTATATTTATTAGGATTTAAAGATTTGCTATAATTATAATCGGTAAATGCTGGATCATGAAATAAGGATATGGGACTGAAAACTGTATAGGGGTTTCTTTGTTGTTTAATAAACATTGAGAAATGTATCCTTGCAGTATACTTGTGAGATAGGGAAGTACTATTGTCATTTTCAGATGAGGAACTGAAGCACAAAAAGCAAAGCATCTTCTTCCTAGGGTCACACACAAGGTATATGACAGAGTTGAGAGTAGCACCCTGATCTCCTGAATCCTAGCCCTTTGCCTTCACTAAAACACCACACTTATTCCTGATGTTGGGAGAAACGCTATTAAGTTAATGGAGTTACTGTGTGTGCATCCTTTGGAGTGAGATGTGTATTTAGAATATAACCTCTTTGGGACAGGGACAGCCTCTGTCTGTGGTAACTGATCACAATATGTGGGGTTGGGAAGATAGGTCAATAATGAAGAGGACATGTCACTAATACAGAGAAATTTAGATCGCTTGGTAAACTGCTCAGGCGCAAAAATATATATATTAATATGATTAAATGGGAACATATACATCTAGAAACAAATAATGTGTGCGATGTTCCCCGGGTGGGGAAATCTGAAATAAGTTTCCCTGAACCCCGATTCTAAGTCAACAGTTTACAAAGTTGTGGATACCTTTATGGACACCTGACAAAGCATTATTTTGACAAGGAAATTCACTTTTTTAGCTTTCCACTTACCTTGTCGCAAGATTCTGGAGTTTCTTTTAAAACTGAGTGATGTGCATCCAGAATTGAAAGTCAAGGTTTGAAGCTGGTTTACTTTTTGGAAAGGAGACTTTACAACTCCAGCTGAATTTCCAGACATTAAGCAAGTTACTCTCTATTACAGTGGTTGTCAGTTTCTCTTTTACTTTGTGTGAGAAGGTCATATATTAAAATACTGGAAAGCAGTAGTTTTAAATAATTTGTATTGTACCTATGAATGGACCTGTTAGTGGTGGTCACAGATGGTATGGCAGCAGCAAAGCCATCTGTTGTTCTAAGGGCCACAAGTGGAAAGTTGCTGCAACTTCCCCAGAATATATAAATCTGGACTACGTAAATTTGTTCTACCTTCTTGATTTAGATTAATTTACAGAGCCATGGAATATGTATAATCCTATGGTTATTTTAAATTTTTGCTGTGAAAATATGGTTATTGTTTTGGCACTTGATCTGGAGGAGTTAGTGTACATCTGTTGCAGATTGCATCTATTATAGAGACTGTATTTCCTGTGATAATATAGTAAGTATCTATAATTTATAAGCCTGACTTTAACGCCACAACTCCTCTGACTTCTGGAAACTAAACTAGTCTACATGAAACTTACCATATGAGGTTACTTGCCACATCAAATTCTTTAGAACAGATTATGGGGTTTCCTTTGAGTATTTGTCTCTGTGTATCCTAGTAGTTGTTTTTATGAGTTCACAATCCAGAAATTTGTGGTGTCCATTGAAGCAGCATGTTCATGGTTTTTATGACAACTTACTTGATGATATGTAATGGGGTGCAGCTCCAGCTGCTCTCTGGTTCCTTTATTTCAAGAATCTGATTATTCTAAGACTTGGAAACAATAGAGGGCAGGTTCTGAAGATGCATACAAACAAAACTTCTAGAAGAACCATTTGCCAAGGTAAGAGCTGTTCTCAGCATATTAATGTGTGGTAATATGCCATTTTCTTAGTAATAAGTAATGGAGGGAAACATCACAGATGCTTACGAGCAGGAAAAGAGAAAATGAAATGTAGTCAGCTGCCCATTACAAAATGGCTACTTTAGGGTGGCAGTTACTTCTGTCTGCCAAATTCTAAAGGGCCAGCCCAGAGACACATGATCAGAAAAAAGTTTTTTAAAAGTAATCCAGCCTTGTGTTGTAGCATTAAGGACCAGAAAGTCACTAAGGAAAGTGCTTCTGGAAGGGACTACTTTGGCCTTGTGGCTGAAGGTGAGAGCATTGTATCCATTTTTACCTTTCACTTTAAAGGCAACTTCTAAACGCACTAGATTCCTTGTAACTTAAAGCAGATATTTTTTATGTGAACCTACTGAGACATGTTATGATTATTTTGGTTTCAATATAAAGATAAAGTTGATGACATGAACAGGTATTTAATTTCTCCTTTGAGAAATAATTTCTGAAAATCAAAGTATTCGCCAAGATACTGTTTCATTGGGTTTCAATTTGTTTACATAATGGACTGCTTATTAAAATTATTTTCTTGTGAACCTGTCATTCTCAGTCATACTCCTTTGTAGCAGCCACAGTATAGTGTTGTTGCTAAGTGGAATTGCTAATGTTAATCTATGAATATAGATGTGTAATGATTGTATGAACATTACCTGACTTGACTACGTCACACACAAAATTGCTATATAACTATGGTGGATTATTAGAATTTACTATGTGATTATGATCTAACACAGTGATTCTCAACCTATTTATCATTGTGTTACCTGGGCTGCAGGTCGAACCACAGTGCACTCCCCTCTTCTCCCCCACTCCTCCCCAAGACCCCTATGCCTAGTGCCTCCTGCCCAGAGATCCCTCCACAGAGTGGGACCAGGAGTGGAGCCCTGCATGAGTGGGGTGTGGGGCCAATCGGCAGCCCTGATCCTGGATCCTGCCACGCGGCAGCCTGGACATGGCCAGACAGCCGGGACCCGACTGCGTAGCCCGATGCCCGTTAGCACACAGCTGGGCCACAGGGTTGAGAACCACTGACCTAACTTAACAGGGAGCTGTTGAAAGAGAAAACAGAAAAGCAATACAATATATGTAAGTAATCTTACCACATTTTAAAAATAGTGGTCAAGCTGTTAGCTTCAAGGATTTTTGTCTCTATCAAGTTGCAAGCTTTTTAGCCAAAGGTGGGAGCCTGGAGATGAAAAGGGCACTTAAATAGTTACTTTTATAACGATTACCAGTTACCAGAATCCCGCCTTCTCTTGGGATTAAGAGTAATGGGGAGTACTTGTCAGAAACTTTCTAGGGTGACAGGCATACAGGTTTTATTTATTATTTTAAGGTCTCTTTCTTAAATGTGTTTTGTTCTATCTCAACAAAACAGCAAGTGCTCTTCGGGGGAACATGCCTTCAGGGTCTGAGCCTAAATAGGACCTACTGAGGTAGTCCTGGTTAATACTAGTGTGTGGAACCAAGGGCCTGATCTGAGGATGGGATAATTTTGTGATTATACCTGGAGCTAGATGACAGCTAGAGGTCTGAATCCAGGGAATGGTGTGCTCCATGAAACCAGAAAGGGTCCAGTAACTGAGACCTTTACATTTAAAAATAGAAGTTTAAGGCTGCAATAAGGAGACAAACATTTTAATGCAGTGATTACTTGGTTTTATCTCCATGTGTTTTATTTCCTTTCTATGGTTGTATGGCTTCGCTTTAATTAGCACCAAGTCTCTCCTCATTGCCTGGATCTTCCATTTCTGAAACTTCTCCAGGTCATTTTACAGTTAGGCTGTATCTTGCGTGTTTGCTACCCATCTGGTTCGTGCCAGTCAGGAGACTGGATTGTAGGCAGTCAGGTCTAGTGATCAGATTGGGAGTCATGTCTGGTGATTGGAATCTGGATGTGAGAGCCAGGGGTTGACATGGCCATAGCCAGGAAGCAGCGATGAAGGCCAGAATCGAAGTCAGAGTCTGAATGGCCGAGCCAAGGGTTGGGAGACAGAGGGAGCTGAGGTCAGGAATCACAGCTGAGCGTTGGAACTGGATTACCAGAAGTCAGGAAAAGATCATGTAGAGCTTGTTCTGAGGCAGTAGCAAAACTGGGACAGGTTGAGAACAAGGTTCTGTGTAGGCAGGATTTGGAAAGGAGTTGTGGAGCAATGGAGAAGGAGGGCTTGGCAAAATACAAGCACAGGGAGGCTGAATGTCCATGGACATGTTCGTTGAATAACCAGGGAGCTGCTGCTGAGTTTAAGAATTGGCCTGCTAACTCATTCAGCCAGTCAGGTAGGGCAATCCATCTGACACCTAGCTGGCTCATTAGGATATCAGGAATACTAAGCAGGCGCAGCGGCAGGACCTTACTCCTGACAGTGTCATCCCCAAAAATGATCATGGCAAAAGTTGCACTGAAGAAACACTTAACCTTTAAAAAAAATCCAACAACCCATGCACCCCCTCCCACCCAAAAAAAAAAAAAAAAAAAAAAAGTAACTGCACAACACTCCAAACAGGCACAAGAATATTTAGGGGAAGGGGGAATTGTACAATTCAAAAGGGAGCTGTTTGAAGGCCTACTAAACTTTTTCTAGCATTTAATTTGTATGTGTTTTACTCTTGTGGTGGAAACAACTCTCTAGATCAGACTCAGTGTTTCTTTGTTCAGAGAGCCATTAATATATTAAAGTATCATCATAAATAGTATTGAAAATTTTCCGTTAGGTGAGACCTCATTACTGAGCAAATACTATATTATGATCCTAGCTGTAGGTATATTACCAATATAGTATTTAGATGAGTGAGTGAAAACAGTGATTCTGGAAACACGCTACTGTTTTTCTGTGTCTCTCCCACTACTTCTCAGACAAAATTTGTGCAGTTTCCAAGTAAAACTGTATTTAATTCCCTGACCTGTAAAATCAATCTGGCATTTGAAAGTCAACTGTATTCTCCCAGACTGGAATGTTATCACCAGTAATGAGGTTTCTGCCTTTGTTGTGCAACCCCAGATTTCAGTGATGCAAATGAGAGCAGAAATTGTGGCTGCAGTTGGGTTCAGACGTAGAGGTGTCAAATAGAGTTCATCTTCCTGCGATAGATGTATTGGCTCTGGAATGCTAACAGCAGTTAAAAATTTAAGTTTTTGTCAGTAAACTAAGCAGATACGTCTCTAAATCCTCACAGAACTTATTTGTTAAGAAGGTACCAGTTTAGCATTTTCAACGTAAACCCCAGTTCTTGTTCGAGCGCTTGCTTATGTAGATTCCAGTTAGGTGTGTGTGTGTGTGCCACGTGCACAGTTGGAAAGTTTTTCCCCTAACTGGAATGGTCTTGAGCAGCACGTCTCGAATGACAACAGTTAGGAGAAGGTGAGTAACCGTTTTTTTAAAGATTGTAAGCAATTTAGGTCTTCTGTTGTGGGTGTGTGGCACCTAGTGCAATAGAGACCTAATCGGGATTCTGTCCACTACTGCCAAGCAAATAATAAAATTAGTGCAAAGGTGCATTAAATTCTCTTACTGCTAAATATCTCAAAAGCCTGAATTAATGATTCAGCCAAAGTAGAAGTCTAATTGCAGAATATAATTAACTACAAATGAGTTAAAAATGTAACCGGTTTTACTTGTGCTCTAAGTTCAATTCTGAATTCTTCTATGTAAAATGACCACTAGATGGCACTCTTATTTGGTTCAACCCTTAACTCCACATTAGGTGGTGGTGGTAGCATTTTTGGTAGGGTTTTTCTGTTGTCTTATGAGGACTATCCATGGTTTGATAAATCTTTAAAAGATATATTTATGGATTACTTAGTATATGAATTACCTGGTTAACACTCTATATCAGAAAAGTTAAATGAACAGTGATTGGTGATACTTTTGATGTTGCTGGGTTCTTTCTTGGCATTGTTTTTTCAAAATAATAAATCAAAATAAAATACAGCATGTGCTTTCAAAATAATGGAAAAAACTAGTTGTAAACAGCTAATGAAAGCTTTTGCCGTAGTTCCTTTATATACCCATGCTTATGGCTATTTGTTTAGAAATATATGTATAGCTATATATTGCTCATTTATTCCATCCAAGATCACTAGGTCAGTATAATATAGGATTCTGCTTGAGTTTTAAACTGACCAGTTTTTGTAGGAACTTTATCCTTCTAATCCTTTTTATTAAAAAAATAAAATCTCACTTCTATAATGAAATTTTAAAAATCCAGTTTTTTTCATTTGAACTAAAATTATTAATGAAGTTCAAGGTATATTGCAGAGGTCTTGGCAAAACTGTAAAAGGAGGCTAGGTAAAATAAATTTTATTATACACTTCACCTGAGAGAGAGACCTATTTAATCCGTATCTGGATGGTAGAGCAACTGTGCAGTACTGTAGTTTCAATTCAAAGCAATCAGTTTGTCTGGTTATTAGATTGTATTTCCAGCTAGAGAGAAAAATAACAGTCACAAAGTAAGAAACTGAAACATAGTGCACTCTGTTACACTCACTTATTCCTATTCATTTGGATCTTTTCGTAGACAAAGAATTCTTGGTTATAAAGGTAGATGAGAATAAAATCTTAATTTCATGGAATTTCTTTAGATGCAAAAATGTTTGAGGTGGTAATGATTTTTTTTAAAAAATTCCATACTATAATTTCCTGTGCAGAATATTTGATACATTGTGAAATACACCAGTAAGGTCCAGTAAAAACAAATTTTGCAAATGGAGATGGAAAAAGAGCTAGTGGGGATGGGAAGAGGAGGCTTGAATTGCTGAAAGTGAACTGATTCTAGTAAGTCATTCACAGATCATTGAAAACATGTACAATGGAAATCTGACATACATCATCTGAAATATGAATAGGGAGATATTTATAAATAAGTCCCAAACTGAAGGCCTTTCTTTGATGTAATCCTGATAAAATTTGAGGACGGGTAAGAGAGGATCCAACTAATCTCAGTTGTCTTTTAAGAAATGTAGGAAGGATAAGTACTTAATTAGCTTTGTAATTTTTAAAAATTTAAGAAAGCATCAGTTCATCTAGATACTGATGGCCAATGTGTGCTTTATGGATTCTGTAACAATACAATTTGTCATGCACAAGTTTCTCACAATAGTCATATCTACCCACTTGCTGGTATCACTGTCATCTTGGGAATAAACTTAAATCACTCAGCCCTTGCCAAACAAGCCTGTGTCTGGCTGTTTCCAAAATACCTAGATATTATGGTGATAGGCATTAGTTTGCCAGTCCTCAAACTGCTGAACATACTGGTGGTATCTCAGCCTATGATTTAGGAATATCTCCTGACTACTTCAAATATATATTGGATAATGATGATAGTGGATGAGTAGTACCTTACAAGAAAGATGTGGTGACAGCCCACTGCCTCAGTCTACCTTTTGAGAGAGTTCCTTCCGTGAATAAGAATAGTTCCACACACAGGGATTGCAGCCTAGTCATAGGGATTGCAGCCTAGCCTGAAGATCAATGGGTGGATTAAAAACTAGATTAACAAATGTGAAGGTTTGGACTCTGGACTAAGGAGGCCTGGAGCTCTCCGGATGCAAGAGGGTTCCCATGTCCAGAGTGCTGTGCTTTTGTGGAGACAGGAGAATAGGAAGTAGTAGGGGAGGGAAAGGACTAGGGAATGCCATGGAGACTTCCAGGGCCATCTCTAGGATTTTTGCTGACCCAGGCAAAAAAAAAATTGACTGTCCCTTCCTTGCCCCATTCCAACCTTTTCCTCAAATCCCTGGCCCCACCTCCTCCCCAGGGCATGCTGCATTTCCTCCCCTCCTCCCGCCCCATTACTTCCCATAGACTGGCACAGCCCGCTTCCCACTCTGTTTTGGGGCAGGGCCATTCCCCACCAAACCAATCCCTTCCACTTCAGGGAAGGCATCAGAGACTTGCCAAGGGAAATAGCTTCCATCCTACCTCGGCTTCCCCCCGGGGCGGCAACCCTCTGGCTGGCAGAGTGGCTGCTTAGTGCCCTGTCTCGCACACTGCACTGGGTGCTGTTCCCTCCAGTGACAGACCCTGACCTCCCCAGCGTGCAGAGGCTTCAGCTTCCCTGGCCACTGATGTCTGACTGGGTAGTTGGGCCAGGGCCCCTGCCCCTCTCAGGCCTGCGAGCCAACCAGCCACCCTGGGGAGGGGAGCATCTGCCAGGCCCGCCTCGGTGGGGTCAGCCTTGCCCTCCTCTGCCTCCCCACCACGGTAGCCACCGCTGCTACTAGTAGCGCCGCCTCCCAGCAGGGGGGACATCTCAGACCCACTTCCCAGCCTCCCATCTCTGCTGCTGAGGCTGGGGATGGGGGGGAGGGTCCAAGCTGCCACTGTGGGTGGGAGAAATGGGAGGCTTGGAGTATGCAGGTGTCTTTCAGTGCTGGGGTGGGGGGAGAAGGGGGGTGGAAGTTTCGCCTACCCCCCCATCCTAGCTCACCTCTGCTCCCCTGAATGTGCCGCCACTCTGCTTCTCAGGTGAGGGAGGGGGAGAAGCGGAGCAGCAGCACGTTCAGCGAAGGAGGCAGAGGCGGGCGGGGGCAACGTTGGTGCCTATGATAGCCAGCACTGGAATCCCGCCCCTGCAAAAGTACTGCCCCAAGCACCTGCTTGCTTTGCTTGTTTGCCTTAGCTGCAGCCACACTACTTCAGAGATCACAATTGACTGGGAGATCATCTAGGATCGACCAGTCGATCACGATTGACCACTGAGTTAGACTGACAGGCCCTAGAGAAAAAACAGATTGAAAGATGCTCTTTTTGTAAACAGTCATTTGCAATAACACATCTTAAACTTCCATTTTTAGCAAGAGTGTTGGTCCCCAAGAAGTTAACACAAAGATGGACAGGACTGTGCTCTAGGCATTTCATGCACTGGTGGGGCTTTGCATTATGAAGTCAGCTTCACTAAGACTAGAACTAAGAACTATACATTGGCCTTTTTTGCATCTTACAGGATCACAAGTACATTCCATACGTGGCTGGCTTGACCTGGGAGTTAAAATAGATGGGGCATTCCTCTCCTGCTTGGATACAGCTAATGTAGTGTCAGCCTACAATCTTGCCAAAGAATGAAGAAACAAGGTCACAATGGACAATTGTTGAATCAGTTGTAGGCAAACTAGATTCAAAATGTTTGATTCAAGTGCGTTGTAATATACTTCATTGTAAAATTGTTATGCCAGTTATGTAGGCTCAATACTTATGTTTGGCCTTCTGACTTTCTGATATCTTTGTTTTGACAGATGGTATGCAAATGAGGAAACAAACTTGTGAAGCAAGTGGGCTAATGCTACAATATATGTTTATTGTAGATTATGATGGCCTCAAAAAGTCATTGATCTCTATTGCATCATTTGAATGTGTGATATTGCTGTGCCAATAGCCATTGTCATTTGTTTAATAGACTTTCAGATGTAGGAAACTCCTATTTTGCCATTTTTTTAAAAAAAAACCTAACCCATATTCTGCATCTGACAGATGTGTGAGGCAATTGAAAACCATGTGTGTCTAGGAACCAGAAAGCAGAGCTGAAATGAGATTTTAAATTATTTTAGTAAATTAGTGGGAGACTTACACATTACACTTAAGACTTGACTATCTGGGTTTTAAATAGTTTGTAGTTACTATGTTTAGTTACCAAATCTTTTACCAATGTTCAAATAAGGCTATGAGTGAATAATCCTCCTCTCTTCATTTTAGAAATTAATGTGGTAAAGTCAAAATGCTGGATATATCACATCACTATGTTTCCATAGCAACAGAAAGTTATAAGCATAAGATTAAATTTGCTGCATTATCATGGAGAGTGTCTCAGGTAGCTCTTAGTGTAACATTAGTAGATTCTATAACAAAGTAAATGTAGAAAAATACTGACCAAGTCACATTTTTTTGTATAAATGTTTCACTACTACAAGTTTCACAAGTGTGAAATTTCTTTTTGAAACTACTGAATACACTATTAAAAAGCAAAAACCCTTTTCTGAAACATCATGCCCCAACCTTTAGAGGGCCTTTGTGTGTGTGTGTGTGTGTGTGTGTGTGTGTGTGTGTGTGTGTGTATATATGTATAATAATATGGATAGTAAATATTTTATGTTCAAAACATGCATAAATTAACTACAACAATGCTCATGGGATCGTCTATAACAAACAAGCAACAGTAAAAATGTAAGAAGGGGTTTCTCTGTAGTTTTCAGCCAAATTGTAAGAAGTGTGTCAGGGGGTGAGTAAGAATGCTATCTAAATATCAGACACACAAGGTGGGTGAGGTAACTTTCATTGGACCGACTTCTGTCGGTAAAAGACAAGTTTTTGAGCTTATACAGAGCTCTTCTGCTCTGGGAAAATCCATTTCCCATGCCTGAAGAAGAGCCTTGTGTAAGCTTGGAAGCTTGTCTTTCACCATCAAAAGTTGGTTCAGAAAAAGATATTACCTCACACACCTTTTCCCTCTATAATCCTGGGATGAACAACACTGCATATCTAAATAATCAGGGTTTTTGTTTTTTTTTCTGACAGTACATAAAGACCTGTTCTGTAATAGCTCCATTTATTTTTAAATTTTCCTTGTGGGTACTAATGATCATATAGGAAAATAGAGTTGTCAGTTTTATAGCTCTGAAGATTTACTGCACATTTAGTAAACATATTTCAGTTGCATTTTTCTGTAAAAGGAATAGAAGGATAATGCTTCTATTAGAGTGATCAAGTACACACAAAGAAATGGGTTAGGAAGATGTATGAAAATGCTTTTAGACGAATCCCATTTTCCTGTGTAAATTGCCTCTGGCGTATATAAATGTCTCATATCTTTGGTAATTCTTGAAGTACAGTGCTGGTAATAGTGGTCATGCACACTGATGTTTAGAAAGGAATATCTATGAATTGCTTTGTAATAGGTCTGGCAACCGACTTCTGGATGTTGCTTTGTAGAAGCTCACAGCTTTTTCTGTTTAGCATGTTCTTAAATAGAGAACAGTTCATTAGAATTTTAATTTAAATGTATAACTTTCAGGGTTATTTTTCTGTATTCAAATAAATAAATCTGTTACAGTGAACAAGAACAAAAGCACTCCCCCACCCCACCCCCCATGGGACAGCATGCCTTCATGCTTCAGGACATTAATATTTCAAGTCACATTGGATAAAATTGAACAGTGGATGAAACCTAATTATTTTTCTCATTCTTGTGATGTGATCTTATCCAGGTTCATTCTCTTATTTCTATATTCTAGTGAATTTCATTATAAATCATTCACTGTTACCTGACAAACCTCTTCCTTTTAAAAATAGCATTAGTAAAATTCAAAAGACCAAAATGCAAATGCTTTGTCTCGCCTGCCTTGTTTTTCTATATTGTATGATTTTTTTTTCCTTCCCAAAGTGTTTCTGTATCTTGGGGGGGAAAAAATGAAATATGTTCCTTTGCTCTTTCTGTAGTCTGTTAATTCTGATAATCTGCTATGATTCCTTTCTCATCCCTTTCATCTGCTTTGTACAGATGTCCTCCTCTGATGCTGTTCAGCCTTTGGCACCTTCTCCTTCTTTGCAAGCTGCTGCTGAGAAGAGCAAATTGGAGGTATCTTTCCTAGTGTAATTTTTTTGTCAGCCTACATATTATAATACAGTGCACAGATTTGTACATTTGATTTCATCCATAATGCAGAGTAGCTTTCCTGGGATTTAGCAGAGTGTTTCATTGTCTTTGTTAAAAGGAACTCAGACATTTAAAACAAGCCACAGGCTTTTCTACACCCTGTATCCCTGCTCACATAAGTTTAAAGGAGCTAGTGCAGGGGTGGGCAAACTTTTTGGCCCGAGGGCCACACTGGGCTTCAAAATTGTGCAGAGGGCCATGTAGGAAAGGCCCCGTCCCCTATCTGACCCCCACCCACTTCCCGCCCCTGACTACCCCCCTCAGAACCCTGACCCATCCAACCCCACCCACTTCCCGCCCCTGATCGTCCCCTCCAGAGACCCCCCCACTCTAACTGCCCCTCAGGACCTCACCCCTTATCTAGCCCCCCATCTGCTCCCTGACCACCCTCCCAAGACCCCCCTCTTCCCCCAAACTGGCTTACCTGATCAGCTGGGCAGGGGGCCCAGCGGCTCTCAACGCTCTGCTGGGGCGCACGTCTTCCCGCGCTCCGCCCGGCACTTTGGGCCAGGAGCACAGGGCCCCGCGGCTGGCTGGTAGCGCAGGGTTCTGGGGCTTGCTGCGCTCGGTCCGGACCCCTGCCGGGAGGGCGGGGCCCCGCTACTTGCCGCGCTCGGCCCTGGGCCCTGAAATGGGGGCTGCGTGGCTTGCTGTGCTGGGCCGGGAGGGCGGGGCCAGTGCCCCGGCTAAAGCTCACAGGTTGGATAAAAGTGGCCGGTGGGCCACATGTGGCTCGCGGGCCGTAGTTTGCCCACATCTGAGCTAGTGCCTCTAGCTAAGATTTTTCACACACATATATTTTTCTTGCTCGCTCGCGCGCGCGCGCGCTCTCTCTCTCTCTCTCTCTCTCTCTCTCTCTCTCTCTCTCTCTCTCTCTCTCATATTTTGGTTTATTATTAGCATATTCAAATCTTACTCTGTTGAGCTACAAAGCCATGTAAAGTTACCTTCACACCACTAGCAAAGACACGAGTTTGTTTTGTTATCCCTTTCTCTTAGAGCATTACTTTGATTAGACAACAAGCCTCTGCCCTCTAGTAAAGCAAGATTTCTAAGATTGCTTTAGAAATCTCCCCTGAAAGGGAACTGCTATTCCAGCCAAGCTAACAGGTCTAATGCCTTTTTAAACTAATTTCAAGGGAATTAGAGCCCGTCAATACAGATCCATTTGGTGGAATTTTCACTAATTCAAATTTTGTCCTTTTTTAGAATTTTCTTCTAGTTATGGACAGTGTATAGACATGGAAAAAATAACCTCCTAAAACATTGAACATTTAGAACACTCTGACACTGTACACAAATACAGGTTGTATGAGGCATCAACACTCCATGCATGGGGCTGTTGAGGTAGAACCTATATTCTTCTTTGAATAGTGGCCCGATGGCTGCTCCATTGAAGGTGTGCCTGCATCACTGTGCTGCTGATTAGAGAATTTTGGAGGCAGTGTCCATTCAACCTGTGCATGCACTGCCCCACTCCTCTCCCATGATCTGCAGTGAGGGTAACCAGCATTGTGTGGGTGAATCCTTCTCAGTTCCTTCTGAATGCCTGTGGCTAGAGACTGAGCTTTAGTTGTCTGTTAGCAGATCTTACCTTTTATAAATTTCTAATTTTCTCTAATCTTTTAGAACTTTTTTCTTTTTCACTTTATCTTTTATTTATTCCCCCCCTCCCCCGAAAACCTCCCACTTTACTTCATTTTTTTTCACCATCCCTGGCCCCTCACAGGATATGCCTGGTTCACTGGGTTCAAGAAGCGTCTCAGTTGCAGAGCAGCTATCCTAGTGACTGATGGACATTCTCAGTGCATTTGCTGCCTGGGGGAGAACCACATCCTGCACAAGTGTGGTTTATGCCAGCAATTGAAACCCAGATCCAGAAAGGGGGGAGAACTGAGACTCAAGCTTGTCTTAATGGAAGCAGTTCTCCAACAGTCGCATGGGATAAAATTGAACAGCAGATGAAACCTAATTATTTTTCTCGTTCCTGTGATGTGATTTTATCCAGGTTCATTTTCTTATTTCTATATTCTAGTGAATTCTCAAGGCAACCGTCTACATCTAAGAGTGGTGAGCCTACAAAGTCATCCATGAGCTAGTCTCACAAGGCTTCTAAGAAGAGGGCTGTGAATCCACACAGGAAGCCCTGACCAAGCTGAAAATGATCTCCGATTCACTTGGAGTCATTGGTACCGATGGCACCAAAGCTGTCTAAATCCGGCACCCAGAGCTTACACGTTACCTCCCCAATAGAATATATTATTAGAAACCTTCAGGCCCTCATCCTACTTCTTCACACCCATCCGCCTCAAATGATACTTCTGAAGCATTGTCCAGGTGCCATTAGACCACTCTCTTCAACACCATCCAATGTTAGCACCCATAGGAATGAGGGGATTTCTCCCTCACCCCATTCTGATTACCCAGGAATGGGTAACCTCTGACAAATGGGTACTGGAGGTTGAGATGAATACCCCATGCATTTCACCTCTTCTCCACATGCCCTTCCCCATTCCTCTTCAGGGACCCTTCTCATAAAACATTATTACAAGAAGAAATAGTCTCTCTCTTCTCACCATAGGAGCCATAGAACCAGCACCCCTATATCTAAGAGGCAAATGCTTTTACCCTTGCTCCTTCCCGATACCCTACAGAAAGGGATGTTGAATGTCCATTCTAGACCTCAGAGGGTTCAACAAGTTTATTAAGGCTTAGAAGTTCAAGGTGGTTGTTTTGGGAATGATTATTCCAGTGTTAGAAAGAGGAGACTGGTTTTCAGCCCATGACCTTCAAGATGATTGTTTTCACATTTCGATCATACCACGTCACAGAAGATACCTTAGATTCATACTCGGCCAGGACCACTACAGCGTACTCCCTTTTGGCCTCTCATTGGCTCCAAGGTCACCTCTGTGATGGTGGCCCCAACTATTTGTTGGTGGCCTAGCTATGCTCTCAGGGTGTTATGATCTACCCTTACCTGGTTGATTGTCTTGGCAGGGCGCATTCCTTCTTCGAAGCCCAGTGAGTTACCTATACCACTCTGGATTTGTTCAGGAATCTTGGCCTACAAATCAATACATAAAAATCAGCATTCATACCGATACAGTGGCTAGATTTCATAAGAGCCAACCTCAACTCCACATGAGCAAGAGCACTGCTCCCAAAACAGATTCCTCAGTCTCTCCACGCTTATGGAGACCATGCAATCCAGCCCTCAGATATTGGTTACACTCCCTTCAGCTTCTGTGGCACATGGCCATAGGGACATAAGTGATATTCATGCCAGACTTCACATGAGATGCCTCCAATCATCATGGTGGTTTGTTTTTATAGACCGAACAAAGGCAACATAGACAAACTGATGTCACTGTGCCTCGCAATCAAACACATCACTCATAGGACGGTGCACACATCCTATGACTTGCAGTGCAGGGTAAATGGGCTCCATCCGAGACGTGCCTTTGCATCAATCTGTGAGAATTCAGAGCAGTCAGAAACGCATGTGCTCATTTCTTTCCACCGATCAGAGGTACACGCACAAACGTCATGATGGACAATATAGTGTGCATGTATTACATTATCCATGAAGGAGGCACTAGATTGCCATCCCTTTATAGGGAAGCACTAATGCTATGCAACTGGTAGATTTTCCACAATGTTACAGTATCAGCAGCCTACTTACCAGGAATGCACAACAAGACAGCAGACAGTTTCAGCAGCAAATTCTGATGATGAGGGGACACTGAGAGGCTTATTTTCAACTTTTCAAAACAAGAAATGTCCATGGTACTGCTCTAGAGTGGGCACTGGCCAGCCCTCTGTGGGGGACAATCCCACCTCCACTCATGGGATAAGGGCCTTCTTTATGCCTTTCCTCAATTCCATCTGTTGCTGAAAGTCCTGTTGAAAATTAAAAAAAGGGAAAGCAAACATACTAATCACTCCCACCGGGCCCAGACAGATATGGTACCCTTAACTGCCTCAACTGGTGCTGTGTCCCCTGATGACTCTTGCAGCCACTCCTTATGTCCTCTTGCAGAACAAGAGATGCACTCTTCATCCCACCCTTTGGATACTATGGCTCAAATCCTGGCTTCTTCATGGTTCCAGCACACAGAGACATCATGCTATGAAGAGGTATTGGAAGTATTATTACCTAGCAGGAAAGTGGCTACCAGTCGTACTTGCCTACAAAAGTGGACCAGATTTCAGATTTGGTGCAAATCCAAAAAAGTCCTAGACTAATTGCTGAATATCAAAAAATTGGGACTCTGATAGTTTGCTAAAAGTACACCTAGCTGCAATAGTGATATTCCACCAGCAGGTAGAGGGGTACTCCGTTTTCCCCCACCTAACTGTGAAGAGGTTTTTCAAAGGTGTAGTGAGCCTCTTTACCCAACTTAGGCTTCTTACTAGATTGAGATCCCATTGTGGAGTGTTAAAGGGACTGATTAGATTGAACTCATGGTCATGAGTTTCAAAGTCCTTCAGAATAAAGCTCCATCATTATGACTGTTCTTCGTTTTACTTTTTATAACAATGAGAAATTTCCGTAATAAAAACTATTGTAATGGACCATAAAGGTTGTATAATATTCAAAACAGGTAATGCCAAAGTAGGGTTCATGGAAAACCCAAACTCTACCCCCTTCTCCATATGCATTATAGTAGTCTTTACATGATCATGTACTGTTTCACAAATACAGTATCAAGTAGAATCTTTCCTACAACCTTGCTTTCGTGTATGTAGAATCTTAGTTCTATCTACTGCTCGGTATCCTAGACAGTAAGTGAAAGACCATTTTATATGAAAAGTTCATAGTAAATCATATGACTTTGAATATATGTCAGCATGGATCCCGCAGTAGGGGTGCATTGTAGAAGTGTTGTGTGTAATTGGATTCTTTTGAATAGCAGTGGAAGTCAAGGCTGCACACGTGCCCTGTGCCACTGTGTGCTACTGCGCAAGGTTATAAAGGATGGAGCAGCTCTGACCCTCCCTCAGTGGTCTCTTACCAAGACAGAATCTAAAGAGCATCTGACCTTTTACATTTTAAAGTGTCAAACCAATTTTACTAATTTAGTGAAAATTTTCATTTTACTTTCCTTCTCCCTTGAATTGAATGTTCCAAAAAAAGGTGGGGGGAGGGAGAGGAAAATTCACTATACTCCATAGCAGGGAGAGGCACTTTGTGCCATCTGTCATGCCTCATGTCAGTCTCAAAACTCAGTGCTCAAACCTTGTTCTTTTGTGACACTCATTCACCTCATTTAGAGACACAGCTATTGCCCATTCTGCCTAGGGAAAGAGCCATATCCCAGACAAGTGCTTGGTGTACCATTTTGTTTTTCTTTCAGGACCAGGACTACAAGTCCAGGAGTTCTCAGCTCATATTACAACTGCTTGAGTAATGAATATGGTTTACTTCAGCCCTAGAGCAAGTAACTCCAAAGTGGAGCCAAAAGAATTGGCATTAGTCAATGCTCTCATGCACACACTCAACCCTAGAATAAGTCAGTGGATAAGAAGAGGAAACCATCAAAGCTGGCATTTAGAGCATTCATACTGGTCCCAGCACAAGCATCTACAACACAGCAACTTATCAATAGAGGTGGCACCTATGCCCCTGATAGAATGTTGAGAGGCAGAGTGGGTGGAACAGAAACATAGCTCCACATATCCCATGGGATCATCCTTCCAGGAGGACATAAAACCTCTTGCCTCCAAAGACTAAGTATTGAGGTCCTCCTCTAACAAAGGGGCAGTACATGGTTAAGTAGTCCTGGTTCCAGCTCCATCAGTGGTTCCGATGACTGAGCTGATCATGGCCCTTAGATGTGCCCTCATCACCTGCACCAAAGTGATGACTAGCATCCGAACCTGCATAATACGTGCTGCTGCCCAGTACCAGTATTTTAAGAGGTCTATTTTTTTCACTGTTGCCAGATGACTCCTCCTTTCTGGCATGCAGTCTGTATGCCTCTTCTGTACTCTGAGTGCCACCAAGAGTGTAACAGCAGGCTATCACTTAGGGCTCTGCCTGAGATAAGGCATGAGTGGCACTGGGTCGATCAATCTCAGTCAGGCCAATACCTCTATGGCATGCCGTTTTGGCTTTACTGGGACTGTCACTGCATAGTGTCCCAGAACAAATCCCCTTCTGATGCATCAAGGAAGTGGAAGCAATCCTGGTCTCTGGTGGCATTTTTAGTCAGGGCACCAACACCAGAACCTGATATTGACCCCCATGAGTTGGAGGCAATAGAGACAGCAGGAATACCTGTTTCAACTGAAAGAGTTGTCTTCATTACTTGATGAGGCAATGACACTAGCTCCTACTCCAGCATGGCATTCCAGGAACTCCAGTACTGCATTGTAGAATATCTGGACATTGAAATTACAGTAATACAGGAGACATCATACAAGCTTTTTGATATACTAAGCTCTGCAACATCAGATTTTCTTTTTCCATCTGTGAGGGCATATTTGAGCTGGCAAATGCCGGAAACTTTCTCCCATTTCTAAACGCATGAAAAGAAGATCCCAGGTGCCCCTGAAGGGCTTTGAATTTTTCTACACTTTCTCAGGATTGGAGTCCCTGATATCAGCAATGCAGGAAAAATCTACATTTTCAAAGAGCACACTGAAGGTCATGGACCCTAAAAAACTAGACACTTCGGGGCAAAAAGCATACTCCTCTGCCTCACTGCAGTTTTGGTTGGCAAACTACCAGGCTATGGTCACAAAATATAATTTTCTCATCGGGGAAAGGGTCACTGCTTTCCTGTCACTAGGTAATTGTAGTCTAAGATCCCACAGGAGGATAGGGAATGTAACAGAGTTGACACTTGCCTCTTGCCAGTGCCCCCTTTCACTGGCTGACCATGTCTGTGGTTTTTTTTTTTTCACTGGGGTGGTACCCACCTCTTGCAAGCGCCCTCCTCTGGCCAGTGGATCTCTTGATAGGTCTTCAGCGACTCATTCCTCTAGCTGAGCTGCCTACACTGCACAAGACCCCCACCACCACCCCATCCCGTGAGACTTAGACCCCGTTGGTCAAACTGAGGACCGATCTCAGTACCCTGGTTGGCCAGCTTACATGTGAAGGTTCTTGCTCCTTCTTGCCCCAGGGCTTCCTCCTTGAAAGTTCTTCAGCTGTCTTTTAGTCCTCTGACCCCAGCTCTCCAGCTGGGTTGGTCTAGATGAACCCCATTCAACAAGGTAACAGTTCCTGGGAAAAGTACTGTCTGTGGGCCTGTCAATGAGTCCTGGCAGCCAGCCAGAAGTTATTCCCTTGCTTCCCTCTGCCAGCAATGACTTGCCTTAACACTTGCAGCCAGCCAGGCGCACCTCTTGCTTTCCCAGTCCCCTGCTAGCAGACTAGTCCAGCCAGGTGCATCTCTTTTATAGGGCCCTCCTGGCCCTCATTGGCTGCTTCCTCTATAGCCTCTCTGCTTGGTTGCTTTCTCGCAAGCACTCTACCCTATTGTCGGGATCTCTCTTCTGCTCCTTTCCTAGGATGGGTGCTGGAGGACACTGAGGACTCCAGTAGGGGGCCTTTGAGTATTAGGCCATACGTTAGTACGCACATATATGACGACGCTTGCTTGACTTCATCTATAGCCCCTATGTATCTGACTCCGGTCCATTCACTGTCCAGTGAAACACCAGTTTGATGGAAAGGTCTTGGTTCTACCTCAAGTCATGTCAGAACTGGAATGGTGGCTATGACCTAAAAATATATGAGGATTACTGTGCTTAGCATCCTACCCAACAAGGACTTGAGTCACAAATGTATCAGGAACAGTTGAAAAGCCATCTGGGCCACTTACTGATGCAAGGGACCTGGTCCTCAGTAGGTGTGGGAATTCCTATAAACCGCTTGGAATTCAGAGGCATTGGACTAGCCCAGGGGTCTCAAACATGCAGCCCACGCCCTTCCCTGTGGCCCGCCAAGCTCCCTGACGCCCCCGCCTCCATACCAGTTTCCAGAAGGGAGGGGCCAAAAGCGGACGCTTCTCTGCTGCCTGGCTGGGCCGCTGCCGATCCCCAGCTACCAGGCACTGCTGCTGCGGCTTCAATGAACGAGCTGGGACAACGCTTCGCAGAAGCTCTCTACAGTGACAGTCAGGAGTGGTAAGCCAGGCTCCCTGCCGCCCTCCTGCCTCTCTCTGCAGGAGACTTATCGCTCCTGGCCACCACTGCAGAGGGCTCCTACAAAGTGCCGCCCCAGCTTGTTCACTGAGGCCACAGCAGCAGAGCCTGGAAGCCGGGGCTCGGCAGTGGCCCAGCCAGGACACTTCGCAGGAGCCCTCTGTTGGCAGTGTCTAGTGCTTTCCAAGAGGGAGTGGGGAGCTGTGTGCTCACAGGATGAGGCGGGGCAAGGGCGGGACCTCATTGAAGAGGTGGAGTGGGGGCGGGGCCATGAGCAGCAAGGAGGGGGGCGTGTCAGTGATGTGGCCCTCGGGCTAGTGCACTAGTCCTCATGTGGCCCTTGTAGTCATTTGAGTTTGAGACCCCCTGGACTAGCCTGAATGACCACCTTACCTAGTCTCTTACCTATCCTAGTGCAGGTCCTGGTAAACAATATGTCTGCTATGCACTACATTAACAAGCGAGAAGGTGCTCACTCATCACTGCCCCTTATACCTGGAACCACAAATAGATATGGTGTGCAAGTGCTAGTTGACAGACACTGCTTGGAGAAAACTTCTGAACTTGGGTGGATGGTATGCATATGAACCCACGTGTGGCATACAGCTAGGGACCACGCATCTTGAAGACCCTCCAGTTACAGTAAATAACAAAGGAGACAGTCTGAAGAGGAGGTTATTTCTATCTATAGCTTGCTCTTGCAAAGGCTAGGCCATCACATCTCAGAGTATCTAAGTGTATAATGGAATGTCTTTTTGCCGCATACTTCTCCCACCAAACATCAAGGCTTATTTCTCTAGCCCTCAAGCAATGCCCTCTGCCTATGTCTGAAATGAGTTAGTTGCCAAGAACTGAAAGGTGGCAACATGCTGTAAACTTTTGTCAAGCATTATATAGTGGACTTGGCTGCCAAGCAGATGCCAAGATCAGGAGAGCGGTAGTACTGCTACAGTTGATACTCCTTGTCTTGCCATCCTGAAGGCATATTGCTTACCAGTCGTGGACAGTGCATCCATACTCTCACAACTTGAAGAAAGAAGAATGGTTACGTATGCTACAGTAATTGTGCGGCTCTTTGGGATGATGTGTGGATCCCAAAACCAACCCTCCATTTTTGCTTTCAGTCATCAGCTAATGGAGACTCTGCCTTGTGAGGGAACTGGGGGAAGGTTACAGTTAGTCTGGTTTTTGTTTTCACACAGGAACATGAACAACAGGAAATGTGCATTTAGGCACATGCATTCCTACTGGTGGGATGAACACTGACTACAGAATCTTGAAAAACCACAGTTACTGTAGAGTTAATCATTCTTTACATAGTAATCTCCATGTTAAGGTATTGAGCCTGTGAATGCTAACATAATTTAATTTAAGCACAGGAGTAGTCTAATTGAAATCATGGGGATTTCTCGTGTGCTTATAGTTAAGTCTGTGCATATGTGTAAGAATAGATCTAAGTATACAACATAGAATAAAGGTGAAATTTTGCTGACTTACTATGTACATTTGTGATTAGTTTATCTTCATCTTTGCTGCCTTGGCCTTTGACTTACACATAAGGAAAGCTGTGCAGTTGTCGAAAAGAAATTGTATGGTTGGTGGAGAATGACAAAATTGAAAATGCATAAGTTAGAGAAGGCAATCCATATTGTAATCTCTGGCAACGACACAGTGGATGAATTTACATTAAATGTCATAGGTATAAATATTTTTTTAAAAAAGAATCTCTATGCCTAATTAGCACTGTAAAAATTGACCATCTAAAACTTCAAAAGAGTTTTAAATGTAGCTTAGGATAATAACTTGTCTTGCCAATTTTTATAGTTTTATAATTTTCATGTTTTTAAACATGTCACACAGCAAGAGAAGAAAAAAGACTCGCAAGCAGCAAGGAAAGTAGTGCACATTACTGTAGACAGGTTCTGTCAAATGCATAAATTAAACAAATTAGAAAAATATTTCCTCTGGCTTTCTGTTTAAAGTAATATCGCTGCATATATTGCTTGTTACAATGGTCTGAAAAAGAAATTTTGGTGGTGATTAAATTGGCAGTGTCTCTTTAAAGACGGTATTGTAATGCAGTCACATAAGTGGGAAGAGATAAGGGCACAATTAAATAACTTGGGCATTTACCACCTGGGGGACCTTCCCATTCAACATTACCATAGTATAAGCATAACTTTTGGTATGAAATATCTTTAGTGTGTGAACACACACAGGGTACAATTTAATGCATATGTGCTGTGCAGGGACACATGATAACTTTCCAAAAAAAAAAAAGGGGTAAAACTACAGCAATGGTAGTGCTTGTTTAAATTTGTATTACATGTCGACCTATTAAAGGAAACTAAAAATTAAACCTGTAATTTAATTAAAACCCTTCCCAATATTGATTGGAAGGAAACAAGTACAAATGCTCTCCTTCCTCAATTTTCTAATACTTACTCATAAAGAGATGAGTTAAAAATGGAGAAAGAAGACATCTTGGCAGTCTAATGTCCAGGCACTCTGTAGTCCCATGGCTAGAATCTAATTTTGCCACAAAGTTTGATCTGTTGCTATTTCACTTGGCCAGGTGTGGATGGAAACTATACAGGCAACATGCTCCTCCGCGGGTGTATTGTGCTGACTTCAAAGGAGATAATATGCACTCTTTAAATTCTACCAAGCTGCTTCAAAATATACATATTTTGAATCTGGCTTAGTGATTTTGCTGCCTCAGCATTCACAGTTTTCTTTCATAATAATCATACCTTGGAGCTCACTATGTATGTCCTTTGTGCAGTATATTAAATTCAGATCAACAGAAATGTTCTTCATAAGGTATTCAGAGTAGTTGTCTTGAGCATATACTGGATAATAAGATGATCATGTTTTGGACAATTACATGTTTTTGAAAAGTGTTACTCTGCTGTCTTTTTAAAAAGCTCTTTATCATAATCACAATTGCTTTAAATATGTTACTATTCAAAATTCTGCCTCTGAAGAAACCACTGATAAATGCTCTGAAATTTGAGGAAATAGCTTTTTAAGTGAAGATCTTCTGTATGTCCTGCATATCTACTTTAGCCACGTGATTCTGTGCCACTGAATCAGAATTAAAAACATTTCCTTCCAAGACAAGGTTGAATATCAGTTTTTACAGCAGGCTTAAAAAATATTTTGTTTTGGGTTTCAAATGAAAGATCTGATCTGAACTGGTGTTATGTACATTCTTGTGAAAATTTAATTTCACTGTATATTTGATCTCATTGTGGAATCTAATATTTTAATATCAGCGGCAAGGATCAGCTGCTTGTGATGCTGAATTCTGGATGTGAAGATACTTGCTGAACAAACTTCACTCAGAGTCTGACTAGCTGACAGGTTAACCTGGGGGGTGGCTAATACAGAGCCCTACAGTGACACAGTGGGCCATGCTGGAGGATACTCAGAGGATTTAACTCCTCAAGCAAGAAGTCAAGAGTTCTCCTTTCTCACTGTCCAGATAAAAATACATTTTTTATATTAAGTTTGAAAGTCATGCTGCAGTTACAAAGCGGCAATGAACATCTGGGAACATATATATTTTAAACTGTTCATTGTTACCCATTAGTGCATGTGCTGAGATTTAGACCAAATATCTAAATGTTGGTTTTGGCACAAAGAAATTAATGTTCTAGTAACTCTACCACAGCGACATCAGATCTCAAAAGGTAAGCAGAATTAAGCTGGATGTGAGTACTTAATGTTAGACATCTAAAAACCTCTACAGTAGGTACTGCAAAGCCTACTCTTGGGGATTCAGTGGGTAGGGTTTTTCCCATTACTCAGTACTTAACCAATATGTCACTATAGGCTTGCCTTCATCAGAAAGCTCCTGCAGTGTAATGTACATCAGTATAGATAAATTAATCTTAATTTCATTGTGTGTGTTTACAATGAGTTTATGCTGGTACAACCACACAATCTTCTCTTTCAGTCATAAGTCCACACCGTGCTGCCTTGATTTTAGTACATTGTTATCTGGGTAGATCTATCAGGATTCGTGGCGTCTCTCCCAGGTTTCCTTCATTCTGGGCACTTCTTTAGATGAGTAAAGGCATAAATCCAAAAGGCCAAGAAAATTATAGGAAGAGGGATGAAATTCCCTTACTTTCCCCTGCTGAATCCCAAAATGCACCTGTTGCCCATGCCATTTTCAAACTAATTTCTATCAGCATGGAGGAGGTCCAAAAAATCAGATTCAGTATGGTGCTTTACATACTGTGCATACTTTGACCTATCATTCAAAGAAGTTCATCTTTTTAACCAAAAGACAGATGAGTCCTTGCATACTCAGAAGGACTGCAGGGCCCCCTTTGCTTTGTATCAAAATACACACCTGTCCTGAAGAGAGAAATTCCACAGGCAGTCATATCAAACTAGACCAATGGCTCAACAGTTTTACCACTAACAGCCTTATGAGACACCCCATAAGAGGCAAGGGGTTCAGAAGTTTATTTCCCTGCACTTTGTCAACATCACCATCTGAATTCAATTTTGACAGGAGTTCGAGTTGCCACCATCTGCTGATTCCCCCACATTCTCTGGGGGTTATTTGGTACCTTTTCCCACACCTGTAGTGCATTAATGGTGGACAAATGGGTGTTAAACATTGATTCCAGCTGTGATCAAATTTGTCTCCATGACCCCTCCAAAGCGCTCCCCTTCCTGCTCTTTATCAGGGTCCATTTTCAGGAGGAGATTCTCAAATAGGAAGCAGAACTCCTCCTTCTACAGCAGCGAGCCCTAGACAGGATATCTCTTCGGTACCAAGGAAAGGATTTTTACATACACTTTTTTCGAGTACCCAAAAAGAAAAGCACCTGGAGACCCATCCTTTATTTCTGCCCTCTCAACCACTTTATTCACAAACTGAAATGTCACATGGTCCCACTGGCATCTATAAGACCATCCTGGAAAAGTGCATGTGAGTTACAGCTGTCAGGTATGAGGGACACATGCTTTCAGGTGGAAGTTCACTTGGCTCTCAGATACTTTCTCATGTTCATGATGAGCACTGATCACTTTCAATACAGAGTTGTCCCATTTGGCTGTGCTACTGCCCTCATGATCTTTACCAAGGTTGTCTTGGTAGTAACCCCCTTATCAAATGTCATGGGTTTGCTGTCCTCTATCTTGACGACTGGCTTCTTGTTGCCAAGACATGTCAAAAAGCCTACAAGTCAGCTTCGTAAGTGCCTCTCACTTAGTCAGTCAGTTCCACTCACTCATCAGTTCCTCTCTTCCCTAGTCTGTCCACGCTCCACCACAAACTTCATTGGAGCATCCATAAATTCAGTCACAGTGAGTTTATCTACCAATGGACAGGTTCCAAGGGATGAACAACATTATAGATTTAAGATTAGGGTTAGGTTATAACACACATGAGGAAAATATAATATTTTACTTTATCATTTTCAAAATAACTTTGAGTAATCAGCTTCTATATTTTATTTGAAGACTTTCATTTGTGTTCATCAGGACTTTTTGTTGTAAACCCTTTTTTCCTAGCAAGTAACATACTTTCTCTTACAGAAGGAAAAGGAGAAAAAAAAAGATGAGAAGAAGAGAGAGAGGGAATCAGAAAAACCCTTGAAACCCCTAACAACTGAAAAGGTAAGACTACTTTTTTTAAATTTACAAATAGATACCATTTTAGGCCATGTATTGTAACTGGGGTTAAATAAATGTATTTGAAATATAAAAAGATGTCTGAATAATAGTCCAAATTAACTAATGTTAATGGCTCATGAATACTTGAATGATCGACTGACCTACAAAGACTGACAACAATTTTCCGTTCATTTGATGGGACAGGGAAAGAGAGGTTCGTATTAAAAGGTTTATCTGATCCTAGTAAAGTAACATTGACAAGAATTAGACCTACGTGGTTAAAGTTTCAAAAAATACTCTATTGCGCTCATAGTTAATTTTTTTTTTTCATGCATATGTTTTTTGAAAACTGAGGTGTATGCTGTTGACTAGTGTCAAGTTTACATGCCATGAGAGCTCTGGTCTACGGATGCAGCACAATATGTATCTGTAATTAAATTGTATAATATATGGATTCACTGCTACAGTATGTTATGGAACTCTGTCTTGGATTGAACAAAACTTAAGTGAACACCAAGAGGGGAGAAGAATTGTTTAGTGATATTAATAGCTAAA
The DNA here is from genome assembly GCA_007922305.1 of Dermatemys mawii. Taxonomy (NCBI): domain Eukaryota; kingdom Metazoa; phylum Chordata; order Testudines; family Dermatemydidae; genus Dermatemys; species Dermatemys mawii. Next base: position 34,210,704 of record ML677333.1, read on the forward strand.
ACTAGGATGATGTTTATTCCTGAAAGTAAGCTGAATATCAGAATAATATTCTGAATATCAAAGTCTTTCAGATTGTGTAAGGGAATTAGTGAAGTCTGCAGTAATAAGTACAGTTAGGACTAGACTGGAAAAAGTACCAATAAATACTTTGTAGGAAACAATCCTGGTAGAGGAATGGACTAGTTCAGGGTGGCCAACCTGTGACTCCGGAGCCACATGCGGCTCTTCAGGAGTTGAATATGCGGCTCTTTATATAGGCACTGATTTTGGAAAGTTGGCACCTGTAGCTCCAGCCCCAGAGAGCCCAGGGGTGCTCAGTGCTCAACCCCTTGCTCTGCTACAGGCCCATACTTCACTTCACCCCTTCCCGTGCCCTCCCCTGAGCCTGCTATGCCCTCGCTCCTCCCACCTGGAGCCTCCCGCACACTACAAAACAGTTGATTGTGCTGGGAGGAAGTGGGAGGTTCTAATCGGCAGAGCTGCCGGTGACTGGGAGGTGCTATGGGGGCGAAGTTGATATACTGACGTGTTACTGTGACTCTTTGGTAATGTACATTGGTAAATTCTAGCTCCTGTGAAAAATAATTAACATGTTCTTAGAACTTTTATCCTGCAGTGTAGTCCAATGTTATGTATACTGCATTGTAGTCTCTTATCTGCCAGTTTATATTTGCTGTGGCAATGTAGTATGTCACAGCTGCATAAAAATACTAGCTTTCGTATCTGTTTTTATTAAAGTAAAAATTAATTAAAGTATGTTATGTTTTTGTTTTTGAATGTTCACTTGTCAAACTTCTTTGTCATGTTGTAAGTTAACTTCCACGAATAATATTCCAGCATCTTGATACCAGAAGTTTACAAAAACTTTAAAAACAGAGAAGTTTAAAAGAAGATATCAAAATGCATTGGTGTCGTTGCTAGCATGAACTTCTCGAGATATTTCAGGTAGTTGAAATGGAAGTGAGATATTTTTTACTAATCATACTAGAATACCAAGGTATATCTTTATGTAATAATAAAAAAAAGTAAAATACAACCAAGAAAGCTGGGAGTGAGTGATACAAGGTTACTTTCCTTTGTAAACCTGACAGTAGCACACATTTTTAGTTCTCTACCCCTTCATACTTTTTTTTACTCTTGGATTATGTAGAATAATGTAGCTGAAGTCGACATACAGTGGGACCCTGCAATACCGCAATAATCGGGATCCAAAAAAAATTGATCGCGATAATGGTGGGGTTGCGGTATTGCGGGGTTCCGCTGCATCAAAGCAGCGGCCGACGACATCGGGAGCCAGCCGCGCCCGGCGCTATAAACGGATTCGCGCTATAGTGGGTGCGGTATTCCGGGGTCTCACTGTACTTGGATCTACTCATTGTGGCATCTCCAATGTGATGAGTCTGCTGCTGCTCGCCTGTCAATTCAGCTTGAACTTCTTGCGGTGGTAGGGTACGGGAGTCAACGGGAGAGCACTTGGGAGTTGATTGAATCTAGACTAGACACGAGAAATCGACATCCTCACCCCCCGCTGGATTGATTGCTTTCTGCCAATCCAGAGTGTAGTGTAGACATACCCTTATAGTGATTATGGTTAGAAAGGGGATTGTCAAAGTGGTATCACTTAATCAACAGATTTGCTCCGGTGTGTGTTTGGTGTATCTGCTTGTTTCAGCAACAAAAAATATTTTTTCTACTTGTTAGTCCTGCAGCATTTATAAAATACAGGAAAGTTCGAGAGTCTGTTCTGTTCTATGCAATATCAGCAGAATTCTAAAGTTCCAGTTACATGCCAAATTTATCCCTGTGGAAATTTTTAAATCTTGTTGAGGTTAGAAATTGGCCCTCAGAATCTTAGACTAGTAAAGATGTACTATTGATGTACTGATGTAACTATTTTCTCATCTTAGGTTGAGTTTTTCCAGGCCTGGCAACTAGGGAAAAACACTCTTAAAATTGTGAACAGAGAACATACATCTCAAAAGTTTTGAGAGTCAAATTGTCGTGGAGAATCCATTATGTCATTGGTTTTGCAGGCTGACTTAGGAGAAGAACAATGCTCTAAAATCAGTAAGCAGGGTTGTTCTTCATTTTGCTCACTTTAGGGATGAGACTGAGCTAGGGACAGCCAGCTAGTAGTCCTCAAAAATACTAGTTATGGTAGTCATGTTCAGTAACTATATAAGTAATAAAATAATTATTTATAGGAGGATACAATAAGACATTCAAATTAAAGTTTTCAAAACTTTAAAAAACCATTTGGTGGAGTGAATAGGAATCTTTTCCAGGTGAGTTCTGTCAGTTGAGTAAACTCTTAAGCTTCCATTTAAAAATAAAAATGTTTCCTCTTATGAACTCAGAGAGTCTTCCATGTGCGAACCAAGCGTAATCAATATAGTGCTATCTTCCAAAGTCTGCAGTCACTCAGTTCCAGTGCCATATCCATAGTTGCACCACAGTGAAAAGTGGCCAGAATCTTATCAGTTTTACTGCTGCTATTTAGAACCTTTTTAGCAGTAGTGATACTGATGGAACTCCTGTGGGTTTAGGAGATCTATTACGAGCAGCAGCTGCAGAGACAGTCACTAGAGCACTAGTGACAAAGAGTCCTGTGGCACCTTAAAGACTAACTAAAGTTTTAGAGCATAAGCTTTCATGGGCTAATACCCACTTCGTCGGATGCATGCCTCTGACGAAGTGGATATTAGCCCACGAAAGCTTATGCTCTAAAACTTTAGTTAGTTTTTAAGGTGCCACAGGACTCTGTCACTTCTGCTATTCCAGACTAACACGGCTACCCCTCTGACACTAGAGCGCTAGTAGACATTTTCCCATTGCAGGGGCCAGAAGGCTAGAGGAGGGGCAAAATAGCAGAGGCCCATCTCCACACTTTTAGCAGCCAGGTGTGTCTGTGCTATGATCCCAGTAGCATCTGATCAACTTTCAAGCTCCTTCCGCAGTTCCTTGCCCGCCTCTTGCTGCAGTGTGTATATATGGGAGATCGCTACTTCATTTACTCCTTTTACAGACTCCTTGATAATGTGGGAGAGTGATGTCTTCACTATTTTCTACCACCTTCAGTTTTCGAGAGAGGTTTTTCTGCTACTGTATTCCACATCCAGCCCCTGATATTTGAGTCTTCAATGGGTATCTCGTTGTCCTATCTTGCAATCAAATGGTGAGCAGGGCTTATGATTTAACAGACTTCTTCTAGCTGTGTACTGATAAGAAAATGGATTCCTCAGTGAAGATTGGGATTAGCACTTCAGTAGGAATTCTACCACTCTTCTCTGACCCCAGCTTCTGGGAAAGGGAAGGAGGGGTTATCATCTGCATTGTCTCTAGATAATGCCCCTCCAGCCATCATTTATATGGATATGTGGATGACTAACAGGTTTAGTTATGTTAGATATCTAGTGTAAAGCCCAGAGTTCCCCATGGGAATCTTTCTGTTTAATACCTAAATTTCTTAAACGTATTTTAGGATTTATTCTCCAAATATTGAGAAGTATCTTAAAAACTTACCTTATAAATGAGAGGGTCCTGACTGTTGACCAGTTTTTCTTCTTTTACTATATTCTGGTGTTTATAGTGTTCTTTTATAGCCAAATTTTAAATTACTTTTTAAAAGTAATCTAAATGTAAGATGTTGGGTTCAAGTGGATAGTGGTTAAAATCTGAGATTTTGAATGTCTGAATTAATTTAAGCGCTAAAGCAGTAAATGCAGAAACAAGATATTTATGTAAGTATTAAATCTGAATAAAATTGTCCAATTTACGTCTGTGTATGAACCTCTTCAGTTACTATTACCTGTTACTTTTAGTACAAAATATCATGTTCTGAACCCTTCATTCTCTTAGAAAAACATTTTATTACATGAAGTTGTATAAACAGAATTTTGTTTCAAATTATATTTGAAAAGCACTTAGCTTTACATCAACGACTAGTAGGTACATCTGTTAATAAATTTAAGTACTATATGCTGTGTTGATTGGACATCTCTGGAAACATTACATCATATACCGAAAAAAAAAAATGTTTAGGACAAAATCAGAAGCATACCACATGGCCATCTTTTGTACATCTTTTGAAAACTTTGCCTCTGTGTACTCCACAGAATTCACTCCAACCATAGGAGCTCAGTAAAGAGGAGTCTAGCTCTGTGCTACTATGTCAGGAAGGATAGCCTTTTGCTGTTCCTAATACAATAACTGAGAGCTGTTGACCACCTTTGCACTCATGATGGACTGAATGGAAAGCACAGAGAACCCAGAAGTGGTTCTTGAGCTTCCACTTCATCTAATTGGTTGTCTGTCTGTCCTAAAGCACTTTTAAAATCGCTGTCACAATAATATTTAAGTACTGGGCACACTTGTTTGGCATAACGGATTTTGAAAGGCAAAATCATGTCCACGATCTATTTAACTATTTCAGTGTATACATACTATCAAGAGAGCATTCCCATGTACTCTAGACACCCTTGACATGACACAAAATTTCACTGAGTATTAAGTGTAGAAGTACATGTGACTATAACATATTACCTATCAAAATACCAAGCAACTCAAAATTTCAAATTACCCTCCACCTCCAGCAAATGTAAGAGATTGTTTTTCCCTTCTTCTGTCATCTTTTCTTCTCCCATCATATCTGTCAGATACAGACCATTATAAAAGTAATTGCATAAAAGCTGAGGCCAAAGGATATGTGCATGTGATATGACCTGATAAGGTTGAGCTTGGGCTAGATCTGACCTTTGGTTCTGTAGTTGTGGTCTTGCCATTGAGAATGTTCTATCCCTAATGCCTGGCTCTCAGGGCAGGTCTACTAACAAATTTGCACTGAAATAACAAAATGTGTGAATTAAAACTGATTTAATTATTTTGGTACAAGTTGGTATGTAAACCAACCCTATTCTGAGCTTCTTCAGGTTGCCCATGTAGAGTACAGCATTCTTGATGGGTCGCAAATGATAGAGACCTGTGATGGAGCCAGGTCCTGAACCCAGTTAATGATTTATAGACTTTGACTAGGACAATTAACTCTGTTGGGCAATAAGCTGTGCTGTTGGATTATTCAGTGTGTTTTGTGAAAGCACAAAGGTATCTTGCCTGTGCTACCTTTAGGACTTTATGGGCAGTTACTATGAACTACCCCTAGGTAGGTAGGCTTCAGTTATCTACCTTTCAAGTCTGACCCTAATATTTTTTTTTTTTTTTTTTTAATGGGGAGAGGGATTCTATTCCATGCAGGTTTACATTTTGGTATACTTTTTAACTTAACTAAATGAGCAAAAAGTATAAAATACATCTAACAAGATCAACTTAAAGTAGGTTAATATCAAAGCACCAGATTATTATAATCAGGTTGATTTAAACCATGTTAAAACCAACACTTCTAATGTGGGAGGACAGCAGTTCTGATCAGCCCCAAAGTAATAGGGTGCTACCAGTCTCAGTGCCAGCTGATATATTTATATTCCGATCAAAGGCCTAATACTGATAAGGTCAGATCGCTCCCAGGCTGAAGCTAATGTTGAGACCATTGTTGTGCTGTCTGGATCAGCTCACAACTGTTAGTGCCTACCTCAGGACAGACTGTCAAAAACAGGGCAAACACCACAAATTAGTGGTATGTTCTATAATTAGATTTCACCAACCCAGTAACAAATGTGAGCTCTTGAGTCACTATAACAGTTTTACTGTGGAGTCACAGACAATCCCCTTAGGCTCTCCTGTCTAGCTTGCCACCCAGGCAAGCTGGACTTAGTGACCGTCACTTACACCAAAAATCACAGGCAGGGCCATTCTAAGCATGGCCATCTCTAAGAGGGATGCGAGACCTGGGACAGAAGTGACATCACTTCCGGCACCAACTGCGCCTGGGGGCAGATAGGGGAACCAGGTGTGGCACTACCCACACTCTGCCGCCTTCCCCCATCACCCTCCCGGGTCCTGCTTCGGCAGTGCTGCTGAGCTCCAGGGGGTTGGGGTCAGCCCTCTGCCTTCCTGAGGCTGGGGAGGCTGTGGTACTGAACTGCAGTGCGTTCTCCCTTCTGGTGCTCTGGGGCTTTGGTGGCTGCAGCGGTGCCTCCACCCCCTCTCCCTTGCAGTGTTCAGGGGACATGCCCTCCCTCGGGTGGAAGGGTTGGGGCTGAGGGTAGCCTCCCCCAGCCAGCTACTCACACCGTCTATGTGCCACTGGCCAAGCACAGGGCCTAGAGCAGTCACACTGATTCGTTGTCCCCTGGGGATGGCTCTGGTTCAAAGTGACCAGTCACTTACCCTCGATCAGTTGTGTTTGTAGATCTTACACCAAAAATAATACCTGTACCCTGTACTGTAATAAACTGTCTAAAACAGGAGTGGACAAATTTTTGGCCTGAGGGCCACATCTGGGTATGGAAATTGTATGGTGAGCAATGAACACTCATGAAATTAACAATTCAGAGATATTCAAATAAACTCTATTTAATAAAGATACATTTTAGTGGGAATAAACACAGAACCTTACTACTATTATAAATATACCATCATAACAATGTATTACAGTAATTAAACCAAACTTAACCCCTTTCCACGCCCTCTTTGGTTAATGTGACAATGCAGCTGGTCACCCTTCTTTACAATGGCATTAAAGTCTGGTGTCATTCTTGTTTGGAAATCTGCAATGCTGAGATGCTGGTCAGTTAACTGGGATCTGTAGTGAGATTTGTTGTAATTCAGCAGGGAAGATGTTTGCACACCTAGGTGGAGCCAAACAAAACAAGGATTTTCTGTGTCACGTTGCAGATGTTTGGGAACTTTGTTTCACTCAAGGAGGCATAAAACTCATTCAGTTTTTCTGAACTGTAATTTTCCTTTAAGGTGGAATTGCACTGGAGATCAATGAGCTCCAGTTGCAATTCTTGCGGGGCTTTCTCTTAGACAAATGACAGTGGGCATAACACCAGCTCCAGTGTCTTGTCTATCTTCTCAAAGTCAGAGAATTGATAATAAAATTCTCTGTGCATGTCACTCAAAATTTTGCTGTACTTTTCTGTCTGCTCTAGCGACACTTCCAAGTATTTCAGAGTTGGAAAGTGAGCAAACACTTTTTCTCCTTAATTCGTTTTGAAAATGAGACTAACTTGGCTTTGAAAGCTGTCACACTAGAATACAATTTGTGTACAAACACATTCTTTCCTTGTAGCTTAACATTAAGTTCATTTAAATGTGCTAAGAAATCCACACCAAAAGTGATGTGTCACATCCAATTTGAATTCTGTAATTCAGGGAAATCATTTTCTTTCCCTTGTATCTCCAGAAAAGTGCGAATTTCATCTGTGAGCTCCCACACTCGCAGCAATACCTTTCCTAGGTTGAACCAGCGGACATTTGTATGATAAAGTAAGTCCTCATGTTTGGTGTCTGTGTCTTCAAGAAGGGAAATGAATTGCCGATGATTGTCTCGTCACTCTTAGGTAGTTTGCTTTTTTCACTTGTGTGAACAACATGATCGATGTCCAGGACATTTTTACAGAGGGCCTTCTGATGTGTATACAATACAAAGCAGAAAAATCACCTCTTTTTCAGGGTTGTCGTATTTTATCTTGGTGTCAAGTATCAGAGGGTAGCCATCTTAGTCTGTATTCACAAAACCAACAAAAGTCCAGTGGCACCTTAAAGACTAGTCTTTAAGGTGCTGGACTCCTTGTTGGTGGGTTTTTTTTACTTTGTCCTAAATTCTTTTTAAAAGTCCTATGCTTTTCGCAGTTAAATTTAGTGATCCATCTGTGGTTATGTTTGCCAGGGGAGTTTCACGTGTTCAAGGCAGCCAGACATCCTCTTGTATAAATCCGATCACTTAGTTGTGCCTTTCATTGATTCCATTGAAGATAAATCCTCTGTGATTTCAAATTTGTCTTAAATTCTTTTGACAAAAATCAATAACTGTGCTGTATCCTTAATGTCAGTGCTGTCATCAAGAACTAATGAAAACAATGTAAAGCCCTGTGCTTTCTTGTTCAACTCAGAAACCAAATGTTCATCAGTCACCTCTACATGGTGAGTAACAGTTCTTCATGACAAACTAATATTTTCAAATTTGTTTTGGTATTCTGGGCACAGCATGCCAGCAATATCAACCATGCACTCTTTCAAAAACTCCCCTTCAGCAAAAGCTTATGTTTAGTAATTTTAAACGCCAAAACATAACTTGCTGTTGTATGGCTTCCTGAACTGTCGCTTGTCTCAGATAAATATTTTGCTGAGTTTTTATGTTCATGGCAAGCTTCTCAGCTTTTTTTGTCCTTTCCTCAGTTGTTAAATTGCTGCCATAATTAAGATGTTTCATTGAAAAATGACGATTCAAATTGTACTCCTTGCTATGCTTTCCTGACAAATCAGGCATATAGTCTGATACAGTTCGCGTTTGTGAGTTCAAATAGCAAAGAGGAAAAATTTTCTTTTGACCCTGTTTAATCTTTTACATTTGGTCTTCCAGTCCCTGAGATGAGCTCCCATGCACATAGCGTGTCCAAGGTGTGAGAGTGCCATTCACGGTCGTTTCTGTTATGATGTTTCTGAATGGTCAATTTAATCTTGATAGGCCGCCTTAATGGATGGTAGAGGGTGGTGGTAGTGGGAAGGATGATTCCTGTGTTTTCGTTGACAAATTCAGAGCAAATACTTTCAGTTACTAAAAACTCATGTTTCCTTATAGCGTGGAATAGAGACATGACAAATGAGATTAATGCATATAACAATTTACGAGTATTTCATTATAGTTTAAACATTAAATACCTTCTTATACAGGTGAGCTGGTTTGGTTTCCAGCTATAAATTTGTCATTACTTAGCTAACACATACAGCCTTGGCTAGAGCTGGCCCTTATTTTACCAGTGTCACAACTTTATTGCTGAGGCCAGTTAAGGTAGTTTATCCAAATTGTACATGGTTAGGCAGCTATCTTTTCCCCTCCCCAAGATATGGTTACATGAAATATTCTAATACAATACAAGAGGATACAGCTTGTTATATTTAAAATTAAAATGAATTTAACTGAAAATATTTCTCAGGATTAAACAGAACTCCTAACCCACAAAATAGATGTTTTTTTGTAAATACAGTGAGATTATTTAAAATGTGTTATTTTAGGTACTTGAACTATTCTCTATATGCACAATTTTCAGAAATTCTGTGGCTTTTATGTATACACTTTCAAGTCATCTGTTGGAGTTCAGGAAGCTGGTAAATGATTGAAAAGATTAACTGATCATTTTCTTGGTTTAACTGTTTAACACTGGTGAAATCGCTGGCTGTCTGGAAGTAACTTGTTTCTAAATGTCATCCAGTTTTGTGAGATCCTTTTGTAGCTATTCACATTCTGCATTGGACTTAACTAACTTGAGTAATTTTGTATCCTCTGCCAAATTTACTTTCTTACTGTTTACCCTTTTTCAAGGTCATTTATGTCAGTTAAGAATAATATTGATGGGTTCCAACATGGCAGAGCCCAACTCCAAGAAGCATGGCTTTGAAATGTGTATTCTGTCCTGCAGTTTTGCTGGTGTCAGTGCACATTCGGTGCCTGAAGCATTTAGACAAGAATCACTCACTGACATGTTGCAGTATCTGTAGTACTGTTAGTACTGATGGCTGGAAGAAGAGAGAGAGTAGACTACAGGTTCTTCTGTTACAATAGGCCTTATCAACCATATCTCAAGGATCTGATAGATATAAAGGATGTAAGAAGAACGGGGGACCTGAATCAGCTCTGGCTATTTTGGGAGCCAAGAAATTGCCATCAGCAAAGGCATCTGCTTCAGCTCCAACTTCCACTGCCAAGTCAACTGAGCTTCCAATAGTACACCCTTGGACCAAATCTGGTTCAGTCGTCTTCTGGTGCGGACACTGTAAGTTTCCGCAAGACTTATCAGAACTGACTACTTGGGTTGCGCAGATGACAAAAACAAAATGAAAGCATGTTTTGAGTGTCTCCTCAAATCATTCACGTCATGTAGATCTGAGAGAGGTAGAACCTCAGGATAGCTCCAAGAGTGCAGATCAGAAAAAAAAGACAGATCAGATTGTGGCAGCCTAGCCACATAGTTATAATAGTTATGGTACAGGTTCATTTGGATCCATACCTCTTAGCAGATCTCATCTTATTGCAGAGCTCATCTGATAAGAGACTGAGATGAGGGACTGAGCATGAGAGCTCTCTGGATCATTACTCTCCATGTTTCAAATCCCGGAATCATCTATCTGTTTGCTTTGTGCTTAGATCTGGGATTAGATCGATAATAAAATGTGGAGTTGTATTCGAGACTCGTACTGAAGATTATATTCCCTAAGCAAAGGCTTCCTCCTCAAAGTAATAATCCTGGACAGCCTAGGTATCAACCTGGTAATATGATTTTAGGTTGGGGGACTTGACAAGGCTAGACCATGCACCTTGGATGTCTTGGCCATATTGGCCAACTCCTGCTTATCAATACCATCCAAGTAAATTTGATTCTCTGGTGCTGGAGCATAATCAACTTTAACTCTCAGATTCAAGGGGGCTGGATCCAAAGTGTGCCGATCCAAGAACAAGGGAATGTTCCTCTCCCTTGCCACAGCATGTACTTATGGAAGAGGAGATATCTCAGGATGAATCCTAAGATTTCATTGAACTGGAAGGTTGTCATCATAAGGTGGACCATGTGGTAAGAATGAGACAGCATTTTTCTTTGAAGGTACAATGCTGTTTCATGAACTAGTTAATAGAATGCTATCCACTTCAGAAATTTCTGTCAGTGGCTTTGGTAGAGGCCCCACATCTAGTTTTCTGACATTCTGGGACCTGTGGCAAAGGCTAAAGCTTTATTGCCAGTGTTAGAAGGGCTGTGGAAACAAGCAAAATCCTTTTAATCTCATCCATTATCATGCGAACCAATTTCAAAAAAGGCTGACAAGTTATATCAAATCCTGTATGATGGATTGTCCTGTTTTAGTGTGCCCCTCAGCCTATTTTTCCTATTATAGCAGCAACATTCCAAAAATCAGGTCTTTAACCCTCTATCTCTTATGAGAAAGAGGAGGAAAAGATGTATGCATGCAAAAGAGAATTATTTTCTTAAACTTCAACTACTTGCATGGAAAACTATCAAGCCAGCAGCCATGGCCAGGTATCAGTTTCCACTGTGAGAGATGTCACACCAAGTTTCAGAAGAGGAGACCACCTGTCTCCACGTTGAATGCACAAATGACATTTCCTAACATCTGTTCTGATGCTCAAGTTAAGAGCTGCAACCACTCTTCTAGTCCATCCAAAACTTCCATCTGTCTTGCTCTCTCCTTCTTCCTTCTAGAGACTCCCTTTGTCATTTCTGCCCAGTTTGGGAGAAAAATATTAGACAAGTGGGGGATGGAATTGATGACATCTGGCTACATTATTCACTTTCACACCATCTCAGGTCCCTAAACACTTTCCCCTTCCTTTTCAGGTACTCTTCTTATGAGAGATCTCTGAAATAAGAGGTGGGACCTATACTGGGAGTTATAGACCCTGTACATCCCTCTACAGGGATTTTTAAATTCCAAATACTATTTAATATCCAAAAGAAAATGTGGAGGAAGACCAGTACTGGACTGCAAGTTCTAAACAACTTCATCCAAGCTTTCAGATTCATATTGGAAACTGTGTCCATAGTACCATTGTTGTATCAAGGAGACTGGATTTCAACCTTTGTTCTCCAGGATGTTTATTTTCATATAGTTTCACATCCTGCCCACAAAAGATTCCTGAGGTTCATTGTTGGCCAAGAACATTTCCAATATAGAGTACTGTTTTGGTGTTTCAACTACTCCAAGAGTGTTTATGAAGATATTAGCAGTAATGGCAGCTTATCTGAGATAGATGGGAGTGATAGTCTTCCCATAGCTCAATGATTGGCTTATCAAGTTTCCATCCTATGAGGAAGTTCAAACTGCAATTAACAAAGTTATAGGTCATTTCAAGATTTTGGGATTAAAGGAGAAAAGTCCACTCTGGTCCCAGTGCAATGTGTGGTGTTCGTTGGAACACTACTCAGTGCTAAGACTGCCAGAGCCCATTTACCTCTTGACAAGCTCAATACTACAGTAAATCTAATAACGCAACAACAGACCATACCTAGAACAGTGAGATCATGCCTTCAGGTGTTAGTTCCCCAGGACATTTGTCAGTTATTAGACTGGTGGAAGAATCTGAACATAATTTTCATAGGAACAATTCATATCTCCCATTCTAATGAAAACTATATGATGCATCACTGACAGGTTGAGGGGCACATCTGCAGGACCATTGATATAGGGCAAATGGTTGCTTTTGGACCCCTTTCTTCACATCAGTATTCTAGAACTAAGAGCAGTTTTTGAAATGCTTGTGCTCACTTTCTACCACTACTGTTTTTATTGGATGAAGTGTTCATTCTCCTTTCCTGTCTCTAGATAATTGTATGCTGTGGTTGGCTCTATTTGGGATGATTGCTGCATTTCAGTGGTTGGTAAACTGTTACTATATATGTACAGTCTGTGTTAAGCACTCGGAGTCTTTCAAAAAGATACAGAATAAATCAGTTAATACTTAGTATTTGTATTTTGGCTTTCATTCAGTGTTTTCACAGCAATTCACAAATTAGTTTTGAGGTTTTTACTTACAGGTCTAAAAGATGAACCTTAATCAATGGCCTTTAAGTCATTCCAAAAATAGAAAAGTAGGAAATACCATGTATTTTTTTAATACTAACACTTCCCAGTTTTTCTGGTCTTAATGGAAAGAATATATAAAAATAAGTGTTTTACGTATCTGTGTCAGTAGAGCTGTAATGATATAGAACCATAGAATATCAGGGTTGGAAGAGACCTCTGGAAGACATCTAGTCCAACCCCCTGCTCAAAACAGGACGAATTCCCAACTAAATCATTCTAGCCAGGGCTTTGTCAAGCCTGACCTTAAAAATCTCTATAGAAAGAGATTCTACCACGTCCCTAGGTAACACATTCCTTGTTGGTGCTTCACCACTCTCCTAGTGAAAAAGTTTTTCCTAATATCCAACCTAAACTTTCCCCACTGCAACTTGAGACCATTACTCCTTGTTCTGTCATCTGGTACCACTGAGAACAGTCTAGATCCATCCTCTTTGGAACCCCCTTTCAGGTAGTTGAAAGCAGCTATCAAATCCCCCCTCATTCTTCTCTTCGGTAGACTAAACAATCCCAGTTCCCTCAGCCTCTCCTCAAAGTCATGTGCTCCAGCCCCCTAATCATTTTTGTTACTCTCCGCTGAACTCTTTCCAGTTTGTCCACAGCCACCTTGTAGTGTGGAGCCCAAAGCTGGACACAGTACTCCACATGAGGCCTCACCAATGCAGAATAGAGGGGAATGATCACGTCCCTTCATCTGCTGGCAATGCCCCTACTTATATAACCTAAAATGCCGTTAGCCGTCTTGGCAACAAGGGCACAATGTTGACTCATATCCAGCTTCTTGTCCACTGTAACCCCTATGTCCTTTTCTGCAGAACTGCTGCCTAGCCATTTGGTCCCTAGTCTGTAGCAGTGCATGGGATTCTTCTGTTTTAAGTGTAGGACTCTGCACTTGTCCTTATTGAACCTCATCAGATTTCTTTTGGCCCAATCTTTTAATTTGTCTAGGTTCCTCTGTATCCTATCCTTACCCTCCAGCATATCTACCACTCCTTCCGGTTTAGTGTCATCTGCAAACTTGCTGAGGGTGCCGTCCATCCCTTCATCCAGATCATAAACATTTTGAACAGGACTGACCCTTGGGGCACTCCGCTTGATACCAGCTGCCAGCTAGACATCGAGCCATTGATCACTACCCGTTGAGCCTGAAAATCCAGCCAACTTTCTACCCACTTTATAGTCCATTCATCCAATCCATATTTTTTTTAACTTGGTGGCAACAATACTGTGGGAGACAGTATTAAAAGCTTTGCTAAAGTCTGAATATATCACATCCACTGCTTTTCCCATATCCACAGAGCCAGTTATCTCATCATAGAAGGCAATCAGGTTGGTCAGGCATGACTTGCCCTTCGTGAATCCATGTTGACTGTTCCTGATTACCTTTCTCTCCTCCAAGTGCTTCAAAATAGTTTCCTTGAGGACCTGCTCCATGATTTTTCCAGGTACTGAGGTAAGGCTGACCAGTTTTGACTAGAAATACAAGCTACTGTTTTTATTTAATAATGAAAAGTCCAGAAATCCATTCACAGTATAAAACCCAACCATCCAAGTTTGAAACACTCTGCACAAAGCTTCTTTGAAATTTGTTGTAATTTTGTTCAATCTCAGACAGAAATCAACTGATGAAATCCTGCAAGTGCTGAGTGAAAATCTTTAAAAGAAATTGCTGAAAGGCAAATTTTCATGACCATCTTGTACCACATTGATCTCTGCAGTTGGATCTGCATTTTTCACTAGAGTGGTCTCAAGAAAACATGTAGATTATCTGTCTGGTTGTGAAGTATAGGAAAAGATGATTATAATGAATTGGAAGCAATTGAATTGACTAATGTTTTTAAGTGCTTTTTTATGAAAACTATGTAGTAAAGCTGAGCAACAAATTTTAATTTTTAGCATTGTTCTTAAACATTTTTTGAATTGAAATTAAGACAAAAAAGTAGTAATATGCAGGGAAATAAGATTTGGCTCATCTGTTTTGATATCAGATGCAAGGGCTATAAAATGTCATTTTTAAAAATATCTGAAAACTTAGGAACCAACTACTGTTGTAATGGTTTCTAATATATGCTTAAAATAACTTGTGGTATAAGGGTATAGGATATGCCAGGCAAAATCATACCTGCAGGCCTATTGAAGGCTTATAGTAAATTGCTAACATTACTTTCTCTCCTTATGGGAATTCTCAAATGTTTATGCAATCATTTAAAGCTTTATTGCAAACAAGGCAATAAAAAGGGAAGGAATCCAATTTACTTTAGGCACAAAGCTTACAATTCCTATGTAATGAGTGCAAAAGTAAGACTTTGTTCAGTAAGCATGGAAGCATTATAGGCTGTAGTGAGTAAACTGGAAATTACTTTAAGTAGGTTGAAAATACTTTCTTGGTGAATTGCTTTGATATAATGTTTTTATAGTGTTATAGTGGTAGTAGTATATAGGTTTTCTTGGACAGTCAGAGTAGGGCATGGAAATGAAGCAGAAATGTGAAGAAAGCAGGCCTGATATGTATAAAATTGGTTTTTAAAGTGAGATTTATCCACTCGCATTTTTTTATCTTTAAGATTTGAAACTGAGAAAATGAGGAAAGAGAATGTGAAGGAAATGTGTTCTCCACAGTGTCAGTTTTTTCTTTCGACCAAATAAGATGTAGGAACAGCCATAGTGGACCAGACTAATATTACCCTGAATCTCATGCTTCTGTGAAAGGGGTACAATTTTTACAGTGGGCTTGCATGTAACAATAAAGCTGTGGGAAAATTTTCTTCCTAACTCTCTAGACAGTTAGTGATTGGCTTATGTCCTGAACCATCGAATTTGATATACTTTATATTTTTTCTTAGCTAATGCAGCTCAGAATAAGATTTTATAAATGTTAAATCCTATTTTGAAACCTACAGTTATTTGTAGAAATATTCTGTGGGAGTGAGCTCAGCAAGGTAACTTGTATATATTTTAAAATGTAGATTTGTCATAATGGCATGCTTTATCTCAAAGCATCACCATATTCACCACTGTTATTTAATTATGATACGTTTTGTACAAAGTATACGTTGAGATATTTTGAAAGTGTCAATCTGTTGAACATGAATATCCTGTTGGATTGTATGTGAAGTTATGAAGCTTTGTTATGTATGAGTTGCTGAAATAGGTTGAGGTTGGGATTAGTTACAACCAGCCTTTCAGGTACAACAGTGAAGTAGCCAAACATGCTGATGGCCAATTAAAGGGAATCCACGTTCCCGACAGCCATCCCTGAAGACTTCTCAGAGAGAGAGCACATAGACCATGAAAAATGCTTGACCTGTGTGGTGATCCCCACATCACAAGCACAGATCTTTCCAGAAAGCTGGAAGAACCTATGAAGAGGAAGTGACATCATCACTAGGGCTCACTCCTCCACAACTCAACATGTGGGGGACAAAGATTTTGAAATGGGGAGTGTGGTCCCAGGTTGGAAGAGAGTTGCAGTCTGTGTATTGAAGTTCTGTGACTTGCTTGCACCATCTATCAGGTTGAGACGCTGCTTAATTCAAATCCTGTTTTAGTTTACAAAACTTAGACTGTGAATTTGTTTTATTTCTTAGGTAAACAACTTTGATCTCTGTTTACCTACTTATAAGCACTTAAAATCTACCTTTCTGTAGTTTAATAAATCTGTTTTTATATTTGACCTAAAACAGTGTGTTTTTGTTGAAGTGCTTGAGAAATCTCATCTCAGATTACAAAGACTAGTGTGTATATGTGCCAAATTGAGGGAGGAGCAGACTGTGTAATAATTATGGCTTTTGACCATGGAAAGGTAATATATTCTGGGGGTGCAATGCTGGGGAACTGGGAGGGGAATTGGCTTGAGCCTGTTTGTTCATAAGTGGCTTGGAGAGCATTCAAGTAACTCAGTTGGGTGTGTCCCTGCCTGTGAATGTCTAAGTGCAATACCTGCTAGAGGTTTGTATCTTGTCACAGCATCACAATGCAAGAGGGATAACCCGGGTTGGTGGGAGAGAGGGCTCAGTGGTCCCACAGTTCAGATTGCACTCTGGGAATCCCGTCAGTCATTTTCAAATTTCTTTTCAGTTTCATTGGTGTCACTTTGTAATATATAACTAACTTTGTTGTGAAGCAGTGAATGTTGCTGCATACTAGGCCTGTCAAGTAATTAAAAAAATTAATCACGATTAATCATGCGATTAAACAATAATAGGATATAATTTATTTAAATATTTTGGGTGTTTTCTACATTTTCAAATATATTGAATTCACTTAGAATGCAAAATATGAAGTGTACTGTGCTCACTTTTTATATTTTTATTACAAATATTTTCACTATGAAAACAAAAGAAATACTTTTCAATTTACCTAATAAAAGTACTGTGGTGCAATCTTTATCATGGAAGTTGAACTTACAAATGTAGAATTATGTACAAAAAAAACTGCACACAAAAACAAAACAATGTAAAACTTTAGAGCCTACAAGTCCACTCAGCCCTACTTCTTGTTCGGCCAGTTGCTCAGACAAACAAGTTTATCTACATTTGCAGGAGATAATGCTTCCCACTTCTTGTTCACAATATCACTTGAAAGTGAGAACAGGCATTTTCATGGGAATGTTGTAGCTAGTGTCACAAGATTTGTGCCAGATGCCCTAAAGATTCATATGTCCCTTCATGCTTCAACCACCATGCATGGACATGCATCCATGCTGATAATGGATTCTGCTCAATAACTGTCCAAAGCAGTGCAGGCTGATGCATGTTCATTTTCATCATCTGAGTCAGTCAGATGCCACCAGCAGAAAGTTGATTTTTCCTTTTTGGTGGTTCAAGTTCTGTAGTAAGACTTCTGAAAGCATGCACAACACCCTGTGCTGATCAGATGAGTTGAGGGCTATAGCTATCTTTAGAAGTCTCACATTGGTACCTTCTTTGTATTTTGTCAGATCTGCCATGAAAATATTCTTAAAACAAACAGTGAGTGCTGGGTCATCATCCAAGATTGCTGTAACATGAAATATATGGCAGAATGCAGGTAAAATGGTAGGAAACATAATTCTCCCCCAAGAAGTTTAGTCACAAATTCAATTAATGCATTATTTTTTTAATGAGCATCATTAGCATGGAAGGATGTCTTCTGGAATGGTGGCTAAAGCATGAAGGGGCATACAAATGTTTAGCATATCAGGCACATAAATACCTTGTAATACCGGCTACAAATGTGCCAAGTGAATGTTTGTTCTCACTTTCAGGTGACATTGTTAACAAGTGGGCAGCATTATCTCCCGTAAATGTAAACAAACTTGTTTGTTTTAGCAATTGACTGAACAAGAAGTAGGACTGGGTAGACTTGTAGGCTCTAAAATTGTACATAGTTTTGTTTTTGAGTGCAGTTATGTAAAAAAAAAAAACCTAAACCCTCGAAGTTGCACTTTCTCGATTAAAGAAATTGCACTACAGTACTTGTAGGAAGTGAGTTGAAAAATACTATCTCATTTTTACAGTGCAAATATTTGTAATTAAAAATAGCAATATAAAGTGAGTATTGACTAATTTGTATACTGTGTTGTAATCAAAATAATTTATTTAATAAATATTTTAGGATTTTTTCTAATTTACAAATTTAAATTTCTGTTCTATTGTTTAGCTGTGTGATTAATCAATAGCCTTATTACATACACAATAACAGGAAATGTAAAGTTAAGCCACAGAGCATTATGTACCTCCACCCATTTTTGATGGGAGAAGGTTTTATGTGCACCAGAAGCAGCTTGTTAGTAAACTTGGCAGAATACGGTGTTTATTTTTGATAATTTTGACAGACATCCATGTTCATTTATAAGCATATTTTTATCCATTTTAAATGTTCAACTTTGTATGAAATTATGGGGGGCATGAGAGGGTCAGACAATTATTTAATAGTTTTAAAGTTTTATAACCATTAAAATACGACTTGTCAACATGTCATGTCAAAACATACAAGATAAATACTCTTAAATCAAACTTTAAGGTTTCATGCACCATTTTGTAATTTTGCCTATATGTAAATTTTGATTATTGATGGAAATAGTTTTCATTGATTGTGTGTGTATATCATGAAGTGGACGTTTACTAACAAATCTATTCCTTCCAAGCCTGCCTATAGTTGGGTGCTGGTATGTTGTAGTAAAAATAGTGTTTTGCCTATTGGCCTTTGCATTTGAGAAGGAACTTTGAGTCATATGACCTAACTGGATAATTGACCCAATTGATCTAATATGACCTAATTGATTGGAATTAATTGTGTGCATTCTTAATATTGACATTCAAGGGTAAGCTTTTTAAAGTTAAATGGAAGTGTAGAATTAACAGATGAGTGATACAGAAATTGGCAATCACAAGAATGGTATCCAATTTTATTCCACTGGGCTTTATCCAGAGGTTGACAGAACCAAATATTATTTTTTTCCTGCAGAGGTTTGTTAATTTAAATAGTGCAGCACCTTTGGGCATTCAAGAATATAATTTAGAAGCATAACAAGTGAGAAATCACTGATAAGTTGAAACACCATTTAGCTGTTATCCTTTTAAATCCTACTGTGCAGAATTACAAATGATAAAGCAGGGGACAGGCTTCTTTTCCATTGCAAAGTATTTCTGGCCTAGAGGTGACTAAGAACAGCAGGGAAACAAAATTACAATATTTTACTCCACTGTGTCTTCTGCTCCAAAGAGATAAATAATGATGTTAAGTTACTAATACTCCTGTTAACATGCAGTAACACATTCATTGTTAATATGTTGCCATTTCTATAGAAAGAAAAAGGTAGAAGTTAGTTGTTGTTTTTTAAATCTCATCATTTTGTAATTCTGTTGTGTTATACTAGTCAAACCAGATTATTTAAAAAGTACAATAATCTTTAATGTTTCAAATTTTGTTCTTGAGTAAACGTTTACCTATATTTTTTTCAGTAATTAATAGAAGGACCCTTTAAAGCAGAAAGCACTGTATATTTTAGTTCATTAAATCCTATAAAACAAATTATAACATGCATTCAGCTTTATTTTTCGTAGTTCAAGGCCAGAATCTATAAAAAATAATAATTTATATTCTATCTAAAAAGCATTTTATAACATCAGTGTGCTTGCATGACAGTTATGTCTTTATGAATGTACTTTCAGATGTAGTCTGTGACTGGTCACCGAGAAAAATACCCAGATCTTGGCCACGTTTTGTTTTTGTTTTAAATCTTACTATGTAGGTATGGTTATTTCCAGAGTTTACAGTATTACCTAATTTTCCCCTATATTTGATTAAATATTATTGTGTACAGCAAATACTAAGGTTAAGCCATTACCTAGGGCAATGACAGATTTTAAAAGGTGACTATAATATGCATGTGTGATAAAGCTTTAATGGCACACTACACAGATTAAATTTGTATGCATACATTTAATCTGTATGGCATGCCTCAAAAGTTTTATTGGAATGAATTTGGGGTGGCTCCATTACTTGAGTTGTAGAGTTATAAGTGAGTTGAGTCCAAAGCAGAATCCAAGGAGTTGCAGAGGGATCTCACAAACCTGGATGATTGGGCAACAAAAGGGCAGATGAAATTTAATAAGTATGAAGTAATTCATATTGGGGGAAAAAAATAATCGCAAGTATGCATATACAATGATGTGTTCTAAACTGGCTGTTACCACCCAAGAAAGAGATCTTGGAGTCACCAGGGACAATTCTCTGAAAACTTCAGCTCAGTGTGCAGAAGCGGTCAAGAAGGCTAATAATGTTAGGGACTATTAGGAAAGGGATAGATAATAATATAGTAAATATCATAATACCACTATATAAATCCATGATTCACCCACACCTTCAATACTGTGTCCAGTTCTGGTCGCCTTATCTAAAAGCAATATAGTAAATTGGAAAAGTTCAGAGAATGACAACAAAGATAATGAAGGGTATGGAACGGCTTCCATATGAGGAAAGACTCAAAAATATATATTATATTAGGGTGTTCATCTTAGGAAAAGACTACTAAAGGGGAAATGATAGAGGTGTATAAAATCATGAATAGTATGGTGAAAGTGAATAGGGAAGTGTTTACCCCTTCACATAGCACACAAACTAGGAATCATCTAATGAAATTAATAGGCAGCAAGTTTAAAACAAACATAAGGAGGTATTTCTTAACAAAACACAGTCAATCTGTGAAACTCTTTGCCACTTTAAAGTCTCCAGTCTGTGAGATCTTGCAAGAGTTGGAAAGAAAATGATTTTTGATTAAATTATATTGAGTAGTTTTATGAATTACAAGCAGATTGGCTGGTGAAACTCCCACTAATGAAGACTTTAATAATTTGAACGAGACATTTGCTCAGCATGAATTACATTTTACAAAATTATTTTATCTAAGTAGGTCTATAGTCTTGTTTTTTATAAAGGTTTTAAATAAATTATAGTCTAAATTTTATCCACTCACAGCTGACTGCTTTCTACATTTTGTTAAGACATGAATTTTAGGTCTTCTGGTTTATTAGGACAAAACCTTAAAGTTGAATAACTGGATGCATAAAGGTTTATGGCATTGTACTTGCTGCTGAATACACAGGAACATGAATGTATATCTGGTAAATCCAAGCCAACCAGGTTTACTGTGATCAAGTGAAAATTTAGTGTACATGGAATCCATTTTATCATTACTATTTTTTAGTTAATGTAGTGGCTAAAGAAAGATATCAGATTATAAATTATAAAATCTGTTATCTTTTCATTTTGATAAAGGATTTGTCACATAAAAGTTTTAATGGTAAATACTCAGAAGTGAGAACTTCATATGTATTTTATAAAATTTACAAATAGGTCCAGATGAGGAATGTAAATGGGATTTTTATGTATTAAGTACTGCTTTTGGTGCTTATGCACAATTCTGTATTGAAGTACATCTGTGCTATGTCACCACATAAGACTTCATTATGTTAAAGTTTGTGATAACCACAAAATAGTCCAATAAGCAATATGTGTAAAAGCTGTCATGACTACAGAGCTGTGTGGGATACAGAAGATCTGTGTTGTGAAAATTCTGTTGTGGGTTTTTTATTTTTTTTTTCATTTTTGTTTGAAACGTTTGTCTGACAAAATTGAATCCTTGACTGACACACAACCCTAATAATGAGTGCATGGTTCATTGTAGCCGATTTTTAATAATGCAGTCTTTCATCAGTGGTAGTATAGTACCAGACTGTACAAATTCTCTTCCAGCTCTGAGTATCTTCACAATCTAGCATCAGTCAAGTTAAATGTTTTCTGCAAATACTTCACATTTAATGTTCAAGGTTCTTTGTCACCTTTTCCCACAATCTTGTAAATATTTTTTTCACTAAATTATCAATCAAAATTTTTGTTCACTTAGTGAAAAAATGTTATTTAAGGAAAAGAGCACTGCAAAAATTCATTTGAAACAACTTTAAAGAGCTTTAATGCAGTGCATGAAGAGAAGGGATTTAATGCTTGTGATAGAATGTGAGGAAAAGCACACACAATATTGCCAACCACAAACATTCAAAAAACCACAAGATTTAAAAGTTATAAATTGGGGGGCTTTATTTGCCTTCTGATTTGAGTATTTAAAGTGTACTTAGGTTATGTGTTTGAGCTTTTCTCAAAACTAGAGAGAACTAGAAATTAATTTGTAAGAAAACTAAGATTCTCACATAATCAAATGTCTCCTGGAACTGGAGATTTAAGTAAAACACCAAAAATCACAAGTTACAAAACAAAAAAAAGCATAAGTTCACAACAGTACGTATACTTATAAATTCTGTTCAGTACATACTGTTCCACAGTAAAATGCCACTGGTTATTTTCTGTAATCAATGGGACAGTTTAATCATGTACAGTATTCCCAAGAGAAATTGAAAACATATAAATTTCTAATTTGGGGTTTATCATTTGTTGGTTTTCCTTGTAAACTCTTTTTTTACTACCAGTTCCCGTTCTGGCCTGTTTGTTTGTGTAATTAAAGATCTTAAGAAGAAAACAGTCATATAATTAAAACATTATTTGACAAAACAAAACAAAAATCTACTCAATAAAATATTTTTATTGTATTTTTAAAGTAATGGGATTAATTTCCTGTAATGATCCATATGTTTCGAAGCAAAGGGGAATATTATTTAAATTCCATCAGTCTAGTTCTTACTAATGAATGCAAGACAGTGCTTTGGATTTTATGAACACATGGTAGGGTTGCATTTGAGACTAACCCTGTCATGCATTAATACATTTCAAAATGCTGTTTTCGGATCCCTGATAATCAGCCTAATTTGAGGCGATGAAAATTTTGCACATTTAGTGCAATTTTAACCTAGCTTTGTTTTCAGAACAGTTGGTATATGTTGAAAAAAGCAGTCAATGGTTTTTTTTAAAAAAAAAAAAAATAAAAAATCAGTTATAAGACAAGTAACATGTCAAGTGCATTTCTTCTCTCAGCTGCAGTGACTTGACACCGACCATAGTGTTTCTCACAGCAGTTGAAAAAAATCCCTGTGTTTTAGAAATGTTTGTAATTCATGCACCTTTCCTGAAACATTTATGATTAATTGTGATTGATATTCCTAGCTCTAATTTAAATTTAATTGAATGAATGAAAATATATTCATTTGTGGAAGCCCTTTTTCTTCTGTCATTAGATTTTTATTTGAATCCTTGCTGTTCATAATTTTACTTTTTGCTATTAATTAGGTTATGATATTTGTTTTAATTCAATACTAACTAGATTTTTATAAATACAACTGCAGATAAAATTAGGTTTATATTTGATATTTTACAAAAATGTTGATCTTATAAGAACGGCACTCTTCAGTAGGTAGAGATGTTTAGATCTCCTCTAACTACAGTCCACCTGTTAATCTGGAGTCTGTACGCAATATAAGTATTTCTATAAATACTTTTTCAAGGATATTTGTCTAAATAAATTGGGAATTTGGATCACTGCAGGGTGGTTAGAACACAATGGTGAATTTTATCCAAGCTTACTTCACAAACGTTGACTCTTCATTGCAGCCCTCTTCCTGTTTGTCTCTTTTTTTGTATATAGGGAACATAAACGATTGTCTAGATTAAGGACGTTACACCTCTGTACATTTCTTAATCTAGGAAAGCCCTCGTGTGGAAAGGATCCGTGACTTGACCAAAGCCACAGAGGAAGTTTGTTAACGCCAGGATTAAAATGCAGGATATCCTTGCCCTCAGTTACCTAGTGAGGTGGTAGAATCTCCTTCCTTAGAGGTTTTTAAGGTCAGGCTTGACAAAGCCCTGGCTGGGATGATTTTAGTTGGGGACTGGTCCTGTTTTGAGCAGGCGGTTGGACTAGATGACCTCCTGAGGTCCGTTCCAACCCTAATTCTGTAATTCAGCCCTATGCCTACTCTGCAATTAGACCACTCTTGCATCTATGCTATTGAGCAGCCTCTCCTTGCCAGAGGTCACACTTACTGGGTAGCAGAAAAGCAGATTCAATTATATACACGACTGGGATGAATACAGGAAAAATAGTATCCTAAATCTGTGTTAGAAGAATTTGCAGTGGAGTTAATGACAACCTGTGTCACTACGTCAATCTGCTTCAAACTAACTTGTGATCCTTCCAGAAATTGAGGGATTCCTGGTCCAGGTCTTTATACATTCCAGTAGTGAACCCTGAGTAATTGTTAGGGGAAGAAATGTAAGCAACCTGTAATCTTTGGATGTGACAAACTGTCAAACCTCATACTGAATTTATATCAGTTTACACTTTCAGTGGTCTCCGCAAGAGAAAGAGTAGTCTCGGGGTGGGGGTGGGGAGGAATCGAGGATTATTTGTTTCTAAATCTACCAAATTAAGTGTGCCTATGAGCATGGGTTTTTTGCAGACCAAAAGATCACCTCCACGCTCGCTAGCAGCTGAAAAGTCTGCCATTTGAATAATATCCTCTTCCTGTAGGGATGTCAAACGTGCTTCTTTACTGGTCTCATGACCTACCCCACTTCCCAATTTTCATTTTCAGCTTTTTAAAAGCTTACAACCTGGTGCTTTTTTCCACACTTGGAAAACTATATAATTAATTTGGTCTAATCAAATTAGTCAATGCATAACTTGGGCAAAATGTGTGAGTTATTCTTTTACTCAGTAATAGTGATTCCTAACAGTAAATGATTAACGTTTCTTTTAATATTATACTTATTTACTGCAGTTTTTAAATATTAGACTTGTCCTAAACCCAGTAAATAATTCTGTAGTTAATATTGTATTTAGAATTTTCGTAAAGCTGGTGAAAGAATAGGGGTATGTTTCAGGTTTTTTTTTCTTTTTTCCTTCCACATCTCCTCTACTTCATTCTCATTAGAAAACAGAATCTATAATCAGGCTTCAATATGCAAAGTTAGTCTAGAAAACAAATTTTATTTGTGATCAAGGAATCTTATTCCTATTAAAGAAGCCTTGTATATATATCTTAAAACTTATTTATGAGCGTGAATATTTTTCTTTCCAAAGTCTCAGAAGAAAGAGGATCAGCACTTAGAGTCTAAAGCAAGTCCGAAAAAAACACCAGAACCTACTGTTGATCTTTTAGGACTCGGTAAGTAATAAATAATGAAATTCTCTGTTACTTTTATAAAAATGACTGCAACAGGATTTTTACTGAAATGAATATAATGGCTTTATCTTCCATATGCCAGCAGACATTCTAGCTGAACCTGAAAATTACATGATTAAGACTGCTGAGTTCCATCTGTAATGAGCTCCTTAGGAAACCCTCCTGTTCTCCTTCCCTTCCCCACCCATATCAGTCTTCAGAGTTTGTGGACTGTGACATTTCAGCATTTGAAGTACAAAAATATTTGTTAAGCAGCAAAATGCTACAGTTGTTTTATCATATTCCTGTTAGGATATATATCTTCATAATATGCTAGTACAAAAGAACAGTTAGCGGTTTCTTTTGAATGCAGCCAACCCTCATATTTTCATGTAATCTCAGAATCTTCAGTATTTTGTAGTGTCTCATGACAACAATCAAATTGTTCATTTTAATCGAATATGCTTTTTTGTCCTGGCTGGCAGATGACCATGTACTTGTCTTGAACTTGTCTAAACATTGCATGGGATAAATATTTTTTATCTACAGATATTGTCATGTTCTTCATGCTCTTTTTTTCCCCCCTCAAATAATTGTGAAACACACCATATTTTAAAAGCCATGTCTGATCTTTCTAGTATTATTGTAAATCTGTTTTTGCTTTGGGTGGGTGCATGGGAGGTTAATGGTGGAAGCAGAAAAGGGTACTAAGTAGAATTCTTTAGTTATTTCTTAGTATGTATAACTTTATTCCTTTAATGCAATAGCCTAGGAAAACAGAAGACAACCTTTTCATGCTTTAGTCAGATTAGAGCTGTGAAGAGTATTGCAGTGAAGCTGTCAATATCTTTTATTGCCTAAAGTTTCCTGTTCAGGCTGGCTGGTTTATTTGGATGTGACTTAAAGTCACACTAATATCTTCAGTTTAATGGTATTTTCTATAGGATATAAAATGTACTGTTAACTACTGTTGTTCAATTAGAATATTTTTAATGCTAGTTCTGTATAACCAAACTTTTCTACTATAACAGGCCATCAAACCTTATTTAACACACAGAATATTAAAAGAAGGTTATGGTTTTGATGTAAACCTACAAAAATGAGATAATTCAAAGTTATTGGAAAACTAGTCCTCCCTGAGAAGAGGCTCAGAACTTAATATTTTTGCTGTCATTTACTGCCTTCAGTTGAGCCATTGTGGCTCATATGGTATTAACTGTCACAGGAGTAAAAATTAATTGTGATTTTCATTGTTTTTTGTGAGTTGAAACCAGACCAGCAACCTAATCAAGAGCTAAACTGTGATTAGTATGCGCTTCTGAGATTGTCATACCTATTATGCCTTTTCAGGAAATGAGCTGAAAGAAAGTCATAATATATCATTCAGTACACAAATTGGGACTCTAAAACAGCCACATTTTTTCTAAAAAGGAAAAAAACACCCTATAGAATCTATTTAGAAAAAAAATGTCAATCAGTTGAATTATTTGCATATAATTAAAATATTAAAGGTAAATGTATACAGTAGTTATTTAAGGATTTTTTTCTTAGAAGTTTTGCTCTACTGTTTCAGAAAGCCATTCTCTCCTTCTTGGCACCCTTCCCTAGAGTTTTGTATAGCTGTCATTTTATTGCTTAAGTAAAAACAGAAAATTAAAGCTTGTTTGGGGATGGGTCTAAGTCCCTTATTCTGCAAATACATGGGATATGACTTTCTTATAATATATATAAACAGTTAAATTGGGAGAAGCGTATGATGATCTGGACGGGGCTGTCTCTTCAGGACAGAGGAGATAGATTTAAGGTGAGCAATATATGCTGTTAGGAGTAGGAGGAAGAAAGGAGCATGCCTTAAGGAAATTGCTGCTGAGGTGTGGCTTTTAGCTGCCAACGGCCGGAGCCCCGAGCCCTTTAAATTGTCACTGGAGTCCCGGGCAACACAGATCAGGGAGCCCATGTGGACTGGCTGGGGGATGCTGACTCCCTGCTCTGCCCCTTCTGGCGGGAGGGGCAGGAAGGAAGCAGGGGAGAGTGGACCTCATACTGGTTAGAACTGTAATTTATTTTCATCCCTGCACCCATGTCTCCCCCCTCCTCTGTTGCTTCTAACTGATGAGACCCCAGCTTGTACCAGAAATTCTTATTATTAGACCTTAAGTGACCCTTAGACTTTGTACTATTGAATTTCATCATGTCTTTTACTCCAGTCTTCAAGGTCATCCAAATCTTCCTGTATAATATTCCAATCCTCCTCTATATTGACGGGGCTTCCCAACTTTGTATCAACAGCAAATTTCATTAGCAAGCTTCTACTTTTTATGCCACGGTTGCTGTTAAAAGTATTGAATAAGATTGGTCCCAACACTAATACTTGAGGAACTCCACTAGTAACCTCTGTCCAGTCCGGTAATTATCTTTCAGCACAATCTATTACCTTTTCCAATTAAGCCATGTGGAGCTGCGTCAAATATTTTACTGAAGTCCAAGTACATTAGATCTACTGCATTTTCATTTACCTAAAAAAGATCAGTTATTTCCTCAGAGAAGGAAATCAGGTTGGTCTGGCATGATCTACCTTGTTTCATTACTTCCTCTTTTCCATTTGCCTCCATTAATTTAATTATTATATCCTTCACAATTTGTTTTCAAAGTCTTGAATACTACTGAGGTTAGACTAGTAGGTCTGTAATTGCTCAGGTCATTTTTCCCTTTCTTATATATAGTACAACATTAGCTGTTCTCCAGTCACACAGTATTATGACTAGATAGATTTATTGAAATTTCTTGCTGTTGAACTAGCCATTTTGTAATGGTTATTTTTAGTAAAAACCATGGACAGGTTACAACAATAAACAAAAATTCACGGACGCCGTCACCTGTTTGTGACTTTTGCTGCTGCAGCTCCATGGTTTCTCACACCACTATGGTGGCTGGGAGCTGTGGGGTTCCCCCTCCGCCCAGGGCAGCTGGGGAGCTGCAGTGTGACCATATTTTCCAAAGACAAAATGGGATGCCCCCAGCCACTCAACCAAAGCATCCCCCTCTGCAGGGCAGCTACTCATTTCTGGAACCCTGAGGAGGGCCCTTTCAGGAGTCTGTCTCCTGTTGCTGGAACTTTGCAGGGCGGGCCCCTGTCGCTGGAACGCTGCCAGGGCCCCACTGATTGACCGCTCAGAGTCCTGCAGTCCCTGGGACTGAAGCAGAGGAAGTCATGGAGGTGACCTCTGTGATACAAACTTAACCTTACCTATAGGCTCTCTGCTTACACCCAATAACCTTTTTGAGGTGGTTGTTCATTGAGCTGAATCCAGGTCTTTCCCTACAAGTTTTTTCCCCTTGTTTAGGAGGCAGATTGCAGATAATTTTTGTATAGCTAATTTAAAGAAATTCCAGGCGTCTTCCACATTTAAGTCCTTGTGCTCTTCAGTCCAGTTGAGTTCTTCTAACTGGTTCCCTTAATTTCCCAAGGTCTGCCTCTTTGAATCAAAAAACATAGTTAATGACCTGGTTTTGATTCTTTTCATTTAATTTAAACTCAGTCAGTTCACAAGTATGTAATCCAAGGTTATTTCCTATGACTAGCTCTTCTATGATGTCCTCACTATTTTTTAAATTGCATCGCTTCTTGTTAGTTCAGTGATAATTTGATGAAGGAAACTGTCCATCCAGGACTAACTGAATCCCACCAGTATTAGTAGCATTTATTCTTCAGTCTATATCTTGACTGGTAAAGTCTCCCATTATGACACAATTCCCAGTAGTATTTATATTTGTAATATTAGAGACCTCTATGCATAGCAGGGTCTAACCCTACAGGTCCTAGAGCAGATTCCAGACACTATCCCAGTCAGATTTTTTACAATCCTTCCCCTGAGTGATTTTGACCCAAACAGATTCTCTTTTATCCTTATCTTTTTTTTTTTTTTACAGTTTACAACATCATTGATGTACAATGCTACCTCACTACCTTTGCCTTTTTTCCCCTCTCGCCCCTAAACATTACCTGTGTTCCAGTCATGAGTTCTATTCTCCATGTTTCTGTAATCTCCATAATATCCTGTTTCACCACTGCACAAGTAGTTTTAGTTTATTCTATTTTATTGCCCATGCTCCTTGCATTTGTGTACATGTATTTTAATTGTTTCTGACATCCAGTTTCCTAGCCAGATTAGGTATAGGCCTGTTACTAACTGTAACATCTATCTGTCTACTACTGCGTCAACTCTGTTTTTATTTAAAAACTGAAACTCCATATCAGCATTATCTATCTCTTAAAAAAAAAAAAAAAAAAAAAAAAAAAAAAATGCATGTGGTTCATGGTTTTCACC
Source organism: Dermatemys mawii (assembly GCA_007922305.1). NCBI lineage: Eukaryota > Metazoa > Chordata > Testudines > Dermatemydidae > Dermatemys > Dermatemys mawii. The sequence goes on from ML677333.1 coordinate 34,240,336, forward strand.
ATGAAGATGTATACTTACATGTGGATATTCACTCCTCTCACAGACTATGCCTCACATCTGTGGTGAGCCCCCACCACTGCCAGTACAGTGTACTTCCATTTGGGCTCACTACAGCTCTGAAAGTCTTCGTAAGTGTTCTCAGTAGCAACTCAAGTCAGGCAAGACAGCTTTGCCATCTTCCTGCACTTTAATGATTGGCTTCTAACTGGCCGTCTTGCCTGGATGTTTTAGCATCAGCTTTGTTGTTGCTCCTCCTGTTAGAATCCCTAGGAACCTGTGTAAACATGGAAACATCTACCTTGATTTGGACACAAATCATAGAATTTATAGGACCGACACTGGATTCAGTCAAGGTGAGGAACTACTGCCCCAGGGGTGGATTTTACTCCATGGGCACTCTTTTAGACCTGGTTACATTCAACCCTTGAAAATAAATTCAAATGTGCTTTGCCCTCCTGTGCCATATTGCACCATGTACTTATGTAACACCATTTGCAAAACTTCAGCTTTGTTGCCTGCAAGCTTGGCTCCAAAAAGACTATACACTGAGTATGCACAGCATGATTACCATAATGACAGTTCCTTCCTTCCGAGGTAAGGGCCTCTCTGGCATGGGGGAGAGACCCTTGACATGTATGCATGGAAGTTCTTGTGTATCCCCAACACCTGACAAAACAATAATTACAGATGTCTCCCTGATAGGCTGGGGAGCCCACATGGACAATCACACTGAACATCAATCTTCTGGAACAGAAATGCTTTGCAGACTTTATGTCTTGCTCTACCAGTCGTGCAATCCTAGCACATCCTGATAATGTCAGACAACTTAACTACGGTCTTCCTTATAAACAAGCAGGAAGGGGCACACTCTGTCCCCATCTGTATGGAGGCGGTCAATTTATGGAAATCACTGGCAAACAACCTCAGCCAGCATTTTGGCATCAGTCATGAGTGGGAGTTCCATGATTCTGTAGTAAACTGCAGTGTCACTCAGTGAGAAACCTCCAGCTGAGACCTTCTTGCCTGAGGATGTGCAAAATATACTATTTCTGGGCAGCCCAAAGTCATCACTCTAGGGCAATGCTCTCCTCCTGCTTTGGACAGATCATTTCAATTTATGCCTTCCCTCCCATCTCACAACTATCTCAAGTTCTACAGAAAATTTGACTATACACAGGACACAGGTCATCCTCATTGCCCCCAGATGGCCCAATTTTGGTTTCGGAGCCTCATACAAATGTCATCTCATCCACTTATAAGCATTCAAACTTTTCTGGATCTCTTGACCTTGAAAGGTGGCAGGGGTCAGGCATCCCACCTCAGATGCTCTTTATTGCATGGCTTGCTATTTGGATGGACGTTACATCTAGAGCACTCCTTGCCATACAAGTCATCTATAACAATAGCAGAAATGTCTCCACCAGAAAATTTAGTCAAATAGAAGCATTTCTCTATCAGCATCCTGCAGTACTACAGATCTCCAGAGATGGTGAATATTTCCACTTTTTGGACTGTCTTCTTACCCAAAAGATGACAGGTTTTACCCTTGGTTTGCTCTCTGTTTATCTGGTGACAGATACTGTCTCACCCTCCAATTGATGGTTACTTGGTCTTCACCCAATCAGTATCAATCAGGTTTTTGAAGAGCCTGATCAAAACATTTTTGCCAGTTCAGAAATCAGCCCTTCATTGGGATCTTAATTTATTGCTCTCCATAGTCATTAGGCCATCCTTCAAACTGCTAGCTACATATTCTGTGTCTCTCTGTCCTCATATCAGCAAGAATGATAGGTGAACTTGGAGCACTAGTGGCCAATAATCCATACCCTATGGCCTGGGCTACACTACAGAGTTAGGCTGATGCAAAACAGCTTATGTCAACTTAACTGTGAAAGTGTCTCCATTAAAATTTTGCTCTTGCTGATGTAACTGCCCCACTATGCTGCCTTTAATAACTCCACTTCCGAGAGTCATAGAGTCAGTGTTTAGGACATCGCAGTGTCAGTGTCGACACTATTGTTTGCATTAACACTTACTGGTTTTCGAAGCTGTCCCATGATACCCCAGCTTGTACTGATTGCACTGTCAGTCACTTCTGATGAAATGCACACCGCCAACACAAGGAACAAAATATAGACATGCACAAGCGATGTAATTACTGTAGCGGCTGTATGCCGATGTAAGGTAGGTCAACTTAATTTTGTAGTGTAGACATGCCCTATATTTCATAAGGATATGGTCTTGCTATGATCATACCTAAAATTCATTCCTAAAATAGTTTTGGAATTTCACATAATCCAGTCAATCCACTTACCTGAATTTTTCTTGTAGCCCTAGCAAGGAGAGGAGACTTAATTCCCTCAACATAAGATGAGCATTGGCATTTTACTTGCTGAGAATGAAACAAATCGGAAAGGTATCTTGACTGTTTGTTCCATAGTAGAACAAATATGAGAACAAGCTATAGCGTTTTAGAGAATTTCTAAGTGGACCTCTGGCTGTATCCTACTCTCATCAGCACTGCTTCCTCCCTTGGTTGGGACTAAGGCTCACTTTATGAGGGCACAGTAGCATCACGTCAAGAGGTGCCTCTGTTTGATATTTGCATGGCTGCTACATAGAATTCCATCCACACATTCACGAGATATTAAGGCTTGCTTCGGGACCCCTCCTCTGATACATCATTTGTGGTGGTAGCTCTACAAACAGCTATACTGCCTGCATCCTTGCTCCCTCATCCTCTGTGTGCTGCTTGTTAGTAATCCATGGTGGAATACACACAGGGACCAGCACATGAAGAAGAAAGGTAAGTTTTACGTACTTTTATTGTAACTGGAGTTCCATACGCATAGGGATCACACATCTCAGGGAACTCCAGTTACAATAAGGTACATAACTTCTCTTTCATCAGTACAGATACAACTGAGATACCAAAAAAAAAAAGCCCTCTCTCTGATTATATATTTCACTTACTAGTAAAACAGAATTCAAACTGATACAATATTGTAGCAGTTCTTTGTACTTTCAGAGCATTGTAATACAATAATAGTAGTTCAGTCTTTCAAAGTTTAGTCCCCATAAAAGAAGAACAGAAATGTTGTATTAACAAGAGTTAAATTGGGCGAACTCATGACAACATCTGAGGAAGTCCATACTTTTTTTTTTAAAAAAGAAAGGTCTGTTCCATATAATGGCAAATTCTGTTCAAATTGTGAACAGAATATGTACCAATGTAAGGAAACAGCTCTGAGAGCTGTAAATTGCCAAATGCTTGATTGTGGGGCTACTAAATTTGAATTCCAAAGATTCTAAAGTAAGCATCACCAGCATGGGTAACTTTCCTTGCTGATTGTTTTAGTAGTAGTGTTCTTGTTACATAGTCCTAAACTACATTCTGTGCTTCGCTAATTGTCAAAATCTCCAACTGTCCCAGCAGTCTAAAACTCCCCTATATTTAATATCAAAAACTATGACTGAGGCAACTGTACTGGTTTTTATTCATTTTAATATCTAATTAAAACCCATTTTTTAAAATGTGTCTGAACTGCCACAGTATTTCAATCAGAGTACTGCAGGTTCCAGGGACTTTGCCACTCAACTAGTTTTGGCTTGCTATAGAGCAGTGTTTATCAATCTTTTGATACCAGAAACCAGCTTGCTTCCTTCATATACTGTGTCTGGGAGATCTCAGGGACCGGCGCTGTTCCACAGACCAGTCATTGAGAAATACTGTTGTAGAATACTTAGGCCTTGCCTATATCCAGTTAACTGCTGCTTCTCCTCTTGCAGTCTAGTATGTTTGAGACTCTTCTGGTTGACTTCTTTTATACTCAGTTCCATGTCTTCACTCATTCCACACTAGGTAGATTCAAACAAGCAGATTTTATTAAAAATATATTTTAAAAATACAGAAAATTTATAATTATGCTGAGATCTTCTCTTGGTGAATACTGTCCATGTGGGGATAATGTCCTTTAGGAATGGCTGTGGATTTTTTTTAAATAGTGCATACTGGCACTTCTCATTTTTGAGATGTTTTGCAGCAAATAATGTTGTAATATTAACTTTCCATGTGTTGAATTTGCAGGAACAAGTAGAACTCAGTTTCCATTTTATGCATCATTCAGTAGTTAGGTGTACCATTCAGAAAACACAGAGCTGAATATGAATAATTGGACATGTTAAAGTAACCTCATAGCACTGTAATGAATGATCTGGCATGATCTGTGAAGACAGATAAGTAATTATGATGGTTTTTCACTTCATTTTAAGAGATTCATGTAATATAAGCAAGTTAGTTATTGACAACAAGCTTTAAAAATATAACCTTATTAATCTGGAAATAAAAGAATAGAGCAGACTACTTACAAATGTGTTATAAGTAGTAGGAAATGATTGTTAAACATGACAGGCAATGCATTTCTGGGCATTAGTCTGTCATAGTTGGAGTATATATTACTGAAACCACCTGAGGACAGTGGTATCCTATACAAGTAGTAGTACCTTTTTGACAGTGCTTTAATAAGTATTTTGAAATAGAACTGAAAGTTACAAATCATGGAAACAGGCATGTGTATTTACTAGACATTAGCACAGACATAGCGGCGTCACCGACGACAAATTGTAAAATTTCATTTTTGGCTGGATTTCTGTGAGATAAAATAGTCAATCTAGCATAGTCCTAAATCAGGGGTTCTCAAACTTTTCCAGTTTTGAGATCCCTTTTTGCTCTGCCACGTTTGCTGCTGACCCCGGGTATGTCCGCCGAAAAGCCGCCGAATCGAACACTTCAGCAGACACACAACATGTCTCTGTGTGCTTGCTGACAAGCTGCCAAAAGCGGAAGTGTTCCACTCGGCGCCTTTTTGGCGGACACGCTCCAGCATCCGACGAAATGCAACGGGCGCTGGCGACCCCCCCGGGATCGCCCTGTGACCCCCAGTTTGAGAACCGCTGCCCTAAATGTTACTAGGCAAGCATGATATTTTCCCAATAGGGAAATATTTGTATAGTAAAATTGTCTTTCAGCATGTCAGTTCAGGATTGCATGTCCAGGCAGCTCTCAAGAGTGTAACACTCATACAGACTTCCTGGCTCTTGTATCTTTGGGGAATTCCTCCTTACTTCGGGAGAGCAAGAAACCAGTTTTTTCCTAGGAACACTTCACAGACTTTCTTTACCTAAGAATTTCAATCACACATTACATTTTCTCCCAAGTGAATGTGGGACTAACGCTGCATCCTAACATCCAACCGTCTATATCTGAGAAGCCCCAGTTTCTATTGTTTCATTTCTGCCTGCATATTGACAGGGTTTTAATGATCCTTCACATACATTTTCTAGATGCCTTGCCCCCCTCTTTTTATTACTTCCCAGCCTATCTGTGGACATAGAATTATGCAAGCAGTTCTACTCCTGAGGGAATTCTGCATCAAAAAATTAAAAACCCTGAAAGATGCCATTTTCTTAAATATATCTCTCTATCTTGGCCAGAAAATTCCAATACCTTTTTTTAAAAAAATCAGTAATTTTTCAATTTAAAATGTGTGATAAATGTAACACATAGTGATGCCCCTCCCCATGCCAAATACATTGTTAAACAGACTGTACTGCCTTCTCATCCTGTTTAAGGGTTAAAATAAGACCTGCTCCTCCGAGAGTGGCAGCAGCATCTGCTGCTGTAAAATGTGGCAGGCAGCAGTCAAACATTATCTGTTGTACTAGCATAAATGCAAAAAGAGAAGGAACAGCAGATGGATCATCTTTAACTCTAATAGCTAATAAATATCCATTTTGGGACCACAGCTAAGACGGACAATTTGTAAAGTAAATGGAACTTATGTTATTCATTACCTTTTCTGACTGAGCATGAACATTTTGCCTTGAGTATACCCTCACTGCAATGGAAATTGCCATGTCTAATACTTCACCCTTAGCTACTGATGCATCCTCCAGAGAAGTGATGAATTTAAAATGAAAATACTGTTTACTAAAGTAAGCTGATCCACTGTCATCCAGTGATGGTCACCCTAACAAGACCTCTGCTGCTTACTGCTTTTGAGATTCTAGTCATGTTGTTCAGAAAGGCTTGTTATAAATTCTTAGCTTGCCGTCTCAGTATTTTGATTCCCTTGTATCAAAATACAGATCTTTTGTGTTGTAATTAAGAAGGCATTCTAAATTATTGCAGTTGTGTTAAAAATTGATTTTGCATCTTACCATCAAACATTACATCATATTTTTAAATACACATCAAATATTTTTTAAATAGGTGGGGAAAAAAGAGAGGAATTCTTTAAGTTAAGTGATTGCATTTGTCATTTGTTGTAGTCTCTATTTTGACATATATTGAATGTAAAGTCTAAAGTGTGGTAGTTATTAGACATCTTTTGTTCTTTTTCAAGCAAATAGGGAGCTATATTCCTCTCTTCTGTTAATGTGAATCAGTTTGAACTGCCCTGTCCTCAGGTTACTAGCTGTGAGCCACATCCCTTAAATTCCTTGGGAATTTTGAAAGCTCCCTTCCTGTTTGCATGGTGATCCCTGCAATGGTCTCAGAGCATTTTTTGAGGTGACCATGCCTGCACTGGGCAATCTGCCGTTTGGAGCAATGGCAAGCTGTTGACCTCATCAGCATTTGGGGAGAGGAGGTTGTCCAGTCCCAGCTGCACTCCAGCTGTAGAAATTATGATACCTACGGACTGATTTCATGATGCATGAGACAAAGGGACCATGACTGGGATCACTGCAGTGGAGGGTCAAAGAGAAGGAGCTGCGGAATGTCTACCACAAGGCACAGGAAGCAAATGGCTGCTCTGATGCTGCACCCAAGAGCTGCCGGTTCTATCAAAAGCTGGATGCGATACTCAGCGGCAACCCCATCTCCACAGTGAAGACCACTGTGGATACTTCAGTGGCTTGCGTGCCAGTCGAAAGTGGACTGAAGAAGGAGGAGGAAATTTTGGATGAGGATGTGGAGGAGGAGACAAACCCAGAGGCAGAGGATGACTCTGAGGTCAGAGATGCAAGCAGCCAGGAGCTCTTTTCTACCCCAGAGGAGGCTAGCCAGTCACAGCTGTCGGAGCTTGGCACTCCTGGGTAATATTGTTCAGAGTACTAACCACCACAATAACTCTGAATAGTTTCCTCCCCACTGTAGTAGGAAGAGAGCTTGAGATACAATCCCTTGTATTAGAGGCTTGGTATAAGGCAGGACCTTCTTACAGAATTTGGCAAGAACAGAGCTGATACTGCAAAAATACACATTCCTAAGAAGTGCTTACGCAAACACATTTTGATATTGAGTGGTTCAAGTCTCTGTGCTAAGATATTTTAGTAGAAAGTTATACAGGGAAGTGGCAGTCTTCTCCCTTAATGTCATGTTTCCCAAAGATAGTGACCTTACTCTGTTCTCTAGTTAGTTCCTTTGAGGAGTATCAACTTGGTTACCTTCAGTTTTACAAACCTCTGTTTGAGCTTCTCCGCTCTGTAGATTTTCAGTTCCTCACCCTGAGGGTAAGTTTCTGGGTGGCAATCACCTCAGCCAGAAGACAAGTTCTTTGCCTTTCTGAAGTTCTCTCTATTTGGCCTCCGATAGGGACAGGGTCATCTTCTGTTGTAGTTTTTGCCAAAAGTCCTGTCCCCTTCTCATTTAAACAAGACACCTCCATTCTGAATTTTTAAACTCTAAACAAAGGGAAACAGCATGGATCCCTGAGTTAGGTCCCTAAAGGTATACTTGGATGAAAAATCTTAGAGAATGGATCCCTTCTTTTGTTTGCTTCAAGGACTCAGGGTGTCAAGATTGTCAAATAAATCAGGTCTACTATCAAGTAGACATCCAAACTCGCTGAAGTTCCCTGTCCAAAGATACTTTACTCCACTAGATCCAAGGCCAACTTCTGCACTAGAGAGGGGATGTTATATCCATAGACCATCTTTGCAAAGATGACACTTTGCATTTTTTTCCAGAGTATTGCCATCTTAATGGGCAGGGGTCTGTGGATGTAACCTTTGACCACAAAGTGCCTCAATCTGGGCTCCTGTGAGAAGTTCCCCCTCTGGTGGAGAAGTGCATTGGGGTTAGACTTTCTCATTCCCTTCTTCTGCACTCCCTCTTCTGTATCAACCTCTGGAGTCTTATTTTTTCCTTGAATTTTTTCTCATAGGGAACATCTACAAATAACTCAGCATCTGCATCATTGTGGCATCGCCTACAGACAAGGAGATTATATTCCCATTGACCAGTTCATTTGCTTTCTGTAATTAGGTCAAGACAACATAGGCTCCTACACTACTAGGATCTCTATACTCTGACAACAAACTCACCACCTTAGGTAGGGAGGTCAAGTAGCCCAACATTATATTTTCTGTCAGAAGGAATTAAAACCTAGCAGGAGAGGATGGAGCCTTAGAGAATGAGAAAATCCTGGACAGGTTGTCATCCTGTCAGAGTGAGTGAGGAGGGGGCAACTCAGTTTCTTCACTGTCTTGATTAAGCCACAGAAATAAAATTACCTAGTATGTGGGAGCACAATTTGCCTAATGGATTTTTTGGGGGCTTGGATAATTAAACAATTGAAGAGACAGCATGTCTAGTTGTTTACCGAAAGGCAGCCAAACACCTCAGTTCTGACCCTGGATTTTTTCTCTGATTTGTTGATTTGATGTATGCTCTTTTGCTAAGTCACTTATCCTAATTTACAAATGCAGAGGTTAATACTTAGGTGAGAAGGGTGTTGAGGTTAATCTATGTAAATACTTTGACACTATCTAGAATTTTAATTATTGATGTCTATTAAGACTTCAATTTTGTGATATTTCAAATGGAAAATCAGTGTCAAGTGTTTAATAAACTGTTGATGATTGCTTGATATCACACTCATGTTTACTACCTTGGGGGGTGGGGGAGGGAGGTTAATTGTGCATAGAAGAGCAAATCTTAATCCTTATACCTATTGTAATTACCAAGAATTGAGCTGTGCACTGAGTAGCTGCATGTGGTGGACTGGGGGAGGGAATTCCTGAGGGTTCAGGGCAGTTTACAGGAATGGGAGGGCTTGCAGGTTCCAGAGCCATCAACAACTGTATGTAAATATCCATGTACATGTATACTTGGATATTGACATTCTAGGTGAAATCCTGCATCTTCCTCCATGACTGCAGAGGGCTTTTTCCAGCAAGGGGAGAAGCTTGGAGGGAATCAAATAATCCAGCATACAGTCGTGCAAGTTGCTAAATTGGGGCATGCATGCATGCATTGCCAGAAAGGTAGCCACATCACCCACATGATCTAATTCAGTCCTCATTGCCATTCCCCAGCTCATTTTAGACTGTAATAATCTCTGCAGAGGATCTCTCCAGGCTGGAGAGATGCTGCACCAACCATGTGGCTATAGTAGTTTCCACAGTCCCTTGTATATGGATCACTACAGGAAGGAGGATCAGAGAATCTGCATTGTGGTAGGTCCTCTGGCCCCCATTTGCTGGCTCACTCTACTCTGCTCCTTGCATTGCCATTAAGGAAGCTTTCACACAGCAGGTCTCTGCAGCCTGAGAAGTGTGTGCATCCACTGCAAAGCCTCCCTGCAGCCTGTGTAGTGGAGCCACACTGTTTCTGCTGCCTGGGGGACCCATTGTGACTTTAGAAGAAAGGGCATGATTAGCCCCAGAGGCCAGATTTCTAAGCATGTATATAAGTAGATAGCCACTCAAGCCTTGGACAGTTCTTGGCACTGTGGAACATTGTTGGCAAGTTATCCTCCCCTGTAAATATTACTGAATCGACGCACACACACTCGCCCCACCTTTCAGAAGTCCATTTTAAGGGAATCCATTAGGCTCCATCATGGTTCTTACTGAGTCCTCATGTCACTACTTCTGTGCATAAGACAGTGTGAAACTTTGCAGTGATATTTGAAATGAATTGAGAGAGCAAATTGTAACATAACTTGGTGGTCATCCAAAAACATAGAAGACAAATATAGATCCCATGTTGGGCTTGTATATGTGCTTATAATTATAATTTTCTGTAAGTATTTGCAAAAACAAGGAGTCGTCCGGTGGCACCTTAAAGATTTATTTGGGCATAAGCTTTCATGGGTAAAAATCCCACTTCTTCAGATGCAACAATACTATACTATAATTCATTATTAATACTATAATTTGATCTAATTATGAACATTTTTATATTTATAAATGAGATCATTTTAAGGTACACTTTTTAAAAATATTTATTTTGTTAAAAAATATACGAAGTCTTCAAATCACATGGTTGCACATCAGCACCTTTAGTTTTCCTCTGGAGTATTTTTTTTCTTACTGTATTAACTCCTCTTTTTCACAAAAAGAAAAGTGAAGTAATTTTTTTTTTCTTTTTTAAAACAACATTATACTGGGGATTTTACACATACTAAACAGAGGCCATTCAAAGTTGTGGTTCCCATAGCAACTGTAATTGTGCCACATTTCATATACATATTAAGGCGTAACAGTTAATACCCCTCCACAGTTATGTGAGGGCGGGAGGGCGCAAATAGCTGCTGTGTATAATATAATTTTCAATTGCCTGTCTTCTGTTGTATTAAAATTTCAAATATAACATAGCAATAGCATGCTCTTCTCCTTCAAGAGCAGGTTTTCATGCCATGCAGCCTGGGTTGGGTCATTTTCCGTAAGGATCTGAAGACAGTCTAAGACCATGTGTACACTATTGGCTAAATCGCATCGCTGCAACTGATGCAACGGTGTTTGATTTAGCAGGTCTGGTGAAGACACACTGTCTACGGTAGAGCGCTCTCCTGATGATGTCAGTACTCTTACCTCCCTGAGAGATGGAAGCTATGTCGATGGGAGAACATCTCCTGTCAACATAGTGCAGTGTATACTATCCTTAAACTTCCAGGGCTCCTAATGTGATTAGACTCTCTCACTGATTCTATTCCAGGATGTTCTGCCTCCAAATAGCAACACAAGGCAGCCAGAGCACTCCTGTTTTGTCAATCACTATTTTTTCAACAAACAAAATGTTAACAAAATGTTCTTGAAATTGGGTTCAGTGAGGTCTCCTATTTTTTATTATTTTCACCTTTTCTCCCATATTTTTGTTCCCATTTGTCTTCAGCCTGCACTACTAGGAAACACAGGTTATGTATACACTAAGTATCTTACAGTGGAAAAGATGTACCACTACAGCTGTGCTGCTGTAAAGTGTCCCATGTAGCTGCTCTTTGTCAGCAGGAGAGAGTTCTCCTGCCAGAATAATTAAACCACCCCCAATGAACAACGTTAGCTATGTTGGCAGGACAGCCTCTCCTGTCGACATAGCACTGTTCGCATCTGTGCTTTTGTCAGTGAAACTTAGGTTGGTTGCGGGGAGGGGGGATGTTTTTCACACTCCTGTCCGACAAGAGTTTTACTTACAAAAGTATTAGTGTAAACATAGCCTTAGTCTCCAGCTCCCAGGTTGAACTGCAAGGAGCCCATATGCTGCAGATTGTGAGGGCAGAAGAGACCAGTGAAGGACTGTAATGTCTTGTCCTGTCCTGTCCTCCCTGTTGTCTTGTAGGAAAACTGGCAGATAGCTGAAACTTGTCAGTTATTCTTATGTGAACAGTAGTTTTGGGGTGGAGGAGAAATAGTATTTTACAGCATACCGTAAAATGTTAGTTTGGTTTATCCTACTGCAATTTTTTCTTTTCTTTTCTCAGATAAATAAATCATATCCTTGATTTGTCAATTGTTTCTCCTTAGCAGTGGGAAAAGGAATGCCAGGGAATATTTCAGAGAGCTGAAATTATAGTTGTGCTGTGTGAGAGTAAGTAATGGAGAAGTTTTATATGAATGAAATTCTGATTAAAAATGTATCTCACTGATGCACTTTTCTAGCATGAACACAGTATTAGAAATTGATCCAGCAATAAAATAGATGGGGAAGTAGAAATTTCATTTCTGCCTTCCATCTTCCAGATCTCACATTTTTCTGTTGCAATAAGCCACACATTTCATGTGTTATGATTGAATCATTAATGCTGATGCTTTGATAATACTGGCCCTCAGAATGAATTTTTTCCAGATCATTGGTACAATGCTAGAGCACTGGAAAATAACTTTTTTCCATGGCATGGCAAAAGAGGAAGTAATATTCATACTCTCTATGGATTTGCTGTGGATATCCTTGATGCTTTTGAGGGGCTTGTTAAGACTAGTTATTATTTAACATGTTCCACAATTTATTTGTTTGAATGTATTACAATGTTAGACTGTCAATGTCCATTGGACATTCAAGTAATAGGTATACTTTAAGTTAAAGTTGTTTCAGTATCTGCTTCTCAGTAATATATGCTGTACATTTTTCACTTATACAGTAAGTAAAATGCTTGGATTTTTATTATCTAACATGTTCGTTATGGCATAATGAAATTTGACACATAATCTATTGTTCTTTAAGTGACCATCTACATGGATTCCACTCTTATGCAGAACAGGTCTCCATACATGCGAGATCTGATTATTCTGGCTAGTAGCATCCATTTTAGTCAAATATTTTAATGGAGCTGGGGAGGATTAACTAGACCACCCTTTCCCCCTTCCCCCCCATACAGGAACTCTTTAGCAGTATGTCAGAAGCGAAATTCTGGGGGTTCGGAATTTGCTCCTTGAGTGAAGCTTTAATGCTGCTTAATGACTGGCACTCCAAGTGCCTCTTTTGTTCAGAAGAGGGGCGTATTCCTCAGCAGTGTTCCATATGTCTGTCCTGTAAGCAGTCTCAAAAGTGACATGACTAACATCTGTCATGTATTTGTTCTCTCATCCTCTTCCCCAGGAGGGCCTGATAAGATAGTCCCATCTTTGGAGGTGTGCGTACTGTACCTTTTTTCCGCATTCTCATTAAGGCACAGCAGAAGGGAACCATCTCCTACACACATGTAGGGATTCTACGGAGGACTCTATTTTCGGAAAACAACATGGGGCTCATAGAGACATCGCTCTTAGTATCCTCCTTTGTGTCCCTAACCCTGGTACCATCTACTTATCAGTCTTAGCTCTACTGGGCAACCTGAGATATGCAGCTGTATTCATGCAAGCCTGAGTTTTCTCCCCATTTTGAAGGATTACAATTTCCTCTCCAGACAGGGCAGTATAGACCAACCCAGCCAGGTCAGCTGGTGCAGCCTATGATTTTAGAAAGGAAGGGGGAGGAAAGTGAGGCGTAACATCTGCTAGGAGAACTACTACTTGTCCCCGTTTTAATTTCTTCATTCTCCCTCAGTGAGGCAGTAAATCCCCGAACGGCTTCCTCAGTTGACAATGTCAAGTTATTTCAGGATCTTATCAAGAGACTTTGGATATACTTGTAGAAGTTGTATGAGAGAAATTTTACCCAGCCCTGGGTATCTTGCATCCTTCCTTCCTAGAAGGCTTACCGTGCCAATAAATGAGAGGTTATTGGAGCCCATAAGAAGACTTGTGGCACATGCCAGCGTTGATATCGACCATGTCTAAGCAAGCTGATAGGAGGTCCCAAGTCTTTTCTATGGGATTTGGATGCTTTCTATTCCAGCCTAATACCAGAAGCTCTGTAGGAGCTGCTGTCTGATATTTCAAAGCAGCAGGGACCTGCCAGATATACACCCAGAGAGAGAGACCCAAAGAATCTCTACCTATGGATACAAAGTCTACTTTTCTGCCAGCCTCCAGATATGTGGCCGACTACCAAGCGTTCCTCCCTAACTATGGCAGTCTGAATTAGGACAAACGGTCTTAGTTTGTGAACTAACTACCACAGGAATGTTGATAGGAATTAAAAGCTCTCGTGACTGAGGGATAACTGATACTTCGTACTTCCCTTCAGACTGTGCTGGACAGGTTTTAATTTGGTATAGTCCCATTAACATTATAATCCTGAATTCTGCTAGGAGTAAATATAACATGTCTACACATATAGCAGTTATTAGAAAATCAGTTATTAAATGTGGGGGAAAAGATTTAAAATGTTTATACAGCATGATTTTGTTATATGCTTCCTTCCAACTTCCATCATCTTCCAGGATTATCTAATTTGGACTTTAATCCTAGAAACGCATTTGTTTATGCACAGTTTTGCTCGGATGAGTAAATTAAAGCATGTATAGAAGTACTGATAAATTCCAGGGCCATAGATTGTAAGCTCTGGACAGGTCAGGAACCAGTTATTTTGTGGCTGTCAAGCACAATGCACACCTACTTCTATAAAAATAAATCTCTCATTCTTTTAAAAAAAAAAGCCATCTTCTTTTTTCTTCATGTGAAGAATGTATTCAATATTTTCAATAAATATGGCTTTGTAAATTAACTTCAAGCATTATCAAATATATTTAATTTGCCCGAGTAGTTCAAATCAATGTATTCAATAGCTCTCATGTTGAGCAGCCCAAAACTTTGGTAGCTAGATATAGGATAACTATTAAATTCCCATTCATACTACTATTGTGCTGGTGAGTGTTGAACTAAAATTGTGAAAATGCTTGCAAAAATGTATTCCATTATACTGATTAAGATGCCATTATGGAAGTCTTAAAACTGTATTTAAAATGTTCAGTTCTTAATTATATTGATATAATGTACTTTTCAAATTAGAAAAGTCCTTTCAGAATTTTGCAGATCTGCGATATCGTATTTGAGATTTGCTTCCAACACTGAGTATCTTTTTAACCAATGACAATTTAAGTGATTTGATTTATATATTCATATTTTACAAATATTAAATTCTTGTTTTAAGAGGTTTCCACTTAACTTGAATCCATTTTTTTTTTAAGATGGTCCTCCTGAAGCACCTGTTACAAATGGAAGCACCACTACTGTAATAACACTGAACGATGACTTGGATATCTTTGGTCCAATGATTTCTAATCCTTTGCCAGCAGCTTCTGTACCTCCTGCTCAGGTAAACTTTAGAAAGGTGTAATTGCATGTTGTTTTCTTTCTTGAGTTTTGTTTGTGAAAAATGCCAGATCAAATTTTAGAATGAAATCATCTTTTTTATAGGTAGAGATATAGCATTAGGACAAGCTTTCCCACATTGCCTTACTAACATCTTAACCAGAACTAAAGAGATCAACAATACACAGTGAGAGAGATTAGTTTTTCTCCCTGCCCATTCAGTTTTTGGCCTCTCTGAGATTGCCAAGGGGGGTGTGGATTGTCCTAGTTCTTGTCATGTGGACTTGTTGCATTAAGAACTAGTCAAAGAACACCATCTTATGACATGTAGGCCAGGGGTCTTCAAACTTGTCCCCGCAGCCACTGGGAAAAGTCTGACGGCCCTTGGGGGGTATGTCTGCCGAAATGCCGCCGCAGAAAGTGGAAGCTTCTGCTTTCCGCGGCGGAATTTCGGTGGGACGAAAATAGCCCGCTCGGGAGTTTGGCAGTCTCCTGGGCGGGATGAATGGCGGCGTCAGGGTCTCGCACACTCCCAAGGGTGGTCTCGTACACCTCCGGGGGTGCGCGCACCCCAGTTTGAAGACCACTGATGTAGAGAACTAAGCTGTTCCCCAGATATCAACAGCTTGTGGTAACAGAGCAGTCTTGAATTTTATCTGGTAAGCTAGATGTGAAAAGCAATATCATTCACCCATCTGCTGACTGTTTACCCAAGTTTGGAAGGGAAAGAATGGACATGACTCTAATGTTGTTGTTTTTTTCTTACTACTTAACTGTAGTCTTGTTGTTACTGGTTGGGGATATTTTGATTTTTAATATGGCTTTATAGATTCATTTGAAACATACTTGTAATGATTTTTTTAATAAATGCACAATTTTCTGTAAAATACTTCTTTAAATGGATGGATCTTTGACTTTGGGGGCTAATTATATTAACTGGCAGCAGGAGAAGGCCTTTAAGGTTTTCACCTCCAATGGGAATCAGATGATAGCGGACCTGATTCAACAACTGTCAGCTGCAGACCAGGCAAGCCATAAGATTCTTAATGCAACTGCAGTGCATGTTAGTATTATGTATGAAAATTCTCCAGAGACCCCATTTCAACATGAAGCACTACGAGGATTCCTGATCCTGTTTCAGCCTTCAGTTTATTTGATCTGCAAGATGGCGATTCTGGCTCTTGTGCTCCAGTTGCTGAATTGGTGGACTCCCTGCAGAAAGTTCAAATCAAGCCACATGATATGAGACACAGCACCAGTAACAACTGACACCACTAAGCTCTAATGGGGAAATTCATTGAAATAACTAAGGAACATACAGCATATGGACAGACCAAGAGTGAAAAAGTAACATGAACTGTTTGAGATTTGGGACAATCAGGGTCTCTTGCCTTCACTTCTACACACAACTGTACACAGGTGATGCATGGGGGACGTGGCATGTGGGGTCACATGCCAACCCCCCAAAATTGCTCAGTCACATGGTGCAGCCAGGACCCCTCCCTGCAAAGCAACTGAACTGGTGAGCTGAGGCGGGCAGAAGAGGCAGAAACAGGAGCAGAGAAACAGCTGAGAGCTGTTTGGAAACTCCACTGCTTTCCCTGGTGCAGGGGTTAACTTGAGCTGTTCCAGGGTTGCGTCCCTCCCCCACCCCCATCCTCCCACAACACCTTCCTCCGTGTCAGCAGGCACAGATCTATGCAACTGCATAGCACACACATAGTAAACGTTGTTGACATCACCACATTGGTGGGTCAACCCATGGATGGTGTGTGAAGGAGTACCCTTCAGCAGCTCCCAGCCCTCCTTGTCCCTGGTAACAAACACGTCAGTTCTGGGAGACCTCCAAACACAGGGCCTATAGTCACAGGACAAGCTCTCCCTCCTTATCAATATCAAGGAGCGCAGAGCAGTATGACTAGCATGCCAAACTTTCCAGTCCTCACTGCACAGTCAGTGTGTGACAGTGATGATGGATAACGGCTCTGCCATATTTTACATCAACAAGGAGGGTGGAGCCCGTTCCTCACCATTATGTCGAAAAGCCCTCCAGTTACGAGAGTTCTGTAAAGCCCACTTCATTCTTCTGGGGATGTCCTATCTCCCACGAGTACAGAACGTACTGGTGGACCACCTCACCAGATCATTCCGCAATCACAAGTGGTCCATCTGTTTGGACGTCGTACATTCCATCTTCCAAAGGTGGGGGTTTCCCCAGGTTGATCTGTTTGTCACCCAGAGCAACAGGAAGTGCTCAATGTTCTGTTTATTCCAGAGAGACAGCCTGGGCTCTATCATGGATGTGTTTCTGCTACCCTCGGGAGACTGCTTTATGTATGCCTTTCCATTGTTGCCTCTCATGCACAGGGTACTGCTCGCAATTCGCAGGGACAAAGCGAAGGTAATTTTGCTGGCCTCAGCATGACCCTGACAACACTGGTACACCACGCTTTTGAAGTTGTCAGTGGACGCCCTGATTGCGTTACCTCTTCAACCAGATCTGATCACTCAGAATCCTGGTTGCCTTGGCTACCCAGACTTCCAGTATCTCCATCTCACAGCCTTGAAGCTTCATGGTTAAACCCAATGGAGCTCCTGTGCTCAGAACCACAAGGGAGATTTTACTTGGCAGCTGGAAACCATCCACAAGGACCACTTATTTAGCTAAGTGGAAAAGGTTCATTTGCTGGTTTGCCTAACATCACATGCTGCCATTCCAGGCACCTATATATCTCATCCTGGAGTACCTTCTACATCTCAAATAACAAGACCTGGAAGTGTCATCCATCAAGGTGCACCTCGCTGTTACTTCGGTCTTCCATCCAGGGGTGTTTGGATGCTCTGTATTTGCTAACCCCATGGTAGGATGTTTCCTCAAGGGCCTGGGACAGCTATATCCACAGATTAGACAGCCTGTTCCTGCATGGGATCTTAACTTGGTCCTCTCCAGACTAACAGGGCCCCCTCTAGAACTGCTGGTGACTTGCTCCCTGCTCTATTTGTCATGGAAAATGTCCTTCCTAGTCCCCATCACATCAGCCAGCTGGGTGTCCAAGTTAAAGGCCCTAACCCTACACAGTTTTCCACAAGGACATGGTCCAGCTCAGGCCTCACCAAAGGTAGTGTCATAATTCCACACTAGCGAAGACATTTTTCTGCCTGTCTTCTATCATAAGCTTCACGCCTGTACCCAAGAGCAGAGGCTGCAAGCACTGGATGTTTGGCAGGTGCTAGCTTTCTACATCAAGTGCACAAAGCCAGTCAGGAAGTTGAATCAGCTGTTCATGGTGGTGCCAGGCCAGATGAAAGAATATCTTCCTGGATCACAGCCTGCATCTGCACGTTATGAGCTGGTCAAGGTCCCAGTCCCGGCTCTTATGGCTCATGCCAGGAAATGTGGGTCAGTGCTGAAGGCCCAGCCAGGCATGGAGCGCAGAGAGCAGGGAGGGTAGGATCGGTTGGTCACACCCATGTGGGAGAGATGTATGGGAGTGTGTGTGTGTGTGTGTGTGTGTGTGTCACATCTCCCCGTGTGAACCCTAAAGCCTAAAAGGTAAATAAAAAGAATCCAACTATGCAGTATTTCTTTTTAACAGGGGCTCAATCAACTTAGTGTTTTGTTTGAAAGTTTGAACTGCATAGTTCTGATTGATTGCTGTTGAACTCGCTTGAATAGGAGTAATTTTACCAGGTGTCCCGTATTCAGCATAGGGAACTATGGTCACCCTAAATTTGGATACTGACATTTGCAAGTCCCAGCTGGCAGGTTGCCAACCCAGTTATCGGCAGCCTGGGGTTTGGTTTATTTGGCAGGGGGAGGGTGCAAATGTCTTAGACCTAGGATTTGCACATCCTGGACATCCATTCATATGTTCCCCTATCCTTAACATGAGGTAAAAATGGCAGGGGAATTTGTCTGAAGATCCATCCCCCTGATCCTTGAGTGCAACTGGTTAGTTTGCTCTTTGATGGATTATAGGTTTACAACTGGTGTATGCTGCAGTATTGGGAGCCCATATTGGCCAGGTACAAGGTAGATAGTTGAGGAGGGGATTTATCCCTTGCAAATTCTAAATGGCTATTCTAAAGTTAGTTATGGCCTTATTTTAAGTATATGTTGTAGTCCGATGTGTCTCTTCATGCCCACATAGTCCATCTCAATAGTAATTTCCCATTGGTAAAATAAACATTTCATTCTGGTAGAAGATTATGTTGCATGAAGACAATATGTTGTCTATTCAGATACTAGTGGCAAGGAACCATATTGTTTGGGTATCAGTAACAAAATAATAGAACCTGGAAACCATCTTCATGTAATTTGTTTATAAAGCATTAATTAAAAAGTAATAAGGCTGAGAAAGCTTGAAGGTAGATTAGAGTTATGAAACTTGAGATAGTGTTTATTTGCTTAGCAATGGCATCTTAACTGTCCAAAAGTCAATTTTCCAGGTATGAAAATATCAAGCAACAATTCACACGCAGCTTATTTCAGAGAAGATATGTTACTTATAATTTAGCGTAAATTCTATTGCACCATATTCATAAAGAAGCTAATTGTAGACAAGATAATGTCTTCCATCACTGTGAGAAGTTTTTGTTTTAGTTGCTATCTAATTTCCTCTCTAAGACGATGAATGAAAAATGTGAAATTGTAACATCCTTCTTGGTTTCTTAATCATTTAACTTCATTTTATGAAGTGTGCTGTCCACAGATGGAAAATTTAGGAACAGCAAGAATTGTGTAACCGAAGTATATAAGCACAAATTCATTCAGTCATTTTTGCTGCTTGTGTTAATCTCAATTGGTCCTCCTTGCAGATGCTACAGATTGGCAAGTATTTGGGTTTCTTTGTGGTAATATTACAAATTCTAAAATACTGATTCATTTACAACTTATTTAATAACTAAATTGCTTTTAATTTAGTTTAGAAGTGAGAAATGCATAGCTCTTAATCTGATATAATTTCCACTGGTAGTTTCATTCAATAGCTTGTTCTGACCTTTATTTCCCAGAGCACTTCCACTAAACCAACAGCTGCCACCTTATCTGCTGCATCCGGGGATCTTGATCTGTTCACTGAGCAAACAACAAAATCAGAAGACTCAGCAAAGAAACAACTCTCCAAAGATTCCATCTTATCACTGTATGGCACTGGCACCATGCAGCAGCAAAATGCCCCAGGTAATTAATTTTCACATCTGTTTCCAAAGTGATTCAATTTTTAAGCAGTGTTTAGAATATATAGTAGTTATAATCTCCTGTCAGCATAAATTTGTCCTTACTTATGTATGTTCAAGTGGATTTGTACTTACCATTTTAACAGGTGAAAAATTAAAATGAATAAAGCATTAAGACTAGAAGAAAAAGTAGTACAGAATTCAGACTGATTTTATTAGACATTAAAGCTGTTCTATTATAAACTGTCACATACAACATATACTGATAACACTGGTCTACAATTTTTTAGAAGTCGTCTGCTTCAGAGATAAAATGTGATATGTATTTTGATGTGCTGAATTCAAATATGACAGTTAAAACAACTGATTGGCTACTGTTTCTAAGATATTTACGTTTTTACATTTTATGTCTATGTATATTGTGTAGATAGTTTTAATCATAAATTGTAAACCTAGGTCTTTTCATGTGTTTATGGTTGCTTTACATGATAATATTTCACCTGTCCTGCTTATGTAACACTTTAAAAATCAGCAAAAGGGTTATATAAATAAAATGTATTATGAAACAAAAGCCAAAAAACTATTTACCTACATAGTTTAGTCCTAATCAGTGTCTACTCGGCACTTCTTGGCTTGTCTCTTGTATTCATTAAATGGAGCATCTCTTGTCACTGTCCAGCAATAGTCTGCAAGCATTGATGGGCTCTATTTGCCCTGATAGCGTTTCTCCATTGTTGCAATGTCCTGGTGAAAACGCTCGCCGTGCTCGTCGCTCAGTGCTCCGCAGTTCGGTGGAAAAAAATCTAGATGAGAGTGCAAAAAATGTATCTTTAGTGACGTGTTGCAACCAAGGCTTTTGTATGCCTTGAGGAGGTTTTCCACCAACAACCTGTAGTTGTCTGCCTTGTTGTTTCCAAGAAAATGTATTGCCACTAACTGGAAGGCTTTCCATGCTGTCTTTTCCTTGCCACGCAGTTTGACTACATTTACGTGTTCACATGCTGAGAAATCTCACTGAATGCCCAAGTAATGAATAATCATACAACAAAAGTTGTACTGAATAATAAAAAGTAGGATTACACCGCTCTACAGCCAATAAATGTAGTCAAACATAACTAATTCTGGGTCACTGAGAACAAAAATGATGCTTAAAAT
The DNA here is from genome assembly GCA_007922305.1 of Dermatemys mawii. Taxonomy (NCBI): domain Eukaryota; kingdom Metazoa; phylum Chordata; order Testudines; family Dermatemydidae; genus Dermatemys; species Dermatemys mawii. Next base: position 34,261,588 of record ML677333.1, read on the forward strand.
TGTTGATTGGCTCTAGTTTTCAAGATATGCTATTGGGTCAGTATATACGACCCTTGACATGGGAATGGTGGAGGATAAGTGACTTATAAAAGGAAGAGATCTCAATTTAAACCAGAAATGACTAAAATACATCTTTGACTGGATCTATGAATAAATCTATGACTGGGTTTGGACAGTACTTGCTTTTTAGGCAAAACAATGAAGGATGCAATCTGAAGCTGGTATTGCGTCATACATGATATGAATTGCATCATGTTATTCTTAGAAGTCATGGATGATGCAATCATAACGAAGCTTACATCACTCTGCTGAACAAATTGCCCTGTATCAGCTCTACAAATCATACAGTGTCGTGCTCTTATTTGTCAGTGTTTGATTTTGCAAAGGGACACATTTCTGTTTAGCCAAAGTGAGCAGAGATGCCTCATCCTTGTGTGAACAGTGCAGATAACTTCTGCTATGTTTGTGGTGAAGTGACTTTTGCATCACAAAAGCGCAGTCTAACCACTATGGTTAAGAAAGCCTATCACCTTTATTTTGGCTGCAAAATTGGAGATCAAGACAAGAGGTGGGCCCCACACATATGCTGCAACACTTGTGCAACAAATCTTTGCCAGTGGTTGAACAGGAAAAGGAAATCTATGCCTTTTGCAGTGCCAATGATTTGGAGAGAGCCAGCAGATCATACCAGCTATTGTTACTTCTGCATGGTGCCTCCAGTTGGGAAAGGTGTGTCAAAGAAGAAAAAGTGGACTGTGCATTATCCAAACATTCCATAAGCTATACGCCCAATACCCCACGGAGAAGGACTGCTGGTTCCTGATGCACCAGAATCATTCTCACTTGAGTCAGATGAGGAAGAGGATGAAACTTCTGGTCCGGAACCATCAATGTCCCAGGACCCACATTTTCTCCCATCCTCCTCCTCTGAACCACACCTCATAACACAAGCTGAACTGAATGACCTTGTCAGGGATTTGGAACTACCCAAGAGTAAGGCAGAGCTGTTGGGCTCCAGACTACAGCAGTGGAATCTCCTGGCAGGTGATGTTAGGATTTCCATGTTCCGTGACTGTCAAAAGGATCTTGTCCCATTCTTCTTCATGGAAGGTGATCTTGTAGCCTGCAACAACATCGATGGTGTGATGGCAGCCCTCAACATGGTTCTCGATTCAGATGAGTGGAGACTCTTCATTGATTCATCGAAGACGAGCCTTAAAGCTGTTTTGCTGCATAACGGCAATGTTTTGCCATCAATTCCAGTTGGTCATGCAGTCCATATGAAGGAAACCTATGACATGAAACAACTTTTGAGGTGCATAAACTATGACCAACATCAGTGGCAGCTTTGTGGCGATTTGAAGGTTGTTGCTCTCTTGCTTGGTCTGCAGACTGGATACACAAAGTACTGCTGTTTTCTCTGCGAATGGGATAGTCGTGCAAGAGATTCCCACTACATCAAGAAAGATTGGCCACTCCGACAGTCATTGGAGCCTGGGAGGAAAAGTGTTCAGCATCCACCACTTGTTGAATCAAGGAAGATTTTGTTACCACCCTTACACATCAAGCTGGGTCTGATGAAGAACTTTGTCAAGGCCATTGACAAAACACAAGCAGCTTTCAAGTACCTCCATGGAAAATTTCCAAGGTTAAGTGAAGCTAAGATAAAGGAAGGTGTCTTTGTTGGTCCTCAGATTCGTGAACTTCTTCGAGATGATGCATTTGACCATGCACTGCGTGGCAAGGAAAAGACGGCATGGAAAGCCTTCCAGTTAGTGGCAATACATTTTCTGGAAAACAACAAGGCAGACAACTACAGGTTGTTGGTGGAAAACCTCCTCAAGGCATACAAAAGCCTTGGTTGCAACACGTCACTAAAGATACATTTTTTGCACTCTCATCTAGATTTTTTTCCACCGAACTGCGGAGCAGTGAGCGACGAGCACAGCAAGCGATTTCACCAGGACATTGCAACAATGGAGAAACGCTATCAGGGCAAATGGAGCCCATTAATGCTTGCAGACTATTACTGGACAGTGACAAGAGATGCTCCATTTAATGAATACAAGAGACAAGCCAAGAAGCGCCAAGTAGACACTGAATAGGACTAAACTATGTACATAATAGTTTTTTGGCTTTTGTTTCATAATACATTTTATTTATATAATCCTTTTGCTGATTTTTAAAGTGTTACATAAGCAGGACAGGTGAAATATTGTCATGTAAAGCAACCATAAACACATGAAAAGACCTAGGTTTACAATTTATGATTAAAACTCTACTATCTACACAATATACATGGACATAAAATGTAAAAACTTAAATATCTTAGAAACAGTAGCCAATCAGTTGTTTTAATTGTCATATTTGAATTCAGCACATCAAAATACATAATAAATATCACATTTTATCTCTGAAGCAGACAACTTCTAAAAAATTGTAGACCAGTGAAATCAGTATCAGCTCTACAAATATCTTCTAAAACTGGCATTTAGAGGTTCCAACATTAGGGGAGAAAAAGCAGTAATTGTTTTACTTCCTTTCTGTTCCTCTCTACCTCTCTGCTACCCCCCAAAATGCAGGTATGTTCATGGGATCTTCTTCCATGCCATTTACCACACAACCATCAACTCATTTTCAAGGTTTTCCAGCTATGGGAGTACCTGTGCCTGCAGCTGCTGGAATGATGGGAAATATGATGGGACAATCAGTGCCTGTCATAGGACAGAACCCAGGTATGATGATGGGCATGGGAATGCCCAATGGTTTCACTGGTACTACACAAACTGGTGTGATGGGACTTCCTCAAAATGTCGTCGGACCCCAAGGAGGAATGGTGGGAAAAATGGTTACTGTACAAAATAAATATGGCATGCAGCAAAATCAACAAGCTCAATGGAACATCGCTCAGGTGAGGATTTTTTTGTTCTTTTGTTTGAAAGCTCCACTGGAGTGACAATTTTATAAAGAGTGTTGATGTGCGCTCAGTACTGTTTTTGTCAGGGGTGACTTTTCCTGTCACACCCCCTCCCCCCGCCCCCCACCGATCAGTAATGCAATCTGTCCCACACCCACCCCATTATTGCACAGCCAAAGCTTCCACACCAGAGGAGCTAGGGCTGACAGGGAAACTGGGGCAGAACGGGGTGGGGGTAAAGAGGGAATGAGAGTAGAGCTGGGCTAGGGACAGAGTGGGTCTGGGTGGTACTCCCTCCCCACACTCCATGGGGGCTGGCCCAGACCCTGCTACGCCCTCCCCCTCCAAATGTACTTCTGTGCCCCCCGAGAAGGGTGTGCCCACAGTTCGGAGATCAGTAATTTAATTGAATCAGGGTAATAGTCTAAAAGCAAATATTTCAAGAGATGTTAATTTTATGTCTAAATTAATTTGTTTTTGTTGGAAGTTTATGCTGCACATGTTTATCCCCTTAATCATTCATTTTGTATTTAATGTAAATTATTTTAATCTATCCTGTTAAGTTTAGGCCTCAACATACATTCATAATTTCATATTTAATTTTAAATATTTTTATTAAAAACCCTGTATTTAATTTACATTTTTAAAAAATCTTATTTTTGAAATAGTTGATCTTATTCACCCTGTTAGGGTATAAAATATTTTTTGCTTATAGGCCAAATCTTACAATTTCATTATTTTCTGAAAAATGAGTTCAGAATATTTGTGTCAAAGAAAAGTCCCAAAACAGCTTGCATTTTTCCAAGTACAGGGTTTTCTGGGAACAGGAAATTTTTTAAAAAATGAAAACATAGGTACATAACTGTATATAATCTACCCATAATTATAATTAAATGTTTGTTTCTCTTAAGTAATTTTTGGGGCATATGCTAATTCTGTACAAACATTTCGCTAATAAATTTATATAAAATATAGTTGAAAGATCACAGGTTTGTGTGTGTAAATATAAAAATTTTCTGGTTTGAAAACAGTCTGTTGGATAGGTTCATTTTGTAATAGTTCATGAAAATGAGAGTCAGTGTTCTGTATTTCTAGATCATAAAACACATTCAAGAATGTGAGATACTGCACTTGCTTTGATCAGCAAATGTGAGATAGACAACTCAGTTCATAAAAGATCTGAAATACTCAAGAGCCTTCACTTCCCACAAACAGATACAATTAGAAATTCAGTATCACTTTGCAAACATAATTTTAAAATTTGGATGGAGAACACTTTTAAAAACATGAAATCTTCAGCCTCTATCTGCAGAAAACTCTCTCTGTAAAGCCCAATCATACATAATTAATTTCTTTAAAATTTGGATGGACTAATTCATGAACAAGGTTTAACTAATTAAAAAGGACATCCGGTTACTATCTTTCATTTAATTTTAGAATAATGATCACAAAAAATTAGTCATTTTAGGTAGATAATACTGCTTACCTTCTACCAAGGTAATTAATTCACAGTAATTTTCAAGAATCAGTACAAAAATAGCCTTCTCCTACCAAAATATTCTAGTGACAAAGAAAATCAGAAATGTAATTGCAGAATAAATATGCACTAAGTAAAACCATGTTTATCTGAAGAGTTTTGGGAACAAAAGAGCAGTCAGAGAAACGAGGATTTTAAATGAGTAGGAGTTGCTGGGTAAGTAATGACTGCAGAGGAACATAACAGATTGAAGGCCATTTTGATAAACAATGTTGAGATGAACAGGATTGTACACTCACTTTTGAATTGTAGTTTTAAAAAAAAAATCAGTGTCAAGGTTTTGCTGAAAGTAGTTCAACATTAATAGTTATTGTGAGTATTTCACTTTAATAGAGTAAAATTATATGGTGATAGCTGATGTCCCGACTCTTCTCATTCATATATGCTAAGTCAAACCTGTAATAACTGAAACATGGAAATTACAAAATGCAGTTTAGATTAACCTATGTACTAAAATGCTAAATTTATATTTATTTTGTGGAATAAGTTAACTCAATTTTTGAACTAGAGGAGAAGAGACATACTATTACAGATATCCAAAAAAATTGTTGCATTCAGTGGCAGAACACATGAGATTAACAATTAGATATTTGGAAAATACTGTTAACATCTTAGTGTAGACTGAAATTTCTGAAAAACTGTTTTACTTCACCATTTATGTTGTTTACATATGTAATTACTTTTTAAAGCAGAATGGCTGCCAATACTTTCAGATACATTTTAGTTTATTCATACTGAGAAATGCTGTTTACCTTAATACATTTTCAGATTGCAAAACTGACTAGAACATTACAAATTAACATAATTAAATAAATATATAGCCCATTAAAGTACACTTCATGTGTTTGTTATAGATGTAAGTAGCAAGGTAAATTATCTTCTGCAGTGAGAATGTTTGTTTTGTTTTCAGTTTATTCAACTAGTTCATTTTAATTATTAGTTTATTCAAAGTTAAGAAACCAGTTGGGAGTTGAAAAAGCAGGAAAGCTTGTTTTCCTTTTCCGCTCTATGAATAAAAATTAGGTGTGAGAGGATGAGATCTACTAGTTATAAAATCTTAAAGGACATGGTGACCAAAATCAGTTCAATTTAGTAACTATTGATAGTACTTCCTTTGTTTCATAAATCGTTGTCAGAAATGTAGGACTAGAAAGAACCATGTAGTCCAGCACTCCGTGTTCAGGCAGGACAAGGAGGTACACCTCAGTTAATTTTAAATGCAAAATAACCTTTTTTTAACGCTTATATAGCCAGCCATAGGTGCTGACTCGGAGGGTGATCCAAGGCTGCCACGTCCTCCCCTCTCCCCAGTGCTTCCTGCCCACCATGATCAGCTGTTCTGTGATGTGCATGAGGCATTGGGGGGTAGGAGGAGGAGCGGGAATGGGATGCATTCAAGGGAGGGGGCAGAACTGGGCAGGAAGAGATGGGATGGGAAAAGGCAGGGGTGTTGTAGGGGGTTGAGCACCCCTGGGGGCTGGAGGAAGCCGGTGCAGTCAGTACTTTTTAAGGTCGTTTATGATTTAATTTTTTTATTAAATCAAACAAAATGATGTTTTTGTATATTTGAATTTCCATCCAAATGAGGCTTGACATAAATCACAATTATTATTCATCTAATTAATACATCATTCACTATTTTCTAATATAAAATGTAAAAATTAAGAATCTAACGGTGAGTTAAGCTAATAATTGTTTAAATAAATATGTATAGATATGCTATATCTTGGTTAGCCAAAAAAAGTACCATATTTAGCATAAGGCTATATTTAGCTGCAAATAACATGTTGTAATAGTTATCAACTAATAAGCATCAGCCTTTCTTTAGGAAAATAACTAAAGTACAAATGCAAAATATGATTAAAATCAATTAGTTAAATCAAGATTTCCTGCTTGCTAATTTAAAGTAGTGATTTAAATCAATCCACCATTTTGTTTCCTAACATTTATTTACTTGGTTTAGGAACTCAAGCTGATAAAAAGTGTGTGTGCTCTAACACTAGTACTAACTGGAACTGTGTGTGCATTTCACAGATGAATCAGCAAATGGCTGGCATGAATCTCCATAGTTCCAGCAATGTGATGGGCTTTGGCCAGCCACCCAATACAATGGCAGGATGGACAGGAAGCTCTTCGGGTCAGACTCTCAGCACACAACTGTGGAAATGAAAATTGCAACAGAAGTTTCATGCAGAACAGCCACTTGACATTCCTTTCTCAAATGCATTTATTCTTTCCTCCCAGTTCAGATTAAGAAGTTATCTAACTGACCGTGTTGTGGTCTATATTGATTTAAATTTGATGTGGTGGAAAGCAGATTGAGAATACATTTATATATCATTGGCAGCTCTTTCATATTACAGAACATATGATTTCATAAACCATATTAAGAAGCTGCTTTACCAACTGCATACTCAATTTTTTTCTCATTATAGATCACACATTTGCATATAAGGGATGTAGCTATCATGTTAGTAATATCTCTAAATATATAAACCTTGCCCCCCAAATTACCCAGTAATCCTCATAGAAGGTACTGTACAAACAAATGTTTAATCATATAAATAGAATGTAAATGTATCATTGAACAATGTTTTTAGTGTATCAAACATAACTGTGTTTTATCATTCATTTCACTGTGGTGGTGATATGGTGTGCTTAACAGGGAACACGGTTAATGAAAGCAAGATAAACCTGGATATTACTGTAGTTCCACACATTTTTAGTTTATTCTTTTAAAACATGAATATTTGATCCATTTGAGTTTCCTGTGATGAAATATGCAATTTGGCTCCATACGTGTATACACAGTGCTAACACAGAAAACTTATTGCACAATATGCATACAGGGTAACTCACCACATATGGACATTTTTTGTCCTTGCAGATATATCCAGGTTTGACAGTAATTGTGTTTACATTTTATGGTGCCTCGTATTGATAAAATGTTATTTCCCTATATTAAAAAGATGAAGCCATAAACCATTGTGTGGTTTTTATTTTGTACTGTATGATCTACCTTGCCACTGTGTCTTCAAGAATGTTTATTATTTAATACAAGAAAAACACATTTAATCTGGAAGGTGCTTTTAACAAATATTTCTGGTGACCAACATTTTATGATCTAAAAACAGTTTATAATAATTCCATCGAGTTGGATAAATGTTGTTTCTGAAGATGTTTGAGTGGTAGCCGTGTATGATGCCACAAGGACTCCTTGTTTTTGAAAATGTTGCACTTCGGTTTCAGACTTGATTGGTATTACTATGTGGAAACTCTTAAAACAAATGCTTATATTTCAGTTCAGTGATACTGAGCTGAGAAATGCATGCAAAACAAGACAAAAGATCTTATGTCTCAAGATATCAGATTTACTTATCTAACAAATTTTTGTTTGCACAGAAGTCCATCAGATGACTAGTACAGGATATTGCAGAGTGGTAGATTGTACACTGCTTGAATTCTTAATTGAATGAAGTCAGGCATCTTCAACCACATCCATTTCCTATATAGTATGTCCAACACTGTTATCTCCATATCATACTTCAATTTTAACTGTGTCTAGATGGTATTTTGGCTCATTAGCTAGATTTACTTTTTCTGTTCGAGTGTGCCATACAAGAACCTAAAAAAAAAAAGGTTAATTAGTGCAGTATTAGGTAATCTACAAAGATAGCAATAAGTACTCTGCAATGATAGTGGAATTAGTACCTTTGTGCAATCGTTTGCTTTTGGTTCCAGCTCCTCCACGGTGGTTATCTGTTTCAGAAAATCAGATTCTTGCATTCCTGGTTGAGAGCCACGGCGTGTGAATACAGCTTTAGGGTTTGACAGAATCACTTGAAGGCTCACAGCAAATCCTTTAAGACAAGTTTTTAAAATAAGTTAAGTTTTCAGTTTTTCAGGTGGATGTTCTTTAAATCTGAAAAACTCCCAACCCCTTGGTTAAGAGCTTGCGTAGTAGTTATTTTATATTCCTATGTATTTGGCTAGACTTTTACATACTGTACAATTGTAGACTAAAACCTACTGATGAAATTGATTTTACAGTGAAATGGTCTGTATCACTGAATTTCTGCACATTTATACCAACTACGTGGTGTTCAACAATCCGTTCTGTTTTTATATTTTCTTTTAGCTGATTAACTGTGCTCTCTCAAAAATCAAAACTTTCTCTTATTTTCCATTGTCTTGGCAAATATAAACCAATAGCTAATACAAATGTCATGGATTCACATATGCTATAAACGCTTCCAGCTCAAACATGAAGGTGAGTTAAAACAGGAAGGCTAAGCCACAACTCAGTGTCCTCTCTGACCTGACAGCTTTTTTATTTACTGAAGTTTAGGATATCAAATCCAACTCTATTGTTTGAAGGCAAGTAAATATAAATTGATTTTGGCATTATAATTTATAGTGTTTGTGTTAATAGATGATTTTTATTAAAGTAATATCCACAGATCTCCAGTTCGTAGTCACCTAACCTAACACAAGCCAAGTGAGAAGTTTTAGGACTAAGCAGTCTGCCATGTCAATCTTTATAATATGAACTGGCCAGATTTTGAAAAGTATTCAACACAAGGGCAACACACCTACAGGACAAAAAGTACAGATGCTTAGTCTAAGGGTACAGCTACACTACCTGGGTAGTGCTCAATGTATTAGGGATCGATTTATCTCATCCCAGCTAGACACCATAAATTGATCCCCAAAGTGACGGCTGTAATCCACCTCGGCAGGAGAAGTAAGCAGAGTCGGTGGGGGAGCAGCTGTGGTCAACCCGCCGCTGTGGGGACATCCAGGTAAGTCGAACTAAGATACTTCGACTTCAGCTACATGAATAGCATAGCTGAAGTTGTGTAGCTTAGTTTGAAACTCCCCTCCCCTGAGTCTAGCCCAGCCCTAAAATGCCTATTAACAGACATGTTAGATTCACTAATAAAATGTTCCTTAAGGGAATGGTGTCCATTGTATTTTTCTCAAAGGAGTCACAACGTAATTTTGAAATCTGTTCTGGAATACTGCCAAGAGCTATTTAATGCTGCAAAGAGTCTGAAATGTAAATTTATTGGCATATATATCAGTCCCATTTTCTACTACAATAATCTTGCAGGGATAATTTAAAAGAAAGTAGCATAGCTGAAGGAACTCTAGTATCTTATTAGGTCCCTTTAGTGCAGCACCCTTTTTAGACATGAAACTGCAACTGAATAAAAGGAAACTTTTTAATGCATATTCGAAGTGCTGCTATTGCCATCTTGCAAGTACTTGAATTAGGCCTGAAAATAGATGGTCTCCACTTCAGCAAGTCAAGTCAGGTACCAACAGGGAAGATCTAAAAACACTACAGCTTGTAAAGTCATTCTGAAACTGATTCAGGTAAAAGTTTATATTTCCTGAACACCTTGATTAGTTCTGGGGACAAATTTTTAGGCAGTTCATCGTTTCAGTCCTTTTCTATATGCATCTCTCTCCTTCCTCTACACTACTTCATGCACATCTTACCTAGGTTACAAAAGTGCATATACAAAGGATCCTCTCTAGCAAAAGCCTTAACTTCCTCACTGCCTGAAGTGTTAGATGATCAGAAATTATTCTGAAGTTTGTCAATAGGTAATGAGTTTCCTGTATATCAAAGCAGTCGTTGATACCTTAAATATCTCACGAGAAACCTACTGCTGCCAGTTCTGCTTTGAGAAATCCCCCCACAGCACGTGGCCATTGGCAGTCACTCAGAGCCTGAAGGAGCACTGCTGACAATGGCTCCAGCTATAGTGACGTACTAGGGTTCAGATGACCGAAAAGTTTGTCATAGAAGAGTTTGCTCAAATCCTTCCAGTGGGGGGGATACAAATGGGCTGTGAGACATGGGCCAGAAACGTTGGCAGAAGCAGTATCATTGTTGGAGAATTACCTGATCCCCCTTGGGCCAGAGGCTGACACATTGAAAGTCAGTCCTATGTGCCCCAAGTCCTCCAGGAGCACCTATAAGTGAATACTAATGGATAACTAGGAGAACTTGGATGTATAACCTCAGTGGGGGTGGGGGGGACACACACAAAAGCCAAGGGGACTCCCGCCCTTGGGAGAACCTAATGAGAAACCAGCTCCTCCCAGGGGAAGCTGTTTTACATGTGGTCAGCAAGAATATTTCAGAAGGGACTTGCCCATCCATGGATTGTAATTATGGGTAGGCCTGGACAGCCAATACAAGCAAATGGAGTGTCTGTACAGGGGCTGATAGGCTGTAGGCAGGCCTTAGTCTGTGAAAGACTAGGGCAGGGATCAGCAATGTTGGCACGTGGGACCGCAGGGTAAGCACCCTTAGTGGGCCCCACTACTTTATTTACCTGGCGGTTTGCCGATCGCAGCTCCCACTGGCCCCGGCTCACCATCCCGGTCCAATGAAGGCTGCGGGAAGCGGCAGCTAACGTTACGCTGCTTCCTGCAGCCCCCATTGGACCGGGATGGCGAACCACGGCCAGTGGGCGCTGCAATCAGCGAACCGCCAGGTAAATAAAGCAGTGGGGCCCGCTACGGGTGCTTACCCTGGGGTCCTGCATGCCAACATTGCTGATCCTGCCCTAGTCTCTCACAGATTAAGGCCTGTCTACAGCCTCTGAGAGAGACTAGGGCAGGGATCAGCAATGTTGGCACACGGGACCGCAGGGTAAGCACCCTTAGCAGGCCCCACTGCTTTATTTACCTGGCGGTTTGCCGTTCCAGTCCAATGGGGGCTGCAGGAAGCGGCGTAATGCTGGCTGCCGCTTCCCGCAGCCTTCATTGGACAGGGATGGCGAGCCGGAGCCAGTGGGAGCCGCGATCGGCGAACCGCCAGGTAAATAAAGTAGTGGGGCCCACTAAGGGTGCTTACCCTGCGGTCCTGCGTGCCAACGTTGCCGAACCCTGGACTAGGGGAACAGGAGGTAAACCTGAGGATGTAACTTGACTTCCAGTGTATGTATGGGGACATCTGACCCTACCCAATGAGAGATGTACAGCTAACAATGCAAGAACACATGGAAATATTACAGGCTGCAGTGGCAAAAGACCTGACCTGCTCGATCGTACTTGGGCATGAATAGAAGTCACCACTTTTTTTGAAGAAAAGAGTGGCAAGGCACCTCACTGGAGAAAGTGAAGCCAAGAGGGAGCCTTGGAAAGAAGGGGTGTCAGGATTGCCTCCCCACTCTGAACTCTAGGGTTCAGATGTGGGGACCCACATGAAAAAAGAAATAACCCCCCCCAAGCTTATTTTACCAGCTTGGGTTAAAATGTTTTTCCCCAGAACACAACTTCTTCTGTCTCTGGACTTGGTACACTGCCACCACCAAACTAGGTCTAGGGTAGTTTGGGACCCTTCTTTCCCTTTCCACTAGCCCCCCAAACTTCTTCCTTCCCTGGAAAGCTTGCGAGAATAAAAAAAAACAAAAACAAACCTCACCCCCTCCTGCGAGACGTGCCCGATCCAAAACCAGGATCTTACACAATGGAAAACAAGCAGTCAGCTTCTTAAAAGAAAGATTTTAATAAAAGAAAGGAATAAATCCCTTATAACCATCAATAGAACAGCATCTACCATAATCAACAAAAGGATTCAGAAACCAAACCTCTCCCCCGAGGCAACTTTCTCCTACTGTTGATATCTCTGCTGAATCTTACAATATCAAGAAGCACCCAGCCAACACTCACCACTGAGAACTCGCCAAGTGATAAAAAGAAGGTAAACTTACTGACTACAGTGCTTGATAGAAACTTATAGTTATAGTGAAAGAAATAGCTGTGATGTTCATCCCATAGCCGAGTTGAACAGAGAGAGACCCAGAGAGAAACTGAAACTTAAAATCCTTTGTCTCTTGAGGAATTTCTCATTGGTCAGTTGTCCACCTCTCAGGTTACGTTTAGCTTAACCCCTTACAGGTAAACACTAACTCTAGGCTACTTCACACTTATGACAAGGGAGATCAAAGGAAGACGAAGACAGACCTTCCCCATGGGTGAAGGATGTCAGCTGGGGCCACAGGGGCTTGCGGCTGTCCTAGTTTGCCCTGGACCTACTTTCCAGTGAGGGGGACTTTGTGGAAGAACAAAGAAACAACCCCACACTGAGCAAAGTTTATGAGCAGCTTGCCCGTATGGACAGCAAACTATTGGACTTACAGCAATTGAAGTAGTAGCCCCATTTAGAATAGGCAAGAGGGCATTCTAGGCGATGAAGGATCCTAGAATGAGAGAGGTAAGAGTGAAACTCCTAGTACTCAGGAAGTTTCAAAGGCATGTACTTCAGTTGTCCCATACAGCCCCAGATGGGGGTCACTTGGGAAGAGAGAAGATGCTTGACGGGTGACCCAGAGCTTCTCCTGGCTGGGCATCCACTTCAAGGTCGGAAACTATTGCGCCACATGCCCAGAATGCCAGTGGAAGGGTCAAAAGACTATCCCCCCACTAACACTACCCATTGTGAGTGCCCTTCGAGTGAATAGGCATAAACATGGTGAGCCTGTTAGAGAAGTCCACAGCAGGGCACACATGCATACTTGTAATCTTTGATTATGCCCGCCAACTACCCCCAGGCCATTCCTATCCAGTCAGCAACGATGGTTGTTACTGGCACTGAACTCAAAAGTATTTGCCGGGGAGGGGAACCTGAAAGAAATATTGACAGACCAAAGACAAATTTCACCTCACCGCTGATGGAGCTATTTGACCTACTGAAGGTCAAGTCCTTAAAAATGTCAGTGTGCTGTCCACAATCTGGTGGGCTAGTCAATCAATTTAACAAAACATTGAAGAACATGCTGAAAAAGTTTGTGACTACCCACCCCTGTCACGGGTACCATCTGATCCACACTCTCTTGTTCACCATCCACAAGGTGCCCCAGGTATCCACAGCATTCTCCCTATTTCAATTACTATATGGGAGGCAGAGGAAGGAGGTTATGGACTGCTTTCAGGAAACGGGAAGAGCAACTCACCAGGATGAACAATACAGTGATGTGTTATACAGCTGTAGGACTAGTTGAAGACCCTGGGGGAGTTCACAACAGAAAACATACAGAAGGCACAACACACAGCAAGAATCCTGTAACAAAGCAACGCAACTACACAAGTTCCAGCCCGGAGACCGAATGTTACTCCAGCTGCCAATCTCAATCCAAATTCTTGGCTTGATGGTGAGATGAGGTTGATTACAAGATCCAGCAATCTGGTAATGGCAGTCTACCTAGGTGTATCACATCAACCCATTGAAGGTCTGGAAAGGGCAAGAGGGCCTCCTCATCGACCAATTTCTTCCCCAATCCAGAGCCTGGAATCTCAGCCTTGTGGTGGTGTGGCCTATCTCGGTACCTGTAGAAAAGGGTCTGCAGTCTGAACCACAGTAACAAATTTGCCAGTTGGTTGAATCATTCCCCAAGGTATTTTCAGCGGTACCCAGCTGGATCTATCTGATATTCCACCACATAAGATGCCAAACGAGGGAGGAAGACACATGAGTAGATGTGGAAGACAGTTCACCAGAAACTCCAGGCCATGGAGGGAATCATCAAAGAGTGACAGAGTGGAGGAATCTCAGCATGCTTTTGCCCAGGGTGAATGGGGTGACACCATATTCTGTATTGACTTCTGGAAGATAAACACCATTTCAAAATTCAGTGCATACCCCATGTTTAGGGTTGAACCACTGAGTAAATATCCAGCCTTGACTTTGCCAGTTTCCCTTAGTCAACCCCCTGGATCCCTGAATCTAAAGAAAAAACACACCTCCATACTTGAGGGCTGTACCAGTTTAAACTTCATGGGGCCAACACCACTTTCCAGCAGCCAGTGAACAGAATGTTACAACCACATGGGGCATACTAGCTACCTACATTGACATCATAATCTACAGTGAAAGCTGAGCTGAACACATGAAGCACGTGGTAGCAGTATTACAGGCTCTCAGGCAGGTTTGACAGCTACCACAACCGTTAACTAGCCACCCCAGACATTGTCTACCTGGGGTATGCTGTGATCGGGGGGAAGTGGTGGCTATGACTTTTGGTGGACCAAGTTCAGGCCTTTGCAGGTTGTCCCATCCCTTCCAGAAAGAGACAAGTAGAGTAGTTTTGGAGACTAGCAGGGTGCTAGCAATGGCTCATACCAAACCACCACCAGCATTTCCTCTTTGATAGGCATGGTAAAAGACACTGCACCCAAAAGGGTCCAGTAGACCAAAAGCTGTGACAAGGTGATCAGGACCTTATAAGACCTATTGACCTGGGAACCAGCACTATTGTACCCAGACTTCTCAAAGCTCTTTATTCTCCAAACTGTCTGGACACAGAGCAGTGTTTTCTCAGGAACATGTAGGAGGAGAACATTTAGTTCTCTCTCTGAGCAGGAACTTGTTCCTATCAAAGGTAGTCTTAGTCAGCAAGACTACAGCATTCAGAAGCTTGTAACCTGACTGCTTCAGAGACCACCCTTTTCCCCATACCAAATTGCTTCAAGTGGAGGGGTCTGATGTGGAATGCTAACGGTTTAAAAGGGAGAAACCCCTGCTGATAGGACATTCACCATGAGGAAGACCTTCAGCTGCAAGACCTACTTATTCCTTAAACTGTTCTGTTGACCTTCAGAGAACATTGCATATGCTTTTTTTTTTTTTTTTTTTTTTTTTTTAAAAAGGCTTTTGTGAAGGGAGGGTCACAATTAATGCTGTTTGTGAGAGAAGATGTTTTTGTTTGGGTTTGGTATCCACTGTAGTAGGTTATTTTGGGGGGTGGGCTTTTACTTTCATTTTGATTGTCCTTTAACTTTGTCAATAGCTCTTTCAGATTCTGATTAAGGATACTATACATTATAGTGCCCCACTCCAAACCAAATGGTCACTAAAACAAAAGTCTGTCCTCTTCCTCAGTAGAACCATCAGAACCAAGACCTTCATACATCACAGCTCTCACAATAAATCAAAGCCTGAGAAATCTGACTCTTCAAGCCTCACAAGACTCCAGCAAAATTTAAGGTCTATTGCACAATGGATAGAGAGCACTGGACTCTCATATTCATAGTCTATCCAGTGACTCTTGTGGTCTACAGGCAGGTGAGTGAATTCATCTTAATGCAACTACAACTATATTGATACTAATGCTGCCCTGAGAATTCACCTGCTTTCCTTGAGCCAGCCTGGCATTAGAAGACTTACTTATCATCCAACTTCCTCCCAGGGAAGGTCAAAAAAGCTTGAGTTAGAAATAAGCTAAAATAAATCACTAGCTACGTTGTTTATCCTCGATGCTTGGTATTACTCAGTTAGGTCTACTGACACTAATATAAACCTATGTTGTTTTGTTCCTGGAACGCACATCCAATCAGCTCCTGGCAGCAGCACAATGTGCTTCAAAACTTTCTGAAGACGCCTACAGCCCAAAGTAGTGATTGAGTCTTTGGGTAAATTGCCATATAAAAGTGAATATAAACCATAACAAGTATTTTAGTGCATAAGCAGAAAGGGATTCATCTCTGATCCTATGGAGGACCTCCTAGTCCAGGACCCGTCCACAGAAATGGTCCTAGCAGATACCCTACAGACAGCATAAGTACTAGAGGAATCTGGCTTCATGATAAACTGACCCAGTTCATTGTTTAAAAGAAAACAATTATTCATCTGGGATGCAGAGACATATGCAATGTAAGTTACAACGTAGATCATCTCAAAGCCGTGAAAACAGCAGGTAACAAAGGCAGAAGGCACACTCAATGTTCCTCTGAATCCACAATCCAATTCCTCCTAAGTATATATTGGTGATGAGTGCCTACTGTATAAATGTACTACAGTGGCCAACATTCTACATGATGCCCCTCTAGAGCTTTTCTTCTGTATCCCATGCACTTACTATGGTCATCAACCAAGATCAAGATTCTCTCAGAAGTACCTATAGCTTTTCAATAATGTAGGAAGAGAGACATTTCAGAAAGGTCTCCATAGTTATGAATCAGAAAAAGATTATAAGGTCAAGGGGGGCGGGGGGGGGGTGATCCCACTCAGCCAGTGGTTCTCAGCCTGTGGCCCAGTCAGCACAAAGCTGTGGCCCATTTGACATCCTCAGGGACATACAAGTAGTATTGGATGCAGTCCAAAATCGTAGATAGGTTAAGACCATTGGTCTAAGTAATACTGCAAAACTTAAAAGGACTGCAATGGGTGGGGGTGGGGTGTGTGGAGAGAGTGTGTGCAAATGCAAGCCTGGAAGTTAAGATAAAGTTACTTTTAAAACCTAAAATGTTACAAAAGTAACTTTGTTTCTGTATCAATCACTGTGAGGCTGGCAGACCCAGTGCCAGCTCTTGCCAAGTCTTTAAGCCTCAGCCAAGCACTAACAAACATTCATTGCTGGACACCAGTCTGTTTCACTTGTGTGTTAGATTGGTATTGGACTTATAACAATACGTTTAGACATTATGAAATGTTTGTAAGTTGTTGCATGGAGTAATTTCATTTATATTATGTGATAAAGGTAGTATAAGGTAATAGTTAAGTAAGTTTTTTTGCTTTATGATGGTAAAAAACATTTACTCTGAAACTAAGCCCTGTTAAGAGGGATTGTCTCCTAATCATCAAGAAAGCCTACCAAAATGAAATGGGTCATTGTGGGACATCACAATACAAAGACTTTGTTAACTGCCCCATGTTCATAACCATGAAGAGGCTAAAAAGGGCTCATCTCATCAGCTTGAATTCTGGAAGAAGGAAATAAAAGTAACTGACAAAAAACATTTCTTCTCTTTTGCCATTTGGACTCTGAGGGGGCAGAGCTATGAAACAAGCAGAGATTCCCCAGGGTCAACCTGGGTTAGCCCTAAGAACTACTCAGAGCTGACAGATTACTACAACTCTGTCACCTTTTAAAACCATGGACTTTAACCCATTTGTGTACATATGAGTGTCTTATCTAACCCTTGTAATAACACTCATTTCCTTTTTTGAGTTAATACATCTTCCGTTAGTTTATTATAGGATTGGCTGCAAGCACGGTCTTTGGTGTGAGATCTAAGATACAAACTGACCTGGGTAAATGAGTAGTCTCTTGAGACTGGTAGCAATGTGAGTATTTTGTGATCTTTGGTATAATAAATGTAACCCTTCTGCCCATCAGAGTTGGCAGCAACAAGGGCCGGGTTCAGTATCCAGGGGTTCCATTCCAATAACACAATACAAAACCGGCTCGAGCCCCAACCCAGTGACCTGCGACAACCATATACCACCCCTCTGGGTGCCTTTAAGAGACAATACTTCCCCTCTTGCAAGCACAGAGTCTGAGTGTACCAAAAGCCTTTTAATAACAGAGAGAAACAATGTGGCATTATATTGGGGAAACACCACAAACAGGATATATAAAACAAACCATGAACCAGAAGCCTCCCTCCCAGCAAATAGGCTGTGTCCTTCCCTTTGGCTCTTGAGTTCCACAACCCCAAAAAGCCACCCAATAGTCCCAAAAGTCCAACAGCCCAAGAGTCTCTGTTCCTGGTCAGTGCAGAGTTCAAAAGTCAATCTGCAGAGTCTTACCTCCCAGCTTGGGTGGAAAGGGAGGGCAGGTTAAGGGGCACTTTACATGGTCCAGGGCTATCCCATGAGCTGCTCTGCTCTGCCAGCTGCTCCACTCTGCCAGCCGACACCCAAACTGCACCAGTCACTCTGCCAGCTGTGCAAACTACTCCGCTGGCCACCCTGCCAGCCAACACCCAAACTGCGCTGTTCGGTAACAGACCTTCAGGCCCTCCTCCTTAACACAGTGCTCAGTGATTTCAGCTCCTAAGTGATATCAGCTTTTAGTAGAGGGGGGCCTTAGTTCAGGTACATCACTGGACCCAAAGTGAATCTAGCTCAGTAGGCCGAATCTAGACTCCTAATAGAATCAAAAATTAGCTCTGATATTCCACCATGGAGAGAGGCAAGGTACAATAGGCCTATAGACTAGACCCTCACCAAAAGATGTGACTACCTGCCCATAGCCTCTCTCCCCCATTCAGAGCATTCGGAAACGCCTGTCCCTTGCCCAGTGAGTGCTACCTAGATGAGGGCGAGTCCCTCCATCATAACAAGGGCCAAGTGCATGTCCACAGTCCTTCATTCACATAATCAGGGTAACAACACTTAATCATTTCTGCCCCAATAACATAGAAACTGGGGCTCCCACATCAGCCAAAGTGGCCATGTGGGCTGCTGTGAGCTCAGGCGAGGCGCGGTGGGTGTGCCTATGCAAATAGATGAGCCCTGAAGTTATTTTCTACAACTCACTGCAGTTCCCGTAATTCACCACCAGATGTCAGAGTAGATCGCATCCTGACGCTGCTTACATATAGAAACCAACTGTCATCAAGTTCAGCTTGCCTAGGTGATAAGATAGACTGGAACTCCCAAGGGGACTGTCTGTGACTCCATGGTAAGACTGTTATAGGGCTTTAGGAAGTTCACACTAGTTACTGGGGTGGTGAAATCTAATTCTAGAACATGCCACCAGTTTGGGGTTTGTGCTCAGCTTCTTGATAGTCTGCCCTGACGTTGGCACTCACGGTTGTGAGCCACTCTAGACAGCACGACAATCACTGTTCAGAACTAGCCAAAACTAGTGGATAGACTTTTCTCCAAATTTTGCACATCTTTATTGCATCAGTAACTCATTAACTGAGAAGTGATTTTGTTGGACTATTTTACTCTTTCCACCAGAGAGATGTATAGCACTGCAGTATTTTCATCAGTGTTGCACCCTTAAACCAAACTATTCCTACTTTAGTAATGCTATGGCAAACAATAAGCAGCAACTGGAAAATGCAGACTTTTCATCTCGTCACTAAAAATGATCAGCTTCAGAATAATTATAAACATTTCTACAGAAGTAGGTAGGATATTTAATTTAAATTTGTTGTCATACTGTGTTGTACCACATGGCTATGAATCTCCTAGGACTGGACAAAAGAACTTAGGTATCTCATATCTGAGGGTAACTGTACTTAGATGTAGGCAAACTACACAAATGAAGAGGAATAACTGGATTCATGTTTGCAGCCATATGTAAAGACGACAAAATTTTTATAACTCTTTCCAAATTACAGCCACAGTGCAAAAGGTTGGTGCAAAAAGGGGCAAAATTTTACTTTCATGGGTGACATTTTACATCAATAAAACAATAGCTTAAAAAGTGACAAGTACATTCCATAAATATTCAATACAGTAATTGACTAAAATATATTTTGATATGTTACACAGTATCATCAACAAGTACTTGAAACACCCTGCGTAATAAAATATCTATTGGACCAAGAGTTTGACAATGCTCAAGAATTTCATTTTGTCTTATAAAAATGTAATCCAACTCAATTAAAACTTCCTTTTTATCAATCAAACCCCACTTACTCTTAATAACCACATAATTTTTTTTAAAACAAGCCCTCCAGATTAAAATTAAAACCCTCTTAATAAGATGGTAAGTAAATGCAAACTTACTACTCTCTTGATCGGAGTTTTAATGCAAAGAAACCAATAAAGAACTAAATCGAAACTGCTTTCTATATTTTTCAGATTACTTAGAGAAAAATTAAATGTTACTATTTTCAGGGCATACAGTGTCAATTCAAATGATCAACAGTCAAATCTGAATTAAACTGGACCTGATTATCCAACAGCAAAGCTTATAGAATGAAGCCTTATAAAAGTAAATGCAGATATACTATTTTTGAGAACAGTTTTAATTTAAAAAAATTAATAATTATAATTTAATTTAAATCAAATAACTGAGGCTCATGTGAATCATCTAAATTTTTCATCTGCAGGTTCTCTTCACCTTTTTCCTTTTGATTATTCAAAAATTAAACTACATAGTGTAGTAAATCTAGAACAGACAGCTACTGGTGGGGGGCGGGGGGTGACGTAAGCAGTCCTAGAAGGTTACCAAATGGAGAGGTAACCACAGGTCAATCCGGTTCAGCTGAAAAGAGGTTCCTAGAGAATCAATTAGCATCATCTGACTCCAATTAAGGGCTGTCAGACTTTCTTAAACCCTCCCCTATTAGAAAGGAGTGGGGAGAGAGAGAGGAGTGAGGCTGCCAGTAGGTTGGGTGCAGCAGGACATGGAGCCTCAGGAAGGGAGGCTGCATTCCCTGACCAGAAGGGGAAAAAACCCAGCCAAAAGGACTGACTGAGGGAAGAAAGATCTTGCCCCTGGGCATTCTAGGAGGTCTGCCTTGCCCAAGTCTGTCTCTCCAAGGCAAAAAGGAATTGAGCCTGGTGAGACAGAGAAGGGACGTTGCCACAGTAGCCATAATCATAACAAATACTAATTGAGCCTATGCACCCAATCAAGCATCTATTGAAGGAAATGGGAAAGCTCCCACCAATGTCATTGGGAGCAGGATCAAACTCCATAGGCTGATCAGAAAAAATAGCAGATCTTAGCACAGAAAATTCTTTTAACAGCACAATTTTTCCTTCGAGCCAGTTAGGTCTAAATATGTATAAACTTGTTTGTCATTTTAACAGCTTTCTTATTTTTCATCTTCCAACCACTGACAACATTCTCTGATACTATGAATAAAGATTCAAAGAATACAGTAAGGCAGCACTCAAGTTAGTAGGTTTTAGCTAGATGATTATTCTTTACATTTCAGGCTAACTCCACACTACAACCTTGCATCGGCATAACTATGTCACTCAGGGGTCTGACAAATCTACACTTGAGAACAACTAAGTTACACTGACCTGACTCCCAGTGTATACAGCAGTACGGTGATGGCGGGTGGGAAATCTCCTGTAGACATAGCTACCACTTCTCATGGAGGTGGCTTAACTATGCCAATGGCATCGGCTTGCCACAGGAGGTTCACGACTTCGGGCAAAAGTCTCTTGACAACCGGGACAACTACTAACACTACTATACACACTAACACTAAGAACTATATACACTGACTACAATAAATATACAATATAAAGTCCAAGTCACTGGGAAAGAGGCCTTGCAAGAGCAAGAAGGATCATTCCATGCGACCATCACAGACAGTAAGGAGGAGCTGAGAGGGTGTGGGGCTGGTGACGCCCCTTTTTACCAGTGCATACACACATGGCTCCAGAGGGTGCTAGAGTCGGACCTATGGATACCAATGAGGGAAAAATCTCCTAAACATGTGCACATGAATAACACACCTAGCATGGAATGGACATGAGCAAGCACTCAAAGATGACCTGACAGTTAGTACTGGTCAAAATGGCTGCAGATGGACACCATTCATTTCCAAATGTCTGCTTGATTCTGTATTTGCATATACTACTCTTACTCTTTCTATCTCTTTCCACCCTCTGTCTCCACCTAATAATGAAGTAGTAACACCTTTGCAAACATGACATGATCGTTTACCAGCTCAGCCCGAGTATAGTTGCTATTTTACCAAAATAAAAATGTTGAAAAACTTGATCCTTAATAAAATAAAAAGTGAAAATTAAAAAAATACGTAGTGCAGGTGAGGATTCTTCTCTCACAAATCTCTGAGGTTTGCTTTCTAACATCTCATATTCCATCTGCAACTTTGTTTCCATGCTCCCTTCTTCCATTAGCTGCTTTTTAAAAATAAGAAAAGATACTTTCTCTGTTGGTGCTGATTCTTCCCCATATTTACACCACTGTATTCTCTGACTTTCAAAGTAATGATCTTGAAGTATAAACCAAGGTAATTCATCAATGTTTCATATGCCTCTACATCTATGGGTGAGATTCCCTGGGCTTATGTTGTCTAACTGCCTTTGCCTGTAGCTAATGAATTATACACCTTCCTATCATCCTTTGAATGTCCATAAACAACCACCTGCACAGCATAACACCAGCCTGTCTCAAACTCTACAGACAGGGGTTGCTCTTTCAGATGTGCTCTCCCAATCACACGGCACATCATTTTGACAGGACTGCAGTGGCTTAGGGACTGAGAATCCCAGCGCTGTCCCTAAACTAGGTATTCATAAAGAATAGTGCAGATACTATCTCACTGAGCAGGACAAACATGTTACTGTAGACATGTAAGGCCAGTTGCTCTCTTTATCTTACTTGAAATGTTTCTACACTTTGGACTTACAATGTACCAAATATTGATCACTTATTATTCAAAACTGCTAATGTCTCCAAACAAAAGTGTTGGGAATTATTTTAACCACCATTCCTTTTCTATTACTGTTTTTAGCGGTTAAACATTCTTTGTAAAATCATTTTGGACTGTAGGCCTGAAGTAGGATACCCCCTGGGAAAGGTCTGTGAAACCCAAGAGGCCTAGGGAAAAGCCAGTCCTTGGTTCTTCCCCGCACCACACCAGCCTGTTTTGGTTGTGAGCACCTGGCTATCCTTCAGAGCAACGGTTCTCAAACTGAGAATCAGGACCCCAAAGTGGGTCACAAACTCTTTTTAATGGGGTCCCCAGGGCTGGCATTATACTGCCTGGGGCCAAAGACCAAGCCCCACAGCACAGGGCCAAAGCCAAAGCCCAAGGGCTTCAGCTCTGGGTGGCAGGGCTCAGGTTACAGGCTTTGGCCCTCCAGCCTGGGGCCGCAGAACTTTGGTGGGCTCAGGTTTCAGTCTCCCATCCTGGGGTTGTGTAGTAATTTTTGCTGTCAGAGGGGGTCATGGTGCAATCAAGTTTGAGAACCCCTGCCTTAGAGGAGTAGTACGTGCCTTCGCACAAAGTTTCAAGAGAAAAATATATGGTTATTTTGCATTCCTTTCTTCCTCTCCCCATCCCTCACACAGAAAAATAATACAAAGTGGGTTTTAAAAGTACAAAAAGGTTATACCATGCTGGAAGACTGCTACATCAAAAGTCAGAATTCTGCTCACAGGAGATTCTGTTGGCAGTTGAGATTTATACACGCAAGGCTGGCCGAGCATGGGCTGACAGATAGACACATCTATGTGGTGTGCTAACTTCACAGTGGAAGATTGATGAGCTCAATTTTAAAGCTTTTCTGCCTTTATCTAATAGGCTATAGGGGAAAAATCACTGACAACTAAGCCCAGTGTTTCAAACCATATCCATCTACAGCTATCACTGTCATCATTTCACATAACCAACAAAAAATGAATCATTTCATGATAAAGTAGCATTTTACAACATGAGGTTTACGAAATGTCTGCATTTACACTGCATAGTGTGTGTTGATCACACAAAAAAAGAGGCTTCCTGCAAAAATTAAACTGCAGACAAACAATTTAATTGAATATAAAAGTAAAATTATCACATAAACTTAAAGTAAATTACAGTATATTGGGTTATCATCAAATAACTACTTATTTGGAGAAAATGTGCATGCTAAGACTTCTAGGATATTTAAAGCCAGAAGGACTATGTATAATGATTGCACTTCAAAAGCTCTGCTGTTTTAAAGGATATAACATTTTCAGCAATATTCCAATCTACAGAATCAAGAACTCCACAGGAAACAATGGAAATTTTCAAAGTTGTCCTCATTTTAAGGATGACCACTTTACAAGTAAACATGTGCTTTTGGCCTGTTCATGAGTACAATCAGGACATTGTGTTCGTATATCCTACAGAATTACTTTATCAGTACTTACCAGCCATATCAATGGCAAATGGGCGGTCTGCTCTCCAGCCAGTATACCAGCCAACAACTTTGCCATTTTCCACTACAGGGCGCTCATACTGTCGACCTCCCACTAGCCCCACAGGCCACACGGATACTTTGCGGGTTGTACGCATCTGCAAGAAGTAGGAGGCACAGGGTAATTTCACTTATGTTTTCTCAGCCGGCCGTGCTTTTTTTTGTAAATGGGGGAAGCAAAGCCTAGACATTTCCTGTCACCACAAGGTGTTTTACAACAGATTCAGTGTTTCCAGTTTTAAACCCTAGAGAGTTGGTATTCAGAGGCTATATGTGCCCCAAAGTTCTGTCACTGCCAGCTAGTTCATCAGATCTCTAGTCACTTCAAGTCTATAGGGAATATCCTGAGAGAAATAAGGTTGTTTGTAATATCAGTGTTGCTTAACGTATGATGCAAACACCCCTCCCCCGAAAAAAGAAACCTATATAATCTCTTCCTCATTAAGGTAAAACACAGATGTCTGTGGTAGATTTTTCTTCTGGAAGGATGTTTTGTTGTTTTAACATGTTTCTTTCTATAAATCCTTAATACACTTGCATCATGACTGCAGAAGCCCAATCAGGCTAGAATGCAATGTTTATTTTACAGTCTGTAAAATACAGTCATTTATAAAAGACAAACATACAATATATTCTGATATAGACCTCCAAGTTGTATCTAGAAGCCAGTAACAGACTCTGGAAGGAAAAATAGATCTTGATTCTGACTGGAAGTGCACGCACACACACACACAAACCCCTGTATTATGATGATTGCACAATAAGTATGGTTTAGGTGTGTCAAAAAGTACCCTGTAGAGAACAACAAAACTGGGCTTGTGCCGTCCTCCCTCCTCCCATAGTGCCTAAAACATAGCCAGTTTTAATTTTTGAAAAAAATTAACAGTGGGGATGATGTTTTCCTTTCATGGATGCTTAGTTTCCAATGCTAGAAGGGCCCACTATGATCATCTAGTCTGATCTCCCATATAACACAGGCCACAGAACTTCCCCAAAATAATTCCTAGAGCATATCTTTGAGATGAACATCCAATCTTTATTTAAAAATTGTCAGGGATGGAGAATCCACCACAAACCTCAGTAAGTTATTTGAATGGTTAATTACTCCCGCAGTTAAAAAATATACACCTTATTTCCAGTCTGACTTTGTCTAGCTTCACATTGTGTTAGACCTGTCCCTGCTAGGCTGAAAAGCCCATTATTAAATATGTGCCCACCATGAAGGTGCTTATAGACCATAATCAAGAGACACACACACATCCTTAGCCTCCTCTTTTAACTGTTAAGTTAAAGATTCAAGCAGCTCAGTCTCTATCACAAAAAGTATGTTTCTAGTCATTTCATAATCACTCTAGTAGCTCTTCTCTGAATTCCCTCCAATTTATCAATATTCTTGAGCTGTGGACACCAGAATTATAGTATACTAGTAGAATAAAAATAAGAAAACCTTATCTTTCAGGTCTTCTTTCTATATCTTAAAAAAAAAATCAAAATGGACACAAAACCTTTATTTTTTAATCCTTTGTAAGACAACTTTATATATGTCTAGCATCTGAGTTCCAATATGGGTTACTCATTTAAGATTAGCAGCCGTGCTAGTCTGTATCCATAAATAAAACAAGGAATACTTGTGGCACCTTAGAGACTAACCAGTTTATTTCAGCATAAGCTTTTGTGGGCTATAGCCCATTTTATCGGATGCATAGAATGGAACATACAGAAGTAAGATGCACTTATATACACAGAAAGCAAAAAAAGTTGTAAATTACCATACCAGTTCTAAGAGGCTGTTTAATTTGGATAGGCCATTATCAGCAGGAGAAAAAAAAACTTTTGTAGTGAAAATTTTGTTGCATCTGTGTCTGACAGTTGATAAGAACCTGTAAAAGAGACTTAACTAGGAAAATACATTCAATTACTGCTTTCTGTGTAGATAAATGCATCTTACCTCTGTGTGTTCCATTCTATGCATCCGATGAAGTGGGCTATAGCCCACGAAAGCTTATGATGAAATAATATGGGTTATTGGTTTTCTTTTACCTATTTTTCCTGTTTAAGGCCTTTTTGACTACGGTCATCATTCCCTGGTCTTTTACTGCTCTGTGTGCTGAAATGGAAAGTTCACAGTCTTCTTTTAAATATTTAGTGCACAAAAGTCATTTGGACTACTTCAAGACTGCAAAACATGAAGTGTTTTGGTAGCTGTGGTTTCATCATTACACCCATTTCTTGAGCTCTTTGTAAAAAATATATACATTGTAACGTACACATATTGGATCTAATATCACAAAATATGCATACAGGTGCAAGGCTGGATCCTGTCCTCTCTTAGAGCGTGTCTACACCAGTATAGTTAATTGGTATAGTTAAACCAATATAATTATACAAGTATAAACCCCAGTGCACATACTGTACTGTTATTCTTAAACCTTTTCCAAAGAGACATAAGTTAAATAAAAAGAAAGACTCTCTTAAATCAGAATAATAGTGTTGACACATGGAGATCATTTAAATTCACATCGTATCTTATACTGGCATAACTTTCCCAAGTAGACAAGCCTTTATCCTAATATAAATGAGAGTACCTCGACCTCAGAGGAGCAGAACTGGGTAGCCAATTAAGCTTCACCTCTTATAAACTCAGGGACACATCATCTCATGCAGGTGTTAAGTGTGTACAGCTTAACCAAATATCTAAAGAGGAAAAAGAAACCAGATATTTCCAGACCGCTTCATTTACCCTTATGTTGCACTCTCACTTCTTTGTTCTCTTTCCTCTATACTCGGTCATTCTCTACAAATCTAAGTGGTTGCCAAGGACATCAAAAGCCTTAGCGCAAAGTGAAAGAATGTATCTAAGGCTGTGTTAACACTAACTGTAGACTATTTTACAGCCTCAGGATATATTTTAGGGTAGAAGTGGCAAAATGTCTTATAAGCCTCTAATAAGAGTATTACTACATATTAATGTGCTGATGTGTTCTGAACACTCTTCATGTACCAGGATAAGAAAAATCATATGGAATAATAGGTCAATTTGTATCAGAGATCTCATTTTGTTTTTTATTCTGCTTGACCCTAACAAGTGTAAGGAGACACAGAGAGTAATTTAAAGATATTAGCCTATCAGCTATCAGTGTAATCCCATATACTGCACCACAAGAGTCCCACACTGCTTCTCTAACTATATTTTTAATGGGCAGCAGCACATCTGTTACCTGAATCATCAAAACTTGGAGCAATGGTATATATGTGACATAGGGTTGCCAACTTTGGTTGGATGAATTCCTGGCGGTTTCATCACATGACACTATCTTTAACTCCTGGGGACTCCAGGAAAATCCTGGAGGCTTGGCAACCATAATGTGACAATCTTTTTCAAAAGAGACAGGGTCAAAGGAAGAAGAATGAGGAAGTGGATGGGTAAAGCCAGGAGAAGAAAGAACAGCATGTGGGGAGGAGGAGTAAAATAGATAAAGAACAAGAGAAACATAAAAATGGGAGGGACCTAGCATCGTGATGAAGGAAGATGAGAACAACTGATTAGAGAGAAATGGAGAATCTGAGAACAGATAATGGGGGGGGGGGGGCTGGAGCACTGAAAGCCAAGAGCTAAGAGAATGCAAAAAACAAAAGCAGAGAGAGAACAAAAATGATTCTCTCTCTCTCTCACACACACACACTCAAGATCTTGCCAAAATTAGCACTTCATTAGTCAGTCAAGAAGATTAAGACACACGAAGTGCAGGAATGATGGGTAAGGGGTCAAATCAGTTGGAAAATGGAAAACCCCAGGAAACTGGGAATGAAATATGAAGACGAGGGTCTCTAGTCACTGTTTCTACCATGAAAAGGCTTCCAGACTCTAACAACTGCTGAATGTTTTCACAGCCACCCATCACTGCCTCCCCATTTAGGACTCAAAGTCTCCAGAAAATTCAGCGTTGTTAACATTTTTTCTGTTTCTCAGTTTTCTACTATTTTAGTTCCCATGTAGTTTGCATTCTGATGCAATGCTAGTGCCCAGCTATAGCTTATTGCCTGGACTTCCCACACAACACCAGTGGGACGCCAGCAGACTTACACAAACAGCTCCAAATTATTTTGCCGGAAATTGGATTTAGAACTCCATCTCTTCAACATTTACCATTTACATTTATGTGTACCTCCATAAAAGAGGAAAGATGGTGTATGGTAAAAGCTTGGCCCTTAGAATGCAGGTCTTCTGACCATCAGCTCAGACACACAATTCGTACGTGACCACAGGCAAATCATTTAAAGCCAAATTGTGGCCTGAGTCATGCTCATACAACCCCTACAATTCAAGAGGATTGCACAGTTGTGAATGGAAACAAAATTCAGCCCATGATAATTGGGTGTCTCAGTTTCCTCAACTGTAAAATGGGGTTAATATACCAGGCATACAATCATAGAATTGTAAGACTGGAAGGAATCTTGAGAAGTCATCTAGTCGTCCTTTGCACTCATGGCAGGACTAAGGATTATCTAGACCATTTTCAACCTGCTCTTAAAAATCTCCGGTGATGGAGATTCCACAGCCTCCCTAGACAATTCCAGTGCTTAACCACCAACAGGAAGTTTTTCCTAATCTTCAAACTAAACCTCCTTTGCTGAAATTTAAACCCACTTCTTGTCCTATCCTCAGAGGTTAAGAACAATAATTTTTCTCCCTCTTCCTTGTAACAACCTTTTACATACTTGAAAACTGTTATGTCCCCCTTTTTCCAGACTAAACCCACCCAGTTTTTTTCAATCTTCTCTCATAGGTCATATTTTTCTAGACCTTCAATCATTTTAATTGTTCTTCTCTGGACTTTTTCCAATTTGACCACATCCTTCCTGAAACGTGGCACCCAGAACTGGAAACAATACTTCAGCTGAGGCCTAATCAGTGTGGAGTAGAGCAGAAGAATTAATTATCATGTCTTGCTTACAACACTCCTGCTAATACATCCCAGAATTATGTTGGGTTTTTTGCAATAGTGTTGCACTGTTGGTTCATATTTAACTTGTGATCCACTATGACCCCCACATCCCTTTCCACAGTACTCCTTCTGAGCCAGTCATTTCCAATTTTGTATGTGTGCAACTGATTGTTCCTTGCTAAGAGGAGTACTTGGCATTTGTCCTCACAGAATTTCATCTTATTTATTTGAGACTGTTTCTCCAGATCATTTTGAATTTTAATCATATCCTCCAAAGCACTTGTAGCTTGTCCCAGCTTGGTATTGTCCACAAACTTTATAAATGTACTCTCTATGCCATTATCTAAATCACTGATGAAAATATTGAACAGAACCATATCCAGAACTGATCTCTGTGGGTCCCCACTTGACATGCCCTTCCTGTTTGACTGTGAACTACTACTCTCTGCGAATGGTTTTCCAACCAGTTATATACCCACCTTATAGTACAGACGAGGGCAAACTATGGCCCGCAGGCCACATGTGGCCTGCTGGCCATTTTTATCCAGCTCGTGAGCTTGGGCCAGGGGCGGGGCCAGTGGCAAGACACGTGGTCCCCTGCGCTCCCGGCCCGGGGGCCGGGCTGAGCACAGCAAGCCACGGGGCCCCGCACCCCGAGCCGGGGTGCCTGGCCGAGCGTGGCAAGCTGTGGGGCCCTGCGCTCCCAGCCGGGGGGCCAGGCCAAGTGCGGCAAGCCATGTGGGCCCCCGTGCTCCCAGCCGGGGGGCCGGGCCAAGCGCGGCAAGCCGCGGGGCCCTACATCCCACTGAGTAGGTAAACCAGTTGGTGGGGGGCTTAGGTGGTGGGGGCTGGGGGTAGTGGTTAGGATGTGGGGGGTCTCAGGAGGGGGCAGTCAGAGAACAGATAGCAGGGGGACTAAATAGAGGGTGGAGTCCTGGGAGGCAAATAGAGCGGGGGAGGGTCTCTGGAGGGGGCGATCAGGGGACATGGGGGGTTGGATGGGTCGGAGTTCTGAGGTGGGTAGTCAGGGGGCGGGAAGTGGGTGGGGGTTGTATAGGGGGCGGAGCCTTTCCTACCCGGCCCTCTGCACAATTTTGAAGCTCACCCTCGGGCCAAAACATTTGCCCACCCCTGTTATAGTAGCTCGGTCTAGGTTGTATTTCCCTAGTTTGTTCATGAGAAGGTCATGTTAGACAGTACCAGAAGACTTACTAAAGTCAAGGTATGGCATATCTACTGTTTTCCCCCTGTCCACAAGGTTATTACCCTGTCAAAGAAAGCTATCACATTGGCTTGACACAATTTGTTCTTGACAAGTCCATGCTCTAAGTGTTTAGAAACATTTTTTAAAATGATTTAGTTAAAGCATAGCACAGCCCTCATGTGGACACACTTATTTCAGTTTAAAAATGCATTTTATTGATTTAGCCAAAGTCAAATCGTACTGACTCAAGCTAACTTGATATAGGACACTCTTGAACCAATAGGAGTAGTCACATAAGGGAGCTGCACTAAATTAATTTTAGATTCTAAACTGATGAACACAGTATCATTTTCTTGTGTAAACAAGACCTTGGATTAAGTGTAAGGAATATTGATAATGTATGTTTTACACAAGGGGTGCAGGGATAGCTCAGTGGCTTGCACTTTGGCCTGCTAAATCCAGGGCTGTGAGCTCAATCCTTGAGGGTGCCATTATCTGTCAGAGGACAGTAGTTGGTCCTACTAGTGTAGGCAGGGGGCTAGACCTGATGACCTTTCAAAGTCCTTCCAGTTCTATGAGATAGGCATATCTGCATACATTTTATTTAGTTTGGAGTCTTGCTCTAAATTCACTAAGGCAGTCATGCACCAGAACTAGCTTTACAATTAGGACTAGAAACCATCTGAAACAGCAGCTTATATTTTGATAATGAATACAGCAAAGCGTGGTGGACACACAATCTTTGAATTTCATAGACATTCTACCCCTGCAAATATGGATTTTTTTGCGTTTATTATCCCACTCTTACTTAATAGATCCTCTTTTTCTTTCTCCATTATGCTATTCTGGTAGGTTTTGATCCAGCAGGAAAACAAGTGCCTCTTAAAAGCTGCTTACCGTCCTCAATTAATAGTAGTAGTAATGGTCTGGATTTCATTAAAGACATGTAAGACGACAAGATTTGGTCCCAAATAGCTGGAGCTGAGGATGCTCAGCATCTCTTAAGGATGCCCAGCATCTTGCAAGACAGGGTCCCTGAATCCACATACCTGCACCAAATCCTCCATGTTTTTCTTTTTTGTTTATCTAGTTTCTCTCCTTTTAAAATTACTCCAGCTTTTTTCCTAGCATCTTATGTTTATTCTGAACTATTTAGAAAAGGCATTCACTTGACTAAATCTAATATCAGTGTGCATTTGTACACCCTCAAGTGTATCAAATTCATCCACACATTAGAAAAATATTTAATGCACTACTGGTTCATATTTAGATTGTTTCTTAAGGTAAGGCTTTTTTATATGAAGAAGAAAAATCAGTGACAGATGGCTAATATTTCATTCTGTCTAGGCTGTTGAATACTGTTTCCCAAAACTAGGGAACTGCGCAAAATCTGCTTTTTCCAACCACTTCTGCAGATTTGAAGATTTCATAATACCAGTCACATTTAAAAAATACTGGTAAGAGTCCATTAATGACTTTTTTAAACAAATCCATTTGGCTGTCATTTTTATCCATACACAATTACACAGGAATCCATTTTTCACTACTACTGAAATCACTAACAACTGTCCTATGCTTGTTAATAACAGATTACAGTAAACATATAGTGGAAGGCGCACTAGTCCTTCCAAAGCTATCTTTGAACGAGCTTCCACTACACCAGACAGAAAACCTGCCTAAACTGAAAATTCAGGGTAAAACTTCTTGGTAAACTGGGAGCAAATCACATAAGCAGTTTCAGAGATATGGAGGCTTGGAAATATACTTTTAATTCCCTTTCAAAAGATTTTCCCAATTTTTTTGGACTAATCATATCTTCAAAATATCAAGGTAACTGCTTAAATCCAGCATCCATTTAAGTCAATGGAAAGGCTCCCACTGATTTCCATGGGCACTGGATCAGGTCCTTAGACCCTAAAAAGCAGAGATGTTAATAGTATGTTTGAAGCTAGTGATTCATGCATGAATTATGGATCAGTTTAAAGGTGTTATCACTCATATAGATATAAATAAGGATAACCTACAGCAATGGTTTAAATCCACTTAAAAATAACATGCATCATGTGTTGCTGATCAATTAGGGAACATGATCGTTTAAAGTTGTGCAATGCTCCCTTCTAACATGAGTCAGCTGCCCAGCAGGCTATCAATTGCCTGCAGTTTAGCTGTCCCTTCCTGCACTGCTCCTGCCCTCTGCCTTGGAACTGCTCCCTGAGACTCCTGCTGGCTGGGGGGAAGGTGTGGGGGACTAATGTCAGGGTGTCTCCCTCCCTCTGCTCCTGCACCCCACTTACCCCATCTTCCATAGAGTAGGGGGAACACACCACAGAGAGCACTGCTGGCTTGCTGATCTAATTAACAAGGCAGTATACTTCTGACCCCACTCCTGACACCTAATTGACAATGCGCATCTCTATCTATCAATACTTCTGTTAGTCTTTAAGGTGCCACAGGACTCTGTCCCTTCTGCATATCCAGACTAACACCACTACCTCTCTGATTCTTGACGTCTCTCTCTCTCTCTCTCAAACAAACACAGGGTATGTATCTCTGTCCTCCCTCCTTTCCTGCTGCAGAGTGTGAGAGTTAACCCTTGAGAGCTCAGTCAATTGCTAGTTCATTTAGCAGTAAGGCATTCCCTGGGAAATATCCCACCCTCCAACTTCTCCACCTCAACCAAGCTTCACAATTATCATCATTGTGTACTAGTATTAAATTGCTTATTTAAAATTTATACTGTGTGTGTGTATATTATATATATATATATATATATATATATATATATATATATATATATACAGTGGATTCCAGTTAATTGGGACACATCAGGACCGGAACAATTTGGTCCAATTAAGCAGCTGCCCCAATTAACTGAAGTAAATAAAAAGGGATGCTTTGTTTCTGATCTTTGCGATGTGTCCCAATTAAGCGGCTGCCCCAATTAACCAGTGGCCCAATTAACCAGAATCCACTGTATATATATTAGTCTTTTGTATGGTGAAAAAAAATTCCCTGGAACCTAACCCCCCTCATTTACATTAATTCTTATGGAGAAATTGGATTCTTTTAACATTGTTTTGCTTAAGGTCGCATTTTTCAGGAACATAACTACAACGTTAAGTGAGGAGTTCCTGTACTGCATACATGTATATATTGAGGTGCACTGAACATTTGTCTCTTTTTAAATGTAGAAAATACATACATAAATTTGATAATACATCAATTTGATACATGCATTATATTGACAGACACTTGGTAAAGTATTGGTAACCCAGCAGGTTCTTTGCAAAATGTAATGGCATGACAGGGGCTTTTTAAAGCATACATGGTCCAGGCACAGATGCTCCTGATGGGATGAGGTTCTGCAAGGGAACCAATTCGGTGCATGTAAGTCCTGCCCGGAAGAATAAAAGAGCAAAAGCTACATGGGAGACGACAAGTTCTGGACCAGAAATATGGAAGAGGAAGCCACATATGGGTGTCGAAGGATTTCTGGAAAGGAATGAAGTCAGTTTGTGCATGGCTTTTAAAATCAGTCAGATTTCCTGCATGGACGCCAAAGTGCACACGGACAATGCAAGTCATACAAGGAATCCTGTTATACTTTTAAAATCCAAGGAGGTTCTCAGGCAGCAAACTGCATTGACTGGAAATTCCAGATAAAATGCCAGTTTATACATACACACACACAAATATAAACCTCCCCTCACCTTCTTCGGTAAAATGCAAAGGTTGGGTCACCCAACCAATCTTAACTCTGTGTCATAGTGTCATCCTGAGGACTACCACAAACCCAAACAAACAGGTCAATCCTATTAGTGTCCATAAAATATTTAGTACCTTACTCTTATTCTTAATAAACCTGTGTGAAAGGATGGATCCAATGTCTGAGTCTGGCAGTTCTTAAGATGACCATTGGGCAGTTCAGGTAACTAGCTAGGCAGTTGGTAACTATCAAATGGTTGATGTGGTGTGTTACTTTGTTAGTTTATAAACTAAAATGTTAATTGAGAACTTCCTAGAGAAAGCTTCAAAGTCTTTTGAAAACACGACCAACTATTACTTAAGTCTTAGCACTTTTTGAATGAAGTGATACATTTTTTCATTCTTTATTGCAAAATTAAAGAAGTTGTTTTGTCTGGAACAAATGAATGGTTAGATTCACAAAAGACAAATAAAGGTGGAAGTTGGGTGACCAAATGTCCTGATTTTATAGGGACAGTCCCGATTTTTGGGTCTCTTTCTTCTATAGGCTCCTATTACTCCCAAGCACCTTGTCCCGAATTTTCACATTTGTTGTCTTGTCATCCTAGATGGAAGACATATCCAAGCATGAAGAAAGGCAGTTATTAAAATCAGTTATTTCACAATATCTTGAGTTGACAAGATAGATGAGCTAAGTTCCCCGTAAGCTGCACGACCACGCAGCACCCTATTTAGCACCACACAGGGAGGGGAGGAGTTGGTCAGCGGGGCCGCTGGCAGGTGAGAGGCGCTGGGGGGTTGGGGAAGCTTGGTTGCCGGTGGGTGCTGCAGAATAGCACTCACTAATTTTTCTCTCTGGGTACTTCAGCCCTGGAGCATCCATGGAGTGGGCACCCCAGCCTCAACTCGGTCTCAGACCTGTCATAGTAGGGGGAGGGGTGGCCCGAACCCAGCCCGAGCTGAGGTGCCCATCCCCTGCCCCAACTCAGCCCTGGCCCAGACCTGCTGTGGCTGGGGGAGGGGTGCCTATCAGGTGCTGCTATGGGAAGAAAGAGCTGGGGAGAGTTCTCTCTCCCCACCATAGCTCCAAATCATCCTCCTACACCCCAAACCCCTCATCCCTGGCCCCACCCCAGAGCCCACACCGCCAGCTGGAGTCCTCACTCCCCCACACACCCCAACCCTCTGGCCTAGCCCTGAGCCCCCTGCCACACTCCCGAACCCCTTTGCCACACCGCCTCAACCACATTAATTTTGTTACAGGCACCACTATGGTGGTGATGTGTCACACATCATATCCATATTGGTGCACATAACAAAATTCATTCTGCAAATGGAAGGGAAAAATTAGAGAAAACACAGTGGGTGAGGTAATATCTTTTATTGTACGAACTTCTGTTGGTGAGAGAGATGGTCCAATAAAAGATATTACCTCACCCATCCTTGTCTCTCTAATATCCTGGGACTGAGATGGCTACAACTACACTGCATATCTTGAGTTGACGTATTTGATTCTACACACATCAAGCCCTTTCCTGTATCCTTTCAGCAGGACGACCTCCTACTGAAGTCTTCATTGACAGGCACAGTAACTCCTCACTTAAAGTTGTCCTGTTAACATTGTTTCCTTCTTACATTGCTGATTATTAGGGAATATGCTTGTTTAAAGCTGTGTGATGCTCCCTGCTAACGTCTTTGGCAGCTGCCTGCTTTGTCCACTGCTTGAAGGAAGAGCAGCCCATTGCAGCTAGCGGGTGTGGGCTTGGCAGCCCTCCCCATCAGCTCCCTGCTCCCCTAAGATTTCTGTGCAGCAGCTGCCCAGCAGGCTATCGATTGCCAGCAGTTCAGCTGTCCATTCCCCACTGCCATGTGCTGCTCCTGCCCTCTGCCTTGGAGCTGCTCCTGGGAGCCTCCTGCTTGCTCTACTGGGGTGGGGGGATGGGGAAGGTTAATGTCAGGGTGTCCTCCTTCCCCCTGCCCCTGCACCATGCTTACCCTTTCTCCATATAGAGCAGGGTGGGAACACGGCAGGAGAGAGACAGAGAGAGCTTGGGGCAGCAGCTGCTGTCTCAACTTCGTGATCCACTTAAAAAGACAATGAACTTAAGAACAGGGTCAGCTTAC
This sequence comes from Dermatemys mawii, assembly GCA_007922305.1. Lineage (NCBI taxonomy): Eukaryota > Metazoa > Chordata > Testudines > Dermatemydidae > Dermatemys > Dermatemys mawii. The sequence continues at coordinate 34,297,657 of ML677333.1, forward strand.
TTAAAGGGGCAGTGCGCATGTCTCTCTCTCTCTCTCTCTCTTACTCACTCACACACAGTGTCTCTGTCTGCCATGCTGTCTCCCCATCCTCCATTCCTGCTGCCTTGTAGCATGAGGCAACATTAACAACAATGGTGTTAACCCTTGAGGGCTCAGCTAAAAGCTAGTTCATCACGTAGCAGTTGGCATTCCCTGGGAAATATTCCACCTTCTTTGACCCTCTAACTTCATGACCTCAGCCAAGCTTCACAGTCATCACTGTGTACAGTATTAAATAGTTTGTTTAAAATGTATAGTGTGTGTGTATATTTATATAATATATAGATTTTTTTTTCTGGTGAAAAAAATTTCCCTGGAACGTAACCCGCCTGCTATTTACATTAATTCTTAGGGGAAATTGGATTTGCTTAACATTGTTTTGCTTAAAATCGCATTTTTCAAGAACATAAATACAATGTTAAGCAAGGAGTTACTGCATGTCTATGTGAGAAATGGAAGATTAGCTGAACTGATGGTGGACACTCAATCTGCATGTGCAAATTTATACATATCTAGGTTTTAAAAGAAATAGTATATGGCCCATTATTTAAAATACAGAAAGGGCAGAGTAAGTGAATCTCTGCCTTAGTGGTATATACAAGGTGGGCAGGGAGGGCTATGAAAAGTTAAAGTAGATGTTGGAGGTGGAACCTCAAAACTGTTGTTTTTGATTTATTAATCTAACATTCAGTGGAGGGAGAATTACAGGATAAGATAGTCTCAGGGCTGGTCTACACTGTGTGTGTGTGTGGGGGGGGAGAATTGACCAAAGATACGCAACTTCAGCTACATGAATAATGTAGCTGAAGTCAGTGTATCGTCAGCCGACTTACCTGCTGTCCTCATGGCGGTGGCCCCCTCTTGGCGAGTTGGAGTTCCGGAGTTGACGGAGGCGCCACTGGCGATCAATTTATCGCCTCTTAATGAGACGAGATAAATCGATCACCAAAAAATCAATTGCTACCTGCTGATCCGGGGGGTAGTGTAGACCTACCCTCAGTTTTAACTAAGATTTTTTGTCTAGAAATCTAAAAGTATACAACTGGAAATCAAAGTATTAATCACTATGATAATTTCTTGTATCCAGGCATAGGGAGAGCTAAATGCAACAGAAAGTGTAACTGCATCACTCAAAAAAGCCTACAAGAAAAGAAAGAAAGAGAGGTCACACTGATTCATGTTGAAATCTCAATAAAATTCATGAAATCAATATCAGTTGGGCTTTAGTCCTTTCACTGGCTTTGCTATGAAAATTAATTTATTGTTGGATAGCTTGCCTAATTAAATACATTTCCAGAATGGGGAGAGGGGAGAATTGCTTTTGATGGGAGATGGGGCTGTAGATGAGGGGTCCACATCTGAGGTAAAGAATCAATCAACTTCTAGGTCTCTAGGCTATGAAAATAGATAAAATACTGACACAGCTATCTGGACTAAGAGAAAATGTAGACCTGAATTTCTAGGTCACATCCTAAAGTGAAAAGAGTTGTGAGCAACTAAAAGCCAGACCTCCATTTATTCCAGAGAACAATTTCTCAGTTATTGCCATAATATCTCTTAGCACTCCAAACACCAGGCTAACTGCTCCTTTCACAGAACCCTCTTCTAAATTGTTAAAAATACTCATTCCTGACAAGGGATGCGGAGGAACGAATAGGGAACAAAGTCTAGCTGCAGAGGTAGCTAAGGACAAACCATCCTCAGCACCACTTCAGAAACTATACTTAAAACTGGTTGGAGCAACCTCATTTAATTGGAATAGGAGAGCACATTTTTTTTGGCTATTAACAAATTAAGCTCCACACCACCCAGGGGAGACAGGCAAGTCTGTAGGCCACAGTACAAAGAGCCCTGTGTGGTTCCAAATGTACTACAGCTGGTCAATATTTGTTTCCAGATTTAATTAAAAAACAACCACCCTGCATTTTATTTTTAATTGTAAAGGAAAATGGTTGCTGATTTCTAATTCTAATATTTAACATCTCTCCGTATCAAATAAATCTGGTGTGTTTCTAATACGATGATGAGCACATTATAAAATACTATAAATGGAGACTAGATTTTTCAAACTGACACCTCTACAAAAACAACCTGGCATTTCACAAAGTGCATTCCCTCTGGCTTGTACATCTTCACTAGTAATAAAGCTGCTGCAGGGAGGTGCTTCATTCAAGAGGCTTACATTCTCTTAAGTATATTTGAGAAATGTGCAGTAATGGAGTTACACTAATGCAAACCTTTACCAGTATAAAATGCTCTGATGCAACACTCCTCTGGGGTTTTGGAAGCCCTTAAGAGTTTGAACTTTCTGGTGCTGACAAGAGTGAAAAATATTACCAAAACCACCCTACTTTTGTCACTAAAATCAGCAACTATGACTCAGAGAACACACACATGCAGATCTATTTAATAAGTTAGCAATTTTACTACATAGTCACTTTCTGGCTGTAATTGTGACTTGTTCAATAATCACACAGACAGTCCATGCTCAAGGCAGGATTAGAATACAGGAGTTTCCAGCTTCCAGTCCCATATATATACCAATCCCTTCCTCATCTACAATAGGTCTTAAATCAGGTTTCCTTTGGGATTAGGGATTCAGCAAACACCATTAAGAAGAGTTGCTACTGGAAGGATGAGAAACTGCATTAAGTATTAACAAATTCTCTCTCACATCTCATTAAGCCACTTTCATGAAGGGAATTACTACAGGATTTCTGCCACATGTGATGTGTTCTGAGGCTGGCCACTTCATGCTTGGAGAGGAGGAGCACAATTTACTCTTAATGAATTCCCAAAGGAGAGATGGAGATTTATTTTAAAATTGTCAAGTCAGAACTCATGAAAATAGTGAAGGTTTTCTAATGAGAAATAAGGCGGCTTTTCAGTGAGAAATAGAAATCTGATTGAAAACAAGGCTATGCGGTCCACCTTCCTAACAGAAAGGAACACTCTGCTTGTGGCATTTGCAAAGGCTCATTTGCAAAGAATTTTAGTTGCTTTGATCAGAGCATCAGATCAATCTGGGGGTGAAGAGGGGATTATCTGTGTTCCAGCAGTATCTCTCCCCTCCCCAATCCACCTGTGCTGCAGGGAAAACAGAAATGGGGTTATTCCATGGATATTTGAAAACTGAAATCGCTCCCTGAAGTGGACCTGTTTTGTTTGTTTCTGCTACTGCATCTCACAGCAAACGCTTCACTCCTAAATGTGTTTCCCTGTGAACATGGGACTGTTCAAAGCAAGCATTTCTTTCTTAGCACTGAACAGTGTTGAAAGGAGGCTTAGAATTGCTTAGCTGCATGTGTGAAGAGGCTGGTATTCCTGTTAGCAAAGAGAAATAATTGAACACAGATTGCCTGTTGTGCCTGTAATCTTCAAGGTTAACCCTACAGATTCATTCATCCTTTGCATTCCTGCATTCACAGCCAGCACTTCGGGGAGCTAATTTGTATCTTTTAAATTTTATCATCCTCAGAAATTAGAAACAAAGAATCAGGAAATAAAGAAAAGATTCCAGATGACTCAGGATCATCTCCTCTTAACAGTTACTCAACTGGTGCACCCTGTCACTTCTTCATTTAGTGTTTCATCCTTCTTGTGTACTTTATAGAAAGGATTTGTGTCCAAACAACATTTGCCCCTGTGCAACAGCTGGGAGTGGGGCATACTTTCTGGATTGGGTTGTAGCCTGCAGTGGAATGAATGGCATCAAATTCCAAAAGAATCCAGGTGACATCATTAAAACAAGATGAAGGCATAGAATTCCTTTGCACTGATGAGCTGAGTACAGCCATGGCTGTATAGGGAGGTTTAGGAATATAACCCAGAAAAAACAGACTATGACATTTCCAGTGTAAGGTCCTCAAATTAGGAGCTCCAGTTCTGCATCTCATGCTGGAAAAGGAACTAGAGCAGCTCTCCTAAATGAGGAACTTGCACCTGTCAATGTATTGAAGAGGGAAGAAAATACATTTTAAATCTAAACACTAATCATTTGTGTTGATCAACATTTCTAAAACAACTCCCTGTAGACCCTTTATCTGCTGGGCATCTTTGTATAGTGTGTATTTCCATCTATTGACTGTAAATCACCCATGAATGTGAGGTGCTAGCTAAATACAAGATACTATCATACACTGATAGATTCATACCTTTAAGCCATGAAGTATGCTGATTTCAATCTCTTTAAAACTCCTGCACATTGCCTGCCAATCTATTTTTTCTCTTTCCCTCCCCCATTTTTCTGCCAAGGTTATTCTTTTATCTGTCAAAGATGCATGATCTTTGTTCTGCTGTTTTATGTCCACTTATTAAACATCCCTCCTTCCTGCCAGTGGGAAATCAGAAAGCTGGATAACCTCATCCCTGTGCACTTGCCAACTCCTACTGAAAGAGAGCAAGCACTTCACGGAGTGGTTAGAATAAAGAAAAAAATACATCTCCTTACAACTGAGACTCCTGAAAAGATGTTTAGCCATTATGTAAAAGATTTTCTGCTTTTAACAAAGAGAGGCTTCAAAAAAGAGTGGGCAACTCCAAGCAGAGTAATTCATGGAAAGTTAAATTATAAAAGGACCATGATTCATGATGCGAGTTTACCCTCCGGGGCAAAAGAAAGAGAGGCAACCAGAACGGAAGAAATCAAAGATAGTGGTATCTCTTTTATCCCAGTTTCAATAGAGCCACAGTGCAGTCATTATATAAACCCCAAATCTACATATTTTAGCAAGACAATGAGAAAATAGCAAGTGGCTGCTTCTGGATGTGGGAAGGAAAAAGAAGGGAACTGTTGCTGAAAGGCAGAATTAAGATTAAGGTAATGGTAGAAGGAACAGCGCAGATTCATTGGTACTCTGAATGCTTGCAGAGTGCATGAAAGTGGGAGAAGGGAATATGTGAAGTGTTGGGTCTGGGAGAAGATGTGTGCAGAATTCTGGAGTATTGATTTTGGAAAGGTCTATGCATGAGTATGGAGTGAGGGGCCTTGCACTGTGCCTAAAACTAGGTGGACTGTGTGAGTCTGGATGTACTGAAGGTCTAGATCTGGTGAAAAGTGCATGCACAGTGCATAAAACTGTGTCTGTGTGTAGATGCAGGGGCGGGGAGGTGCATGCAGGGTCAGGGTGTTAATGGGCTGTTAGAAGAATATGCAAGGTCTGTGGTGCTGCGGGGTCTCTGGACGTAGCTGTCACTTGGTGAGGGTGCAGGCAGAGGGCACAGCTCTGGACTGGCCAGAGATGCCGGAGAGTGGGGGGTGTCTCTGGATTAGGTGGCGGTGCATACAAGGGGCCGGTGATGCACAGCCGGGACTGAATGGAGCGGGTCCGAGTACCAGGGCTTGGCTCTGGACTGGATGGAGTCAGTGTCTGCAGGGGGTCGGGGGACCAGGCTCTGGACTGCGTGGAGGCGCACGCAGGGTGCCCGACGCCCGCCCCCCTTCCCCAGCGCTACCTCCTCGAAGAGCTCCAGGCTGTAGGTGTTGTCGTCGTCGGCGAAGAAGAGCACGCCGGGCTGCGGCGGCGGCAGGTGCTGGTGTCGCTGGCGGAGCCAGGCCAGGCCGGCGTTGCGCTGCTCGGTGGCGCGGGGCAGGCCGGGCCGCTTGTACCTGCGCGGGGTGGGGACGTGCAGGTGGGTGACGGGCAGGCCGGCCCGCGCCACGAAGCGACTCACCAGCTCGCTGCGCCGGGCCGCGTCCTCCACCAGGACCCAGTGCAGCCGCGCCACCTGGCGGAAGGTGTTGGCGAGGCGGGTGAGCTCGGCTTTCTGCACCGGGCGGCTGTAGGTGGGGGTGATGGCATAGATGGGGGGCAGCGCCGGGCGCCGGGGGGTCGCCTGCTGCGGGGGCCGGGCGGGCGCCGCGGGCGGCGCCCGGCTGCTGTCCGTGTCCAGCAGCAGGATGACGATGAGCCCCCAGGGCAGCAGCAGCAGGAAGCGGCTGAGGAGCAGGGACTTCATGGTGCCCCCGCCAAGCAGGGAGCCGCCCTCCCAGCACCAGCGGCCGCCGCCCGGGCCCCCTTCCCCATGGGAGCAGGGCCGCGGGCCGGGGGCTCTCAGCGCATCGCAGCCGGGCGGAGCGGGGCGGCCCCAGCGATCACCGGGGGGCCGGTCACCCTCTGCGGGCGGGTGGGTCAGTGGCCCGGGGACCGAGTCCGACGTTCTGCCCGGGGCCGCACGGAGCGGGTCAGTCACATGGCGCGGGGGCAGGCGCGGAGCCGGAGCCGGGGCCGGGGCAGGGAGGGAGCCCAGCCGGTGCCCGGGGCGCCTGTGGTTCCCCTCTTCGCCCGCCAGCCGTGCCTGCTCTCCTCGCCGCCCTACGCCGGCTGCTGCAGCCCATCCGCCGCCTCTTGCCCTCGCAACATCCCTCCTCGGGCCAGCGGGGCTGCCGGACCGTCCTGTGCGCGGGGCTGGCGGAGGCGAGGCGAGGCGCGGAGCCTCCCCGCTGGGAGGTGGCGCACGGGGGGCGGGAGTCTCCTCGCCGGGGGCGCTGGCTGGAGAGCTCGGCGCGCCGGCTCCCTCCTGCGCGGCTGCGGGGTCTTTGGAGAACAGGCGGCGTCGTGCGCTCACGTGCTTAAAACTCCGGGGAGCGGAGCTGGGGGCGGGGGGGCTCACACCGCGCACGAGCCAATGCTGGGGGCTCTGAGCACCCTGCCCGCCCCGGCGCGCGAGGTTGTGCGTTGCGGGACGGGGCTGTACGGGGCGAAGGAAACCCCCGAAGGGTTCCGCAGAGGGGTCAGCGTTCCCTGGGTAGCTTGTGGGCTTTACGTGCAGAAGGCGCTAACACAGCTACTGTCCCGCCTCGCCCGCTGAAAGAGGAGCCCTCAAACTTCTTTGGTTCGGCAAATGTGGCCGCTCTAACACGCCCCGAAGCTCGTGGCTGCGGCGAGACAGCGCCTGTGCTCCGGGAGACGGTAACAAACGCATGGACAGACGTCACCGGCCGAATCCAGCTCCTCGGAAACACCCTGTCCCTGTGCAGCCGTGGATGGGCCATAGGAAACAAAACGCCAGGCGGGATGGGAGAGCAGGCAGTTCCCGCGGCTGAAGGTGGGGGAATGCTCGGCTTTGCAGGGCTATGTGGGAGACTGCACCACTTGTATCTATTGCTGGGAAACGTGTGCCAAGGGTTAGCTGCGTGGAGGTCTTTACTGCTCACCGCCGAGTTGCCTAGAGAAGTTATCTCCGGTGAAACACAATTGCTTTTTAAATAAAATTAATGTTTCTGACATGGAGAAAAGATGAATACTAGAGTATATGTATAGTGTGTGCTGCTCTGCCCACTTTTCTGCCATTTTTAACGAGAAGAATGTTCTGAGATAAGCAAAAATTAATATTTGTAAATTACTTGAAAACATTTCATGCACTTACATTTCCTTTTCTTGACTTAATTTTTGTCAGCTTCTTTGTTTTTTGTTATATTTTCTGCAAGGCTTCACATGCTCATTTTAATCTCTGAATAACCCATACTCTTTGCTGCCTAACAAAACATTTGAAGAACGGTAGTAAAAGGCATTCGAACCCTCCCGTAACTGCCTGTTTTTGCACATCTGAATCTCATTTTCTTGCTTTTTCACTATATCTCTAAATTTGCTTTAACTTTGTTACAAACAAACCCCAGAAACTGGGTTTTTTTCAAATCAAATGGGTATTTCATTTTCTAATCAATGATATATCAGTATTTATTTAATCAGAGTATGATACAGACAAGTACTACAACAAACTTCATTCCCTCATACCAAAATGAAATACATTTTCTAAACACTACTCTTTTCTCTCCGAGAAGTGCACAAGAAGTTTCTGTTGCATTGTTCAGCATTTCCCACTCATTACTAAACATTAGTTTAAAAGTTTACTTGTTCCTTTACATTGTGTGATGCAAAATAGATAGAAAGATACACTATTACTCATTATAATGAGAATTATACTACTTAATACATATATTACATTTAAAGGCCAAATTATAGCCTCACCAGTGTAAATCTGGAATAATTATCTGGCACCAGAATTTTGCCCATTTAGCAGTATTTAGTGGGATGATTCTGCTGTTAAAAGAAACATTCCTTATGTTTTCAGACAATCTCATTAGCTGAAAGTACACATTTCTAATCTATTTTTATGTATATACTTGTTGTTCAAATAGACATATTAACCCAAAGGGCTCACAAACAGAAAGGACATTAGAGTGATGTAATATAAATTGAAATCGGTGTGACAATGAGAGTAACAAATGACTATGCACTGAGCATCTAAATGAGGAAACATCTGTGCAGCCTAGCAATAATTAGAGTTAGCGTGTTTAGTGGAGAAATGGAAAGCTTGTTATGTGATTAATGAAATAATATGCAGGAATGCAGCAAGTATAAGTAGTTCAATATATCCAAATCAAAAGCATCTCATACCTGAAATTACAGTTGCCTGTTTTGTGCTGATGTAGCTTATCTAAAGGACAACAATCTAAATAACACTTATGTCAAATGGCTGAATATGTCATTGTTTCCACATTTACTGAACAATGATATTTACAGATGGTGCTTATTCAGGTAATGTAACCTATGTATTAAAGCTACATCCCAATAAGATTTAATTTTTAAAAGTTAAGGGTCACATCAGGAGAATGCAAAGCTCATTATCTCCGAGATGTTTGAGTATCAGAACACCAAAAGACCAGTGGCGCACAGACTAAAATTAAGGATTAGGAAAGAGTGTCTTTTAATGAACATATTCTTTGTATAACATCTAGTCTCTTCTCAGGAAAAAATATTATCTTTAGAGGAATTTTGTCAGAGAAATCAATACTGATGTATAATACCTTAACAAAGGCAGCAATAGAAACAGCTGGTGTAATTGCAACAGTTTAGAAAGGAGCGCAACCACTAACTCAACATCAAGGCGAGTTCTTGATGGAATATTTGATACTATTCCATCTCTGCAATTGACTATGTTCCTGGCATCTGGTAACTAAATTCAGTGTTTATGTACATCTATTCAATTTGTGTTTACTGTTTCTAGCTATATACAACATATTGTAATATATCGATTGGTTTTATTGATGGGAAGTACCCAGCTGTCTGACAATGTGTGCTTATATAAATTTCTAGATAAATATATCCACACAGTCTGAACTGTATATAGTGTTTTGTAGGCAGCACTCATTCACCTGTTTTTATGTCCACATGCTATTTAATTATTTTACTATGCCTATAGTTTTACTCTTAAACTGTTGCATGATGTATGTATGTTATGATACTGCAACTACATTTTGCCTCAGAGGTGGCTGCATTACAATGGTAGATTAAGCACACAATGTGTAGTAGCAGATGCTAGTTAATGATGCAGAAACATTTTCTTTTATATTTAAATATAGATTATTTTAGGCCAAGAAAAAAAGAGTGAGTTGTAAAGTGTTTGAAGAGTTTTGAAATTCCTTACATTGAAAGGCACTATAGACAACTAAAATATTATTAAAATTGCTCTCAAACAAGCAAAGTAGAAGGTTCTTGTTTTTGAAATTAGAGACCCACTCACATTATACAGTATAATGACTAAATATGCTTTTTTTGTGGTAAGACTAGCTACAGATACAGATTTTGCTACAAAATACCTCAGCACTATTTATTTATTGTTACATTTTATTTTGAGCCTCACGTGTAACTGTAAAACAAAGGGCCAGACTCTAAGCTGTGATAGATGACACAAATCATTGTGTGACTCAGATCATTCTTTGTAGAATATCAGGGTTGGAAGGGACCTCAGGAGATCATCTAGTCCAACCCCCTGCTCAAAGCAGGCCCAAACCCCAATTAAATTATTCAACAGATTTTCACCCCATATCCCTAAATGGCCCTTACAAAGATTGAACTCACAATCCTGGGTTTAGCAGGCCAATGCACAAATCCCTGAGCTATCCCTTCCCTCACAATATAGCCACAAAAGCATACTTGGAGTTGCATGATGGTGTGTGGGCGTGCATTTCTCTTTAGAATCCAAAATGGTTTCTTTGCAGAAAGTCATTGTGCTGATAATATATTATGGTATTGCTGATCAGCACCTCCATTCCCCAATGCAGATTTTTGTCCTGGATTTTTCAGGAGGTGGTGCCAACGTTTCCATCCTAGGGATTCAGGATTCACAGGATTTAGCTGCCTTGTATAAATTAAAGCATACTGCAGGCTGTTGCAACAGGCACTGCCTGGAAACGAGGAACCATAATGACAGCCAGTGATTACATGCCTTCTTTCGGCTGATCACAATCCCGTCACCATGTGTATGTATTGGAGGAAAGACATGGTAGAGGAACTGTTACAGCTGGACCATCTGAGAATCCTCCTACATTTCCTCTAAACCTCAAGTATGCTCAGTTCTCTGCTTTTCTTCCATTTAGCCCCTTGGACCACCCTCTGCTCTGTCATCAGTATTGCTACTTCTGATGTCACCCAGCCTATCTCCAGTCTCTCCTGTCATGCCTGTCTCATTGGCAGAAAGCCTGACACTTTTCGTTGCTCAAATAGCCCTTCTTCCTGTCCTGGATTATAAGCAATATGGTTTCCTCATGCTGATAATATATCTATCTGAAGTTATAGTTGGAGACAGGAGCATTTGAAAAAAGCAATTAAAATTGATTTTTCTGTATGTTCTGCAATGGTGGGACTCTTTCACTCCTGCAGGAAGCAGGAGCAAAAGCAGTTAAACATATAAAACATATAAAATGTGGAATTATTTTTAACTGGTGGATAAAATACTGAAGAGAGATTGTGTCTGTTTCACATGACTGGAATTGAATAACTTAAAGTGAAGGATGCTGGTTCAGTACTTTGGAACTTGGAACTTATCAGAGGATGTTGGTGATCTGTGAAGATGGCTAGGCAAAGTTGGCATGTAAAGGAGGGTTTATGGCCATTTTACAACAGACGGTAAAGACCAGACTTCATCTGACACAAAACACGGTGTGCAAAGACTATCTTGCCTCCAAGAAGGAGCCCACAGCTGCTGTTTGTAGACTTTTTTCCCCCTAGTGTCAGGATTGCACAACTAATGTGATTTCATTTATTTGGTAGCAGTGGAATGTGCACATTTTATAAATATAAAAGGCAACTAAACTATTAATAATTTGTCTTAAGTTGAAGTACAAATATAAATCTAACACCTAACCCTACAAAAACAAAGACATTGTGAGTTAAAACAAAATCTTCATTTCACTCCATGCTGCCTCAGTAATAGGGAACACTGAGTACAACATACTTCAGGAAACCTCTGTGGTACTCAGACATTTGATCAGTATATGCCAAATAATAAAGGCACATCTCCCCTTAAAAGCAATAGGAATTTAGCCTGAATAAGAACTGAGTAAAATTTAGCTTTATGGCAGTAGACAAAGGAAGAAATTTCAGTGTGCTAAATAAATGATGGGTTAATGCTTCCATATTTCAGATATCTTAAAGAGGACATCCTGTATTTTGCCAGGTACTCTGAACATCTGGTCTCTAAACTTTGCAGCTAAATAATTGTACAGAGGGAATGTTTAATTCAGTGCATATTTTAATAAATACTATAAACATGGGAAATTACATGCTTTTCGCCATGTAATGTGTGTATATATATATATTCCTGTTTATTATGGCATGGGGTCCCATTGTGTGAGGCACTCTAGAAACACAGAGTAGTAAACAGAGTTTACACTCTAAATAAATAAGATAGCCACAGTGTGGGGAAAGGGGTAGAACACACTTGCAGAAAAAACTGTGGTGGTAGCAAATGGTATATTTCCTCCATAGCTGGTGGGGTGTGTGTGTGTGTGTATGGGTGTGTGAGAGAGACCATACATCTCATTTTTGGCCCACACGGTCTCTTTTTTTAAACCCAAAACATGCAGATGTTGCAGCTTTTCAAAGAAAAAGTCACCAGAATTTCCAACATGGGTAAAACATTTTTTAGCTTTGTTCATGGAAATGGCTGATATTTTTCAAAACAATTCGCCTATCTATAACATGAAATATCTATAATGTTTGGGGCACAAAAAAGCTGCATTATTATGGGAGACTTCAATCTTAGGGACACATGATGAAGGTGTTATAGAATGACAGAATCATAGAAATGTAGGGCTGGAAGGAATCTCAAAACTGAGGCAGGATCAAGTTAACCTAGGGCATCCCTGACAAATGTTAGTCCAACCTCTTCTTAAAAATCTCCATTAATAGGCATTCCAACACCTCTTTTGAAGCCCATTGCAGTGCTTAAATGCCCTTACAGTTAAAAGATTTTCCTTTTATCTAATATAAAATCTCCCTTGCTGTAGATTAAGCCCATTACTTCTTGTCCTACGTTCAGTGAATTTGGAGAACAATTGATCACAGTCCTTTTTTAACAATCCTTAGCATATTTGAAAACTGTTTTCAGATTCTCCTTTCCTCCTCCTTCTTTTCTCAAGCCTAAACATGCCCAGTTTTTAAAATCTTTCCTCCTCGGTCAAGATTTTTAAACCTTTCATCATTTTGTTGCTCTCCTCTGAATTTGTCCACCTCTTTCCTAAAGTGTGGCACCCAGGATTAGACACAATACTCCAGCTGAGGCCTCTTAATACATCCCAAAATGGTAGAAGCCTTTTTCACAAACGCATTACATAGTTGACACATATTCCATTTATGATTTATTACCCCAGATCCCTTTCAAAAGTTCTACCACTTTCACAGTTATTCTCCATTTTGTAGTTGTGCATTTCATTTTTACTTCCTAACTGAAGACTTATCTTTACTGAATTTCATCATGTTGAATTCAGATCAATACTCCACTTTTTCAAGATAATTTTGAATTCTAATCCTGTCCAAAGTGCTTGCAACCATTTCCTGATTGGTACTATCCACAAATTTTAGAAGCATATTCTCCACTCCATTATCCAAGTCGTTAGTGAAAATATTTAAAAGTACTGGAGCCAGGATGGACCCTTGAGGGACCCCACTAGATTCACCCTCCCAGTTTGACAGTGAATGATTGATTCTTTGAGTTTGGTCTTTCAACCTGTTGTGCACACACTTTTCATAACTTCAACCAGATTACTGGCTTTGTCTCTGAGAAGGCAAAGAACCTGATCCAATTCCTGTTGAAGTCACTGCTGATGTAACCTTGATGGTGTAGAACTGGGGCCTAAATAAGGCCTTGTCTACACAGAAAAGTTGCACAAGTCTACCTTAATATTTGCATTTAAATCAATATAGTTAAACCATGCAAATCCTGTTTATATCTGGGGATATACTTACTTAATGTGGGGTATATTTATTTCAGTATAACTGTGGCTTTTTGCTGCTTAGCTTAAGTTAATTAGGAAAAGATTTAAGATAAACCAAAATAAGCCACTCTTAAACTGAGAAGAATATGCTCACTGATGGTTTATATCAGTTTAATGGTATCAGTTTAAAATTAATTTAAGTTAAACTAGTGCAACTTTCCCATGTAGATAAAGTCTCAGTAAGAAAATTCACTGAATAGAGATTGTAGGTTAATTCATCCCAGTCCTGCAGTTGAGCCAGTTTAGTCTGAGGAGAGGAAGGGAGGACAATATAAGAAGTGACTTCCTTGATGCCTATGGCGCATGAGGTTTATGATTTTCCAGAGTTCCACTTTGTCACTGCTCTGGAGATCTAAATGTCAGTCAGTCTCAATGGCATAGACGGTAGACAGGCCAAGACAATGACATTGTGACCAACTGACCAATGAGTCTTCCAGATGGTGATTAAGCATGTGGGTCTCACATAGCCACCATAAAGGCAGGCACAGGTCAGTGATCTGGCCTTTTTTTCAGCTTCACATCTAATACTTAGCATGATAATCAAGTACTAGTTAACATTATTAATCATCAGGTGCCAAAGTCTGCTCAGGTAATGGGTCTGGTTCTGGCTCTTAATTCAGCTATTTCGGTCATCTTCATTGTCATCTTCTTTCGTTCATCCTGGATGAGTTAGCTGGAAGAAGGGTCTCACCATATAAAGTTAAAGGGGCTGGAAAAAAGGCCACACCATGGAGCAGTGCTATTTGAAACTTTACCTGTTGTCTTCAAAATAGACCAAACCCATAAACCCGGTCATTGAAGCTCAGTATTACTGTTGGGTTTACATGTTGTGATGGCATGCTCTTCTTCCAGTGACAATTCCTGGTGATCCCTTTCAGGACAGTCACCATGCTGCCATAACTATGTATGTTACCCATTTCTTTTGCATTCAGCTTGCAACCTTAGCCACGATGGCTGGGCTTCCAAGACAATGAGGGACAGACTATGGGTAGATGGTGATCTTATTGTTTCCAGTGATGTATATAAGTTGGAGGGGTGTCATCCTTCTGTTAGACCATTTGTTCACCTTTCTAATCTTTTTTCCTTGTGTTGTCCCTGAGTTGTTGGTCACAGTATTGTGTCTTAGACTCAAAAGTAAATGGCCAGCAAAAGAAAGATCTTGTCACTGAAACTTGAATGTGGCACAAACTGAATCACTTTTAAAGAAATCGGGGGCATGTGCTTGGCTCAGCCCAGACCCCTCTTCCATGATATGCAGTGAAACCATCGACAACCCAACACAATCTTCATCCACCTCACATGAACGTGGTTTTGGAAACATACAAGGAGCTGATGGTCAAAGAGAAAGGGGATTGATAGAGCTATGATAAGTGTTCCTTGAGGCTATGCTAGACCGGTCATAGTTCCTTCTGTGTAAGGAGTAAGGGGGCAAACACTTTTTGCAGGCACATCAGTTCTGGTGTGACTATATTTCTCTGACATTTTTTGCCTTTGCTTTGTGGATTCAAATCTTTTGTTCATGGCTAAGCACTTTGCTAGTGGGTCTGGTTCTGGCTCTATAATGCTATTCCAAAGACTACCTCCCGCTTGGGAAGTAGTCTTTGGAATAGCATTATATTAATGGCCAGAAGAGTAGGCCTGAGTTGGGTAAAGTATCCCAGCCACTTAATCTCAGTGCAATTGAAAGGCAAGAGGAAGTCACTTGCATGGATCCTGAAATGCCAACAATTGGTGGCTGGCAGAAACTTAGCTATGATGTCCACACTCTCAGTATGAGAGGTGGGATGTTTAAGTATCACTATGCAAAACCACTTGGGCCAGGTGACCCATAAAGAGGTCCCAGGATGGGGCAGAAGGATGGAGTTCCTCCATGACAATCAGTAGGGAAAGGATTTGGCCAGGCTCCTTTCCGAAGAGTTATTTTTCAAGGACGATATGCTTTCTGGTGTTATTGTGATTAATACAGCTGTGGTCAAGCTAGGCAAATTTCTCTAAATCATTATGTGCATGTCTTCCTCACACAATGTCCTTGGCAAATTATGTATAATTGGGCTGTAAAGCTCTCCACCTGCTGTTTCATATGCTGTTTATCAGCAATAGTTGGGGATGTGGTTTTGGGGTATTTGTTTGTTGTTGTTTTACAATTATGTTGTCTCTTACATAACAATGTTTAAACAGCATTTGTGTAGTCAGACTCTGTCTCTAGGCATGTTCAAATCCTTTGATGTCTCACAATTTTAATGATTAGATGTTGTAACAGAAACAGAGCTGCAAAGTACATTATCTTGACAGATATTTAGGGCCAGATAGTGCATTGATGGTACTGTCCTGCATGAGGGGCAGTGTAGAGGTTACTGCCTTTAGGGATTTCCAGGAAGGACTGTGGCTCCAGGCAGTGCAGAGGAAGTGCCTCTGATGTGCTACCAAAGGGAACCCTTTGAGATTGCCAGGACTTTGCATGTTTGGGGTCCCCTTACACCAAGATAAGGCACTCATATACTACTGTGTTGTGCCCAGTATCAAATCTCTTAATAGAATTATTCCCTTCCCCACCTTTACATGCCCATATAAGAGCATAATCTGGCCCTTAGTATATAGTCCTGGAGCATTAAAATTACATCTCCCCACAGTAGATTTCCTATCCTGTAGTGTGAATTCTATTGAATAACAATGAGCACCTGTAAAAGAGAAACTCTTCCTGCATGGCAGGTGGAGTGTTCACAGACCAGACTGTAATATTGTTATACATAATATAATTCTATGAAATATGTCTGATCAGTTATGACATTTGAGAGGGACAGACTATCAGATCTTTTGTGAAAAGACAAGGCAAATAGTATAGCCGTCACAATATTTCCCAAAGAACGCACTGTTTGTGATTCTCAAATGATGCAATTTTATGTAGTGTAACTACCTGTCAAAGTTTTCACTATGGGTGAGATGTTATAGAATTTTCAAATGTCATCATTTAACATCCCACATTTGACAGATCTGTATTAATTATGTATAGCATAAACAGAAATACAACATTATGGACTATATTATTGAATATTGAAACTATTCATCACTTATCTTAATCAGCTTTCAGTTTACCTCATTTATGAGCTTATTTGCTCCATGATTTCTAGAGTTCTACAGTTCCAAAGCTGTGAACTAAGTGTAATACTTTGTGAAAGGTTAACCTATGTTCCTATAGGCCATTCATTTGAAAATGTTATGCATGTTTGGGTAAGCTTTTCACAAGGACTCTCCTAGAATTTTCAGTGCACCTAACTACAGCACTGTGGTTTCAATTTCAGTACTGAAATATATATGATACATACATTAAAATCACTATTGTAACGTTTGTTTGATTAAAAATGTAGCAGGGGCATGTTGATCACTTCATTACAGTCTTTTATCTCCCCATGAAAAGATCTGTTCTTTACAGATCACCAGTTACAGTGAAGTCTGATTCACCTCCCTGTCTTTCTCTGACACCAGGAATCTTTTAAAAGATGAGGATGTAAATTATACATCACTTTAAGAGCAGGGCTTGCTGGTCCCTTCTCTCATTCATAATTCCCTTATCTTGCACCCCTAACTTTATTTATAATGTTGAGAACTGGAATTTGCATCAGGCAAAACAGAAGGTGAAAGTACATTTGAAAGACACTTTAATAATCATGCTTGGATATACTATTTGGCAATGCTCATCTTTATTTGTTCAGACTCCTCTCGCTCTTCAAGTTGTCTGTGACTGATGTCAGATTTAAGCCTGAACATATTTTTACACAAGGAAATGCTCAGGTTTTCCATTCTATACCAGCCTGTTTCTCTATCTCAGAGAAGTGCAACATCTCTTGAAATACTGGATGATGTTCATTTATTCACAGGCATTCTTGGCAAGGGCATATTCAGGTTGCACGCTCATGGGTTAAATATGTTGTGTGATTATTTAGTGTTATTGATTATTACTGAATTCCAATTAATTCTAATTTAATGAGCTGGGGGATTGAAGGGTTCTAGTCTCAGAATCAACCTTGATTCTTTTGCGCTTATCAGGTTCCATATCTGGCTGGGAAGCCTGATGTGCATGACAAAGATATTCACACTGAAGGCAGAGCAAAGCTTTAACCACTTTAATTAGTAAAGACAAAAAAGCTCCAAACCAAATACAGAATTATTTGTGATATCTAAGCCTGGCTCCCAGTGCTTGGAGCCTTTCCACACTAGTGCTTTAAAGCACTCAGACTTCTTGTGCTCAGAGGGGTGATTTTTTACACCCCTGAGCCAGCAAATCAGAGTGCTATAAAGCGCCAGGGTAGCCAAGCCCTAAATATCTCACATTAAACAGGCATGTAGGTTCCTTGTGTTATTGCCAACTAAAATAAAATGCTATAAAATTTTCTATGAGCTACAAACATCAGTTCATTTAGGAAAGGATCTCTAGAATTATTGGGTGAAATGCTGACTCCGTTGAATGAGAGCTTTGCCATTGACTTCAGTGGAACCAGGTTTTCACTCACTTATCTAATGGAAATATTGGTTTTATGTAATTAACAGGACTATGTCATAGGTGCTAACATTCATCAGTAATTAATAAATAACTCTTTAGGGAGAAAAAACAGGGACATTATTGTTACTGTTGTTATTACTACTACTGTGTTAGCACTCCTAGATATGAGCGAGATGAAAGTTCCATAGTGCTAGGTGCTGTGCAAATATAAGAAGATCCAGCCCCAGAGAATTAATGATTTAATGTGAAATGAGATACAGGTGAGTGTAACAAACAAAGGGAAGAAAGGTGTGGAAGTATGAGAGTTTATTAGCTCTTTCAGAAATGTACAATACTCTATTCAATGAATTCAGATGTTGCTTAACACTAGACTTTTCCTGCTGTATAGGAATAGAATGCTACATGCTTTTTTATAGCTTCCAGATTTGGATGCCACAGACAACAAAGCTGTAAAAGAGGCATTTTTCATGATAAGCCTTTTTCTTCAAATGCATAACTAGCTTTCTGGAAATAAAAATCCTCCCCATTGAATTTTTTAGACTGTAAGCTTTTTTTTCCAGGGTAGGGACCCTGGGTGAAAGTCGGCGCCTAATGAAGTCTGTGGGAGTTTTACCCTTGAATTCAGTGAGGCCAGGATTTTTACCTCCTGTCCTCATCTGTGTTTGTACAGCACCTAATAAAATGGGCTCTTATTCTCACTGGGACCTCTGGTTATTACTGTATAAGAGGAGAGATTTCTTAGGGTGCCTGTTTTGCAAAGAATGTTAAAAAACCATTTGCCCATTTTTGCATTTTCTCTGTGTATGTGGAAAATGAATCTTACATCTGAAAATTTCTTAATGTATGAGTTTTACCGTTTAGATAATGCCAACTGGTTATTTTTTTAAAAAAATAAAAGAGTGAATCCTGCACTGGACTTAGCCCCATTCTTGCAAACATTTACATAGGTCCATTGACCTATGTACATAAACAAAGTTAAATATTTGCATATGTGTTTGCAGAGCCATAGTCCTCAATGAGGAGAGGCTCCATATGTTTATAAAATTTTGGTGTAGAAACAAGCTTAAACTCCCTTGAAAAAAAAATCAAAAATGCAAATACACGCTTTTCTACTACAGTTTTCTCAACGTACTATACTCAAAAGCCTTGATCAAAAGCCCAATGAAGTGTATGGAAAGACTCCCAATAAGTTCAGTCGGCTTTAGAGCCATCCCAACATATTGAACTGAAGCTATTACAGATGGAAATATATCTACTCCATTAACTGAATCCTGGCACATTCAAATGAAGACACTACAAGCTTATTTGAATGTGTGAGCAATCACAGTTCTTTTTAAAAAGGATATCATCAGTGATCGTTCTTAATTTTATAACATGGAGAAAATATAGATTTCCTCCCTCCCCTTAATAATGAAACTAAAAGCTAGGAGTAGTCAGAAAAGAAGCAGATACTGAAGCTCTACCAATATAAATATATAAAATATAACAATTAACAAAAATTAAGTTAGTGCAGCTTCCAAACAAATGGTGCAAAGCCCCCAAGAGAATAAGAAGCATTCATAATAACTGATGGAGGAGAGAAATTACTATCATATATTCAGATTAAACTGATTGATTACTAATGACCCAATACTGCAAAAAGCTCCATATGAGTTGCCTTGCGCAGAGATCATGGCAAGATGGAGGCCAAAATGTCACACACATGTCCCGTGTAATAGTAAACACAATTAACCCTGTATCATCTTCAGGCTGCAACCTATTACATCAGTCTGCCACTGGAACAATGGGAGAAAAGGAAATGAGCATAAACATTCAGAAAAACAGAATTTCCTAATCTAATCATTGTCTAAACCATGTGAAATGTCCCTGTGTTGCCCAAAACTGGTTTGCCCAAGTTGTCAGATGGGCAGTAAGGATTTCTTTGGCAACATCCTAATCTACAAATCAACTTTTGCCCTCTGTAAAAGAGTCAGAGGTTTGCAGGGAAATCTGGGCCCTAAATCAATATAACCTGGAATTTCCAGAAAATCTTGACACATCTCTAGCTACTCTGGCTTCAGTACAAAGTGGATTTATAGTTAAATAATTTGAATTTCACAAATTTGGAGGCCACAAGTGAGAACCTCACTCACTGCAGGAGGCCATAAGGGAGAAAACACCCTCACAATTTCCAGAGGTGATTTGAACATCTGATTTCAAGAATGGTCTCTGGAACCCCATGTAACGTTGGTTCAAAAGAAGAATCTCCTTCAGTTTCCCCCACAAATCCCAGACTGTATATTCAGATTCTTGCTTGTGTCTTCTATGGTCTATCTTTTGGCAAAAGAGTGTTTTTCCCTTCGTTATAACTGCCCGCAGAACCTTCAAACTATTGAACTGAGTTTTTAAGGCCTAGGTTCTTTTGGTATAGGAGCTCTTCCAAGCATTTTGGTTTTCCCTTCAAGTTTAGCTATTGATAGGATAGGAATCTAATTCTAGTGCCTGTTACTCCTGAGGGTATGCTGCACCAAAAAAATTAAAAAAATTCTGCACACAATATTTTAAAATATTGCAAATGTTATTTGTCAAATAAATGTGGAGGTTTCAGTATGGCAGTGTGGAGCACAGGCCATTGGTTGCATAGAGGTAGGAGATTACTCTGTAGCTCCCCCTGGGACAAGGAATCAGTGGTGAGGCTGCACCTGACCTTGACAGTGCAAGGACTGGGCCTGCCCCAGAAACACTTGGATATTAGGAAAAACTTTTTCACGAGGAGGGTGGTGAAGCACTGAAATGGGTTACCTAGGGAGGTGGTGGAATCTCCCTCCTTAGAGGTTTTTAAGGTCAGGCTTGCCAAAGCCCTGGCTGGGATAATTTAGTTGGGGATTGGTCCTGCTTTGAGCAGGGGGTTGGACTAGATGACCTCCTGAGGTCCCTTCCAACCCTGATATTCTATGATTCTATGAAACACCCCAGAACCCTGCCCCTCTGGGCCAGGTGCACCAGGTGTGGGCAGGCAGGCTCAACTAGGCAAGATTCAAATGTGAAGGGGCGTAGTGGGTGGGTGGGGGGATCCAGTTGCAAGTTTAGAGGATTCTGAGTGGGGCAATCTGGGGGCAGGTGGCTTAGTGGGGGATTTGGGTGCAGGGGGATCTGGATGCACAGGAACTTGTTGTGGGGTTCTGGGTGCAACAGTAATCAGATTCTGCAGGGGGTCCAGGTGGAGATGGTTGGGGCTCAGCAGGAGTGGGTCTGGGTGTGTGGGGGACAGAGCTTGGCAGCGAGGTCTGGGTGTGTGGCGGGGGTTCAGATGCTGGAGAAGGGAGGCTCAGTTGTGTGGGGATCCAGGTGCAGCTGAGATGGGGATCTGTGTGTATGTGGCTTGTTGGGGTGGTCCAGGTGAAGGGGGAGTGTTCATCGTGGGGGGGGGGAGTTCTGCCAAGCCTCACCCTCCCACACTCAGGAGTCTCTGAGGTGCCACAAGTACTCTTTTTTTTTTTTTTTTTTTTTTTTTTTAACGGCTACAGACTAACATGACTGCTACTCTGAAACCAGATTTTAGAAGGTACTTCTTAAAACCTTGGGTTGAGTATGGTAGCTATCTTTGGAAATCTCACATTGGTTCCTTCTTTGTGTTTTGTCAAGAACACTTTCACTGCACATTTAAAAAACAAACATGTGCTAGGTCATCATCTGAGACTGCTATAACATGAAATATATGCAGAATGCAGGTAAAACAGAGCAAGAGACATACAATTCTCAGTCATAAATTTAACATATTTTTTTAACAAGTCATCAGCTTCGAAGCATGTCCTCTGGAATGGTAGCCAAAGCATGAAGAAGCATAGAAATGTTTAGCATATCTAGCACATAAATACCTTGCAATGCTGGCTATGAAAATGTGAATGCCTGTTCTGCATGTAGTGGAAATATCCCAGAAGACATTGTTATGAGGAGTCAGGAGTGGTGTGCACAGTTAGTTACCCTTTTCATGACTAGATTTCTATTTCTTTGATTAAGTAGGCCTCTGGCTTACTTGTGCCTGGGAAAGCTTTTTGTTTAAACACCTGTGTGTTCAGATAGCATGATTTTGGAATGTTGGAGGAGTTTTTTAGTTAATTAGGGTGGACAGCTGCTTCTTGTAAATCTAATGTGACATTAGAAAGGAATTTATAAGCATTAATAAGAGTTGGGTACCTAAAAATCAAAACAGGCATAGTTAATGAACTTGTTGATTGCAAATTCCTACATAGCCTAAGTGGGTTTTATGTATAAATAAGCCCCAAACTTTGGTTCAGGGAACTTTGACGCAGACCTGCGACTGGCACTGGTGCTGCGTGTTGGCCTGGGGTCCCACCATCATCTCCTGCTTGGAGTTCACAACAACTGAAAGGAGGAGCATAAGATCACATCCTTGCTTAGTAGAACTGGCTTGCTTGTATCCTTTATTTGCCTGCTATGTAATACATAGCCTAAATTCTTCCTCACTTGTGCGCTTATTGCCTCTGTATCCTACGAACCTTAATCAACTGGCAATACACTCACTTACAGGTGACATTGTAAATAATAAGCAGGCAGCATCATGTCCCATAAATGTAAATAAACATGTTCGTCTTTGCAATTGGCTGAACAAAGAGTAGGACTGAGTGGACTTGTAGGCTCTAAAGTTGTAGATTGTTTTGTTTGAGTGCAGTTATAGAATCTTTTTTTTAAAAAAAAAATGTACATTTTTAAGTTGCACTTTCACCACACAGAGATTGCCTTACAGTACTTGTAGGAGGTGAATTAAAAATACAATTTCTTTTGTTTACTATATTTAGAGTGCAAATATTAGTAATAAAAATATAAAGTGAGCACTGTACACTTTGTATTCTGTGTTGTAATTGAAATCAATATAGGTGAAAATGGAGAAAAACATCCAAAAATATTTAATAAATTTCACTTGGTATTCTATTGCTTAACATATTTTGCATAACAATTTTGAGTTGAATCATGTGTGTTAACTGCAATTAATCAACAAATAACCAAAATGTAAAGGAAGCCATTGAAAATGGAGCCACTTCTCTCATGGATGTCGAATTCAGTTAGCCCTGAAGTGGAAGTGAGATACTAGAGCCTATCTATTCTCTCCCCACCTTTTCTTTTTTTAAATAAGGTGGTGGTTATTTTCATTTAACACCAGTGATTTAGGCCTTACAGCAGCTACCATAGTAACTGGCTGTATGCATACAGCACAGGTGGCCTGTGTTTCCTACCTGTGGAGCTTGTGTGCTCTATAGGAGACGTGGGGAAATGCTTTCTCAGACAGCACTGTGGTTCCTTGTGCTGCATTTTTGGCTTCTAGTGCTAGGGGTTATTAATCATGTTTATTACAGTAGTGCCTAAGGGACAAATCAAGAATGAGACCACATTGTGCTAGGCACTGTACAAACACTGAATAACAGACGGTCTAAGAGTTTACAGTCTAAGGGTATGTCTACATGTGGCCCAGGTTAGCTGACTTGAGCTCACAAGGCCAAGGCTCCAGGGCTGAAAAACTGTGTAGAGAGATTTGGGCTCAAGCGGGAGCACAAGCTCTAGCACCCTGCAAGGATGGAGCAATTTTTAGCTCCATATCTCAAGCCCTAGTCAGCTGACCTCACCTGGTCCAGCAGTGGCTGTGCTACAGGGCTTTTATTCCCATATAGGCATACCCTTAACAGACACCTCAGACACAGGGTAGAACACACAGGAAGAGTCAGTGTGATGGGAAGAAATAGCATGTTAGTTCCATGAGTTTAGGGGCATGAGTGGATTTAGTTAGAAGGAGATGCAGTAAATGGAAAAAAAAATGAAGGGAGGCAGGTGAGAGGAGACAGGATGGGGAGAAGAAGTAAGTGTGGAATGACGCTAGGTGAAAGGACTACGAGAGGGGAGTCAAGGGGAGAGGGTTGGCGCAAAAATAGCCAGTCAGCCCAGGGCAGAGAAAGTCGTCAAAACTGTAGAAATGTCTGAATGTCCAGCAGGCCCTGTTATGACTGCCTTTGCCCCTGCCAGCTGGTGTGTCTGGCTGACTCCTCTCTGCAGTTTCTCCCCCCAAGGTCTCATGCTAATGAAGGGGAAGCACCACCTGTGTCCTAGTGCCCTCTGAGTGGGGTGTGTCTCCACCGAGGCTCCAGGATGGTTCTCCAGTCCCTGGTTTAACCCCTCCTCCCATAGCAGAGGTCTTTGTACTGTCTGCTTCTGCTTTTTCTGTCTGACTCTTCTGCAGTTTTCTATGTTGTCTGGGTCAGGTACTTTTACAGTTGGGTTTGTTTTAACTTATCAAGTCTGGAGAGGCAGCTGGGGGCTGAGAATGTCGACCCCTGCTCCAGAGGCAGCTTGGAAGAGGGGGTGTCTTCTCAACAAAGAAGCTGTTGAAGAATGGGGGCAGACAGGAGTCCAGGTTGTCGTGGCTTGGTTCATGGGGGTTGGGACAGGAGCAGAGAAGACAAACATGCCAGCAAAGCTGTTCTCAGACTGGATCAGGACTCCAAAGTGGGTGATGATCCCATTTTAATGGGATTGCCAGGACTGGCATTAGATTTGCTGGGGCCCAGGGCTGAAGCCAAAGCTGGTGCCTACACTGGGTGGAAGAACTCAGGCTTTCACTTCAGCCCTGCATAGTGGTGTTCAAGCTATAGGACCCCTGCCCAAGACTGAAACCTCTGGACTTCAGCTTTGCCTCCTTCCCCCTCTGCCCAGAGTGGTGGGGCTAGAGTGACCTCAGGGTTCAGTCCTCCCTCTTCAGGGAGTGTAGTAATTTTTGTTGTCAGAAAGGGGGTGTGGTGCAATGAAGTCTGAGAACCACTCTTTGCTGTTAGTCTCCACAGGGCTGGCTCAGTGTGCATCAAGAGTACCAGTGGAGTGGTCATGAGCACTGCATTCACTTTATATTAGTGGGAAAAACCAGGATATTACAAAACTGTGTTAATGCAGTGTTCATAGGGAGATTTGAAATGCACAGGAACTGTAATCCAGACTCCTTGCCAGGGCCCTACCAAATTCATGGTCATGAAAAACATGTCATGGACCGTGAAATCTGGTCTTGTATACTTTTACCCAAACAGATTTCATGGGGGAGACTAACTTTTCTCAAATTGGGTGTCCTGATGCAAAAAGAGTTTCAGAGGGGTTACAAGGTTAGTTTAGGGGGTCATGGTATTGCCACCCTCACTTCTGTGCTGACTTCAGAACTGATTGGCTGGGGAGTAGCAGCTGCTGGCCGTGCACCCAGCTCCGAAGGCAGCACCTGCCAGTTGCAGAGAAGTAAGGGTGGGTAATACCACATCATAACACGGTTACTTCTGTGCTGCTGCTGCTGGCAGTGGCTCTGCCTTCAGAGCTGGGCTTGTGGCCAGCAGCCACAGCTCTCCAGCAGCTCAGCTCTGAAGACTGTGCAGTAGAAAGGGTAGCAGTAATACAGACCCCACCGCCCGAACTCCTTTTTGGGTCAGGACCTCTACAATTACAACACCATGAAATTTCAAATTTAAATAGCTGAACTCATGAAATTTATAATTTTAAAAATCCTATGATATGAAATTGACAAAAAGACCATGAATTTGGCAGGGCCCTACTCTTACCAATGTATTAGTCACAAAGGTCACCACATATACAGTTACAAAATATTACATATTGGGACTTAAAGTGTCCTGTTTGCATGTTGAATGTATTGGCCTATTAATGTAGTAGCACAGATATTCCAGATTATGACAAAGTGGGTCTTCGGCCATGAAAGCTTATGGCCCTAAACATATGTTAGTCTTGTAGCACCTTACAGACTCTTTGTTGCTTTTCCAGATTAAAAGCAACAAAGAACTTCTCCAAAGAATAAACTTCTCCAAAGAATTTATAGTCTAAAGGTACAGGTTGTTACTGTAAAGAATACATAACAGGAAATAGAGTGGGGTATGGCTTTTTTAGAAATCTAGCCTGCTTCAGAAAACTGTACGAGAGATGTGCTTTTTAACATTGTGGAGGTATTAGTAACTAGAGGGGAGAGTTTCCAAGGGCATTGGGAATTGCATGTCTTATTCCCATTTGTGCTTTTGAAAAATCACCCACTACATAATTAAGTGTTGAGATTTGCATTTAAAGCAGGACTAAAATCCCTCTGCTTCACACTTTAATGGGTAAATTTATTCTTTGAATTTGGCACAGTAATCCTTAGAGAACAACTGATTTTTCCATGTCATTTTTTAAGAAAAATATTTACTAACTCTTACAGAAGAAACATTTTAAAATACTCCCTTTTTGAAATGTTGCTTGGTTAGCTCACATTTTTTTGGATTCCTCTATCTAGAGAGCCACAATGTTCACAGACTTCACCCAGACACACACATGCATGTTCTGATAACATTTTCTACTCAGGCCACTTAAGCTTTGTGCATTTTTTTTTTTTTTAAAAAAAAACTAGAGTTTCTCCTTATTCAAGGAATCTATTTGAGTTTCACCAAGATTCACTGATAGAATTTCCATTTTCAATTAAAATAATAGGAATGTTTTGAAAACGAGCATATTTATCAGGATTTTCTCTCTCCAGCTCCGACACATCTCCCCTGGTTGCTGCCTTGGCTCCAGCAGCCAGCAGCACAGAGACACCAGCCTCTATCAGAGACAATGCAGCACATGAGGGGCTCCCTGCAGTGCGCTGGAGAGCAACAGAGGCAGCAGTGTTGAGGAAGCACTTAAGTGTGGGTGCTTCAGCACAGAGGCACTTGGGCTTCCCCTGCCACAGACCAACCACAGTGCACCACTCTATTCCTCCCTACCAAAAACCTCTTCCCCAAACCATGCAGACATACACATCTCTCTAATGCCTCACCTCCCTCAGTCACCCCCCAATTCCTCCACCTCTGACATCCCCGCTCTTCCCTTACCCACACCTTGAAGTAGCTCCATGAATAGCCAAAGATGAGGGGTGCATTAAAAGAGGGAGTGTGGGGGCAGGCACAGATTGGAGGTTCGGGGGGCTGGGTATTGTTGGGAGAGTATGGGGGAAAAGAGCTTCAGCTGGGAGGGCAGAAGCAGAGGG
The DNA here is from genome assembly GCA_007922305.1 of Dermatemys mawii. Taxonomy (NCBI): domain Eukaryota; kingdom Metazoa; phylum Chordata; order Testudines; family Dermatemydidae; genus Dermatemys; species Dermatemys mawii. Next base: position 34,324,507 of record ML677333.1, read on the forward strand.
TAGAGAAACTTTTGTTACAGAATGTTCTATTCTAAAATCCAAAGCTAGAGCTTCCAATTTCAAGGAATGCCAGGAAAAATGAGATAGGATGAAATCAAGGTATTATTGTGTTGTGCAATAAGCTATGTTTGTGAGGCACACAGTAAGTAGGTGTATAAACCAGTTAATGCACATATAACAAGAGGCTTCTGTGAAGGAATATTTGCTTCTTCATGCCCACATGAAACCCTTGAATGTTAGAGGGAGCTATGTTTTTTGATTAAGGGCCCACTCCGGCATTCTCTGCCCATCTAATTTTTCCATGTACTCCTCTGTATTTAATGAGTACATAATAAGTGACTGGCAGTTTAATTTTCCTTCTAAGCTCTGCGCATTCATGGAACAATGAAAATATTTTTCTAGTCAGTTAATTGAGTTTATTATTAACCTTATTTCTACATTTTCTGTTACTTTATTATGGTGCTTTAATTGTATTTCCACCTCAGTAATGATTTCCTAATAGAGTTTCCTTACACAAATTGTACTAGAAGCATTAAGAACATTTTGCTGCTCACACAGAAGCAAATTCCTCTCTCTTTTAGTCTGTTTTTTTCCTCTGTTCCTGTATTATTCATCTCTAATGGGTACAGTACCTTTGTGCTCTGTGACATGGAAAACAGGGGCACTGTAAAGAAACATCAAGGACAAAGTATCAAAATAATGGAGGCAACATCTATAAAAAGGAAATTAGTGACTCAGGCAAGCAGATGCTACATGTAAGTGATTTTAATGAGAGCTTCAGCCATGCTTGGAAATACAAATGTATTTACTGCCTTTCAGATCTCAATCCTTAGTTGTTACTAATGGCAGATCAAACAGGGACAGAGGAAAATTCTAGCCATAAAAATCAGAAGTACCTTAGCTAACTAGCTGGAGTTTAATAGAAGTTTCAGGTACTATCAAAGGGATTCTTGACTCATTAACAGTGGCAGAAATCAGGAGCAATTCCACTGAAATGAATGGAGTTATGCTAATGTAAAGTCAATGCCAGTGAGAAGAGAAATGTCCAGGTCCAACCTAGCCAGATGTAACTAACAGGCTTGTCGTAACTCACCATTTACTTTCATGAGCTTTTTGTTCAAACAACTGCCTGGCCCCTGTCACAGTCCAGGAGCAGTGGAAAGGTAAAAATCTTATAATTTATAAGAATTTCATCTGTCTCCTGTGTGCTCCCTAGAAGTTTTTGCTTATTTTTCTTTAATCCTTGTAAACGATTGTAAATAAAGCGCTAGAGCACCATCTAGTGAGAGGCAGAAGGTTGCTGTGCAGTTATTTATCTTTGAACTTAAACAAAACCTGTAAAATGCCTTCTTTACTTACCATGGCTTTATATTCAGTGGAGAAACTTCATAGGATAAAGAGAGGGTTTGGAGCTGGGCAGTTGCAGAGAGAGCTGGCATGCTATATTTTAGCAGCGTCATCTGTTACTAGAAGGCTAAAAGCAAATTCAACATATTGACATGAACATTTAGATGGGTGGAAAATCAGTTAATCAACAAAGGGGTATTGATTTTCCAACAGTCATTTCCATAAAATAGTGGTTCAGCTGTTATTGTCAGCAAGCAGTGAGCTGGAAAGTTAACTGCCATCAGCTATGCCTCTGGCCCAACAAAGCAGGTCAGGAAATGATGGGAGACAGAGTTCTCTAGAGTCATTGCTTAAATAGAATATCATGCAACTTTCAAAAGTTCTGAAAATACATGTGTGTACATAATACAAATTAGAACTAAATTAACTGACTGCGTTTGAAAAACAAAAAGCCCTGACTGGGATGATTTAGTTAGGGATTGGTCCTGCTTTGAGCAGGGGGTTGGACTAGATGACCCCCGCTGAGGTTTCTTCCAACACTGATATTCTATGAACAAAATAATTTAGATTAAGTCATTCAGACTAAGATAGATTTTGTAGGTATAATGTGGTAAAAAATTTATAAGTTTGATTTTCAGTGGATCTTGGAAATACATAATTATCCACTTTTATACCCAAGAAAGCAATTTTCCGTTGTTTTTGAATGCAATATTGTATTAGAAATCACTGAGTGTGACAGTAATTATATCATAGGCCATTCATGCCAACCATTACTTCTGTGCATATAATTCCTTTGTGAAGTCAAAGTGATTTCCTATATGCATAGAAATGGTCAGGATTGGGCTTTACAGATACTATAGTCACTATAAAGTGACGAAGAGTCATGTGGCACCTTAAAGACTAACTAAAGTTTTAGAGCATAAGCTTTTGTGGGCTAATACCCACTTCGTCGGATACATGCAGTGGAAGTATCCAGGGGTAGGATACTTCCACTGCATGCATCCGACGAAGTGGGTATTAGCCCATGAAAGCTTATGCTCTAAAACTTTAGTCAGTGTTTAAGGTGCCACAGGACTCTTAGTCTGGAATTGCAGAAGTGACAAACACGGCTACCCCTCTGATTCTAGTCACTATAGTAATAGTTACTATTACTGAAACAGAGACTTGTTAGAAGATTGTGGCCAAATATGTTCCATTGAGAGAAGAAGAGAGAGTGGCATAACTGTAGCCATAAAAATTCACTTATTCATTTTAGAACAGAAATATGCATTTATTGGTACTATTTTGTATCGGCAGCATCTGGATTCAGTTCTTTTGACAAAGACAGTTTGCTAAGAATGAAACATTCCAAAGCCTAAAATTCCCTGAAGAATGTACTGAAGTATGTCACAGAACATCTACAGAACAGTGTATGCAGATGTTCTTTGCACAGAAATCCTTCAGAGACGGCAATACATAATGAATGCAGGCCATTTTACTGCGACAGTTTTCAGTTTGAAAGTTAAAGTTTATGTTCTTGAGATGAGATTGATCCATGACATTCAGCTTGAGCCCTGGATCCAAATCCAAGCTTCCTCAAAGTTCAAGAGGAGAAAGGGTGGTTTGGAACTAATTTGCTTCCATCTTTAATATAGTCTAGTTGGTTATAGATCTTCATTTCACTAGGTGTGGGATATGCAAAAATATTTAGATTGTTTGATAGGTATTGAAACTAATAGCTCCTGAAATTACAGGGGAGTTATTCAAATTGGAACCTGACCAGGACAGCAGAGCTAATTCCTCTACTCTGGCAAAAAGGGCTGTAAAGGCGGTCACAGCTGTCCCTCCATTGGTCAGGAAGGGAGGTCATGCCCCCTTTCTGCAAGTCCTCTGCAAGAGCACAGTTCAAGGGGGAATTAGCATCAGGGTCATCTCTGCCACTCAGCAGAGTAACCCAGACCCAGTACTGAGTCTAGGAGCCCTGCTGACCGGACATGGCACTAAACAGTTAGGGGGCTCCAGCCTATAGTCAGAGTAAAGCAGCAGTGTCTATGAGCCCTAGGCCTCTGGCAGGATGAGACAGCAAGCAGTTAGGTGGCTCTGGGCAATATTCAGGGCAGAGCAATGAGTCTATTAGCCCAAGCACTCAGACAGGCCAGAGCTGAGCAACAAAATCAGGCAGCTTTAGCCTGTGGTCAGGGCAGTGCCGTAACCTATTAGCCCATCCCTTAAACAGGGTGGGGCAGCAAACAGTTGGGGATCCTGGCTCTGGCAGACCACTGAAAAACACAGGCCTCTTGGCCTGTGGTGGGGAGCCTGCCACTCTGGGATGTGGGTGTGGCAGGGGAGGGGGATGCAGGCCCACCTGACTGCACTGTGTCCCAGCCCAGGGCACTAACAGTGGCAGAGTGGTCAGCTCCCCAGGGCTACTTCCTACACTCCTGTTTGAGGGGGTACTTGGATCCCAGGGTCGTTGTCCATATTGCTGGGGTAAACAGCGAATGGCAGCCCCAGCAACTCCAGTGACTGGCAGACCCTCCAGATCTCAGGCATTGCAGTGGTTGCTGTCAGATCCAAGCTCCAGATGTGGGTGGGAGACATCCCTCTTCTGGAGTCTCCTCTCCAACTGAGCTGGGCAGCTGGCCTTTTATATTTCTGGTTTCTGTCCTGCCCCTCTGCTTCTGGCAGGAAGGGCATCCTGGCTTTGCCCACTGGGGGTGGGGTGGAGGCTTCTAATGGTCCCTCCATCCATCTGGGAGGGAGGCCACACCTCCTTGCTACAAGGGCCATGAGATCATTAGTAGCCTAGGTCAGGTCTTTTATTTGCAATGTTATCACCTCCAGCAGAACAGTTGCCTCAAACACTGTGTTCAGGCACTGGTTTAACATGGAATTAAGAGTGCAGCCTCCTGAGTCACCTATTCACGCATGGCTCTCATCCAAGTATTGATTTGTCCTTTTCAGGAGGAAGCAGACCAAAAAAAAAAAATTAAATCACAGCCAGCAGTCATATATTTAGGACATTTGAATAATCATTAATTTTAAGTTCCTTGTTTTCAAAATGTTCTGCCATGTAGGTTGGTGTAGCTGTGAGGGCACTGCCTGAGAAAGAACTCCTTCACCTACCATTCCCCCCAGTTACTGTTTTTCAAGGAATCCATGGTGCAGATTGAAGTAGAAATGTATTTCTCTTAGCCTGGTAACTTCTCCAGAGCAAAACCTTTAGAAATACAAAGATGCAGCTTAGATCAGTAAGGAATGTCTGCAAAGGTCAGAGTTTATTGATTGGCAGGTGGTGCATCCCTGAGTCTGGATCCCCAAAGGAATTAGCTGAATCAAACCGGTAGTACAAGTGTCCCAGATGTAGAATGGCCATAGGATTTAGTGCCTCACACAAATGTTACATTGTCAAAAAGCAAGTAAAGGTTACCTACAGCATGCAAAAGGTTCATTTTAGAGTAAAGGCATCACTCCATCCCTGTCCAAATCTGGGAGTGTTTTCAGATGTATTTAGTTATTTTGCTAGAAACAGCCAAGCCACCACAACATCATAGAATGATGTATCAAAGTAATTTTTCTTTGTATAGAAAGTTTGCTATGTATTCTTTCTCACCACCTTTACTTCTTCCTATTGAAGACTTCTCTTCTATCTCTTGGAGTTTGTTTTCTCTCAGCTTAGTATTTCTATACTTTTACATCTTTTTAAATGTTTGCTAATTTCTCTATCATAAACATTCCCTTCAAGACATTTTTCTTTTCTGATTTGACACCACTTTTCCCCTCAGGCCCTTTCTTTCTGGTTGTCTCCTGTTTCTCTCGGTCTTGATGCCTCTCACCCCTTGTTAGATGAGCAATGTGAAAAAGCAGGACAGAGGGTAGGTGGGGGGTAATACAAGCCCTATAAAAAGACCCAAAAATCAGGACTGTCCCTATAAAATCAGGGCATCTGTTCACCCTACCCCTTGTTCACAGGTCTTCATACAACGGAGCCCAGAACATTTGTCTTGCTCATCATTCATATGCGGGTGATGAGAGTGTTCCAGAGAGTGAGAGATTTGATGTCATGTTGCAGCTGCAGGAATGTTGACAGCCTTTGCAGTGCAACCACAAACATGGAATTTAATCTGGATTCCTAAGACAAAAAGCCAGGTTCACTGGTATGTGCTGCAACACTTCTAGTTTACGGCTGCTTTGTGTCATAAGGGCTGTGCAGAACAGCTGGGGTGTGCCAGCAAATCTGACTCAACCTTTGGACTGGAGTTGGTTGAATAGGAAGAATTTTTTTATTTTATTTTATTTTATTTTATTTTAAACAATTTTTGGTAAACCCACCACTCCCCATTTTTTGGGCACAGTTAGACATTGATAAAAATCAGAACTGAAAATTTGAATTTTGAAACAGTGGGACCAGCTCTAATTTTGAGAGATAGTTGTAGTGGTATTTAGTAAGGCCTGTGTGCTCCCCCTTCTATGGTGAAAGCTACTAAAGAAAGACATCACCACACAGGTTTTATGTTGAAGAACACCTGGCATACTCTCTCCATATGGAGAAGCGGTGGGAAACCAGGCTGCGTCACTGACTTCCCTAGGTTGTGCACAAAGTGAGCTGCCCGTCTGTGCAGCACATTAGTCTCTCACCTCTTTCAGTTCATGGGTTACCTCCTTCCTTGTGACTGTCTACTACCCCTTTCACTCGATGTAGGTAAAAGCCACGGTGAAGAGTTAACACTACTCTGAGCAGCCTTATCTACTGCACAGATTTCAACTCAGCAGTTCACAGGTGTTGGAAGGAAGTAGGCTGTGTAGAGAAGCTCTTCCTTGGCACCACATCCAATGAGAGGTGAGGATATGTCAATTAACAAGGGCAGGCTGATTAGGGTCCAGCTGTGAACCACAAAATGTTCCCTTCAGCATTTTGAACAGGAGGCACACAACTGCACAAGCAAATCATTTAGTATTACTGGTGGAAGAGACCTCTTCAATAAAAAGAGTAGAGAACACAGAGAACAGAGACAAAGAGTTATGGTTTCTTTAAAGAAAAGAAAACAAAGTTCATCACGCATACCAGCTGTTTTTTCCCTCCCCACCCCACAACAGGCTGCAAGTGTTTCCTAGCTATCCCACTGATACTCTGTGTTTTGACCATCTGTGCAATAAAAGCCCCTTCCCCCAAAGCCTTCCAAACAGCAGCAGGAGAGTCTGGGGTCATCTCAGGCAGCAACAACTGTTGGATTAAGTAACTTTCAAGGCAATTAAAACACCACCTCTCCTTTTCTTATTGTTTACGGTAACTGAGACTTTCAATGAACACTGGGCACTAAGGATTCCTAACCATCTAATGTATTTTCTCCCTGCATCCAAATAGCATGGAATATTGGCTACCACTCTGCTTAGCAGGTTCACTCTTGCTCTGCCGTGAACTCTCCAAGTGTCCCTCCACAATAACACAAGAAAAAAGGAAAGGGGTTGCCTCAGTACATCACAGTATTGAGCATGTGAATATTATTGCAATTACATTTTTTTTGCCACTATACCTGCAAGAGTAAAAATAGTTTGAGACAGTCTCTCATACTGGTAGCATCTAATGCACTCAGTACTGAACCTGTGTTGCGTAGCATCATGAAGTACAGAGCCAGAGTAGCAGCACTAGTGAATATTTCCTGACAAGTGCAGCTTAACATAAAGTCCATGTGGTCATAAGGAGTCAGTTGCTCTCCAGTGCAGACAGTGCTCAGCTGTCCTTTGGGAAAAGAAAGTTGAGAAACATAGACTGAAAATAGTCCATTTCAGGTCCCAAACCTATATTTCATATGCATCCAAACCACCCTTTCAGATCAAGAAATGCAGACCTATGTCTTAATTGTCTAACTTCTCAATGCCATTGAGAAATAAAAGATGCACAGAACAAACAAATTAAAAACATTAAAACAAGCTTCATGTCTGTCAAGGCAGCATAGCTTCAAACCCCCCATTTGTTTATACTCTGGGTACAAGTTTCTAAGGCTGACAGGCTGGGTTTATAGCCTGAGGATTATCTTTGAAGCCATGTCTCATTGCTTCACACTTGAGGAAGTTTTTAAAAAGACATCCTGCACTGCTAATCTGAAGAGCTTAATAGTACTATCAACAGTCATACACGGGAAATTTATTTTTCTTTTATGCATAATGATATGTTACTACCTACAGTGATAAATAGAACTTCCAAAAGAAATATGAACTGCAACGTAACATCATCATGACATGTTTTCAATGCATCTGGTACTACAACAGCACTGTCAGTACTTAAGCAGTAGTAGTATCCACAAAGAGACAGACCCTACCGCACAGAAAAGAATACTTAATTCAGAAATTCTGGTGGACATCTCCACTACAAAGGAGTAAATATGGAATGAGCGTGGACATTCATTCAAATAAAAAATAAATTGAGGGAAATAAAACCAATTTCAATTGACTTTCTATGACAGCCGTATGAGCAATTGTTTGTAGAAAACAGAAATTATCACAAATATTTGAGATAAAGATGTGGTCACAACCATTCAATCCTACATCCTGCTTATAAGATTTTTCGATTATTCAGTCACAGTGCAGAAAAACATGTTATGACCAATCACTCAACAAAAACAGTTTCAAAACAGTTGAATAATTCTGAATAAACCAATTTGTAAAAAGTTTAAATCTGTTCAAGGATAATACACAAGAAAAAGATGCTAAAGTTAATGATCATCCACTGCAAATAATTTGTCCAACTCTACTCTGCACAGTGAAAGCCAGAGTTTGCAAAATTGAATAATTTATGTTTATCCAAAAAGAATGAAATTTCAAAAGGCGAGACCCAACTAATGGTTATGTACAACAGGGGCTATTTTTTTGTTTGGTGTTGGTACAGTACCTAACACAATGGGATCCTGGTTTTGCCTAAAAGTCCTTGAAATACAAAAAATAGTAATTAATAATTCACAAATAAAATTGTTTATCTGTTTGACATTTCAGAGTGCAGGTCTAAGGGAAGTGATTACAGTTTTATTATATACACTGAACAATACTGGAAGCAGATTTTAGGGGAGAGAGATGAAATCACAATACATTCTTGTAATACATTCACCGGCCTTTGGACACAAATTCCACCTAGGAGTGTGAAAAATTCTCAAATACTACAGTGACGAGGGCCACGTAAATAAATAACATATATTTATACTTTAGTAGAGTTTAGAGGCCTCAACACCAGAGCCCCATTGTGCTGGGCATTGTAAAATACAGTAAAGAAATCTCCCAGCCTCAGAGAGTTTACAATGATCGACAGAGACACTACTTTCAGTCTCAATGATTTATTTTAAATTTAAGAACCAACCATTGTAAAGTTTCCATGAGAGACAATAAGATGCGTGATGGTCTTTGTAAAACCATCCATTCTAAACAAAAATTGCTCTTCCAAACTGAGAACCACACAGCAGATGGACAGGCAGGCACTCTGGAAATTTAATGATGCAGTACACAGAACAGTAGTTATATAGGTGCACACATTACGTCATTCCTACCTGGCATCCCCATCATCAGGGTGATAACTGAACTGTATGAAACACTTGCAATGAAATCTGAACTCACTTGACAATAGCTCAGTTTTGGGTTTATCACTGAACCCAAAATTAAGCCCATAATACATCCTGTAGGCACCAAGATATGCAGCCCCTTTACTATTGAAACATTTGTGCGGGGGCTGTCTAGCTTGTAAAAACTCTTCTAGCTCTGGTTTGCTGTTGATCAGGTGATAGTAGAGGACTGCTTCCCCTATCTTGAACCATTGTGAGCAGGAGCTAGTACGTCATGTGACTGATGTCCAGTAAGGGACTGATGCATCTCCTGCTAAAGTCAATGGAAAGACTTGCATGATCTTTAATGCAAGTTGGATGGGCCTCAATCAAAGAAGGTTTCTGGAGGGGTGTGTGTGGAGGATTGCCTGGAGATGTGCCTAGCTTTTGGGATTTCCACTGCCCTCGCAGCCCACCTAGGGTGACTAGAGGTGACTCGGTCCCAGTGCAATAGATCTTTCGTTTTGGTTGTACTGTGTTTGGGATAGAAACATCCCATTACCCCGTACAGTGTTGGGCCACTAAGCAACAGATGGACATAATCAACATTTTTTGTATAAAAGAGTCTGGATTTCCTCAGTGTTGGGTTTTTGAGGGGTACAGATCTGGGGATTCCATCCCTGTGGGGGAAGGGAGCAGAAAAGCACCAATGCTCAGTCCTCAGTTAGGTATAGCGACCGGAGTCAGCACATCCCTGCACCCATAAAAGAAGGTCCTGGGACCTGCAGTGTGCATCTCACAGGATATGGACCTAGTTAATCAGGTCACTGGAAAATCATTTAAATGCATATATCACTAAATATTAATGAAATTTCCAAATTTACGTATATTGGACTAGATCCTCAGCCACATTTCGGCCCCTTTGCACTGTTCTAGCGGCACACTGGGTCCAAAAGTGAACTGAACTGACTAACTGGGGAGTCCCTCAATGTGGGGGAAAATCCCCAGCTGGCACAGATCTGGGGTACTTGGCTCTATGCATCTCCCCTCTGTCCACCTTTGGGAGGAGTCTGCTGGAGTGCTGATGCAGTCCATTTGATCACCTACTTGTGTATAAAGCCTATGGAAGGGGGCATGTTACAAATCAGCGTAACTTAGAGCTACCCTAAGGTCTATTCTAAACTAATGAGTTTCAGTGACATATCTACGTTGGTAAGGAGTGTGAAAAAATCCTCCTCTTACTTGGCATAATTATGCCAACAAAAGCCCCAGTGTGTGCTGGTAGCACTGTAGATACGACATTCTGTTCAGGGAAATGGTTTAAGCTAGTGTTTCCCAAACTTACAACATTCGCGTACCCCTTTTGAGACATTTGTCTTACCGGCGTACCCCTTCTCCGGCGAAGATAATTTTTTGGGGGGGGGCTACATTTTTATAACACACTCCTAATTTATTTGTCATAATTAATCACTAACATTTATATTTCCTTCATAATTTTCTTTTGTATGTTTCAAACTGCCTGTTTTTAGCCAGCGATCCATTGTAAATGGGTTTAACAAAAACAAAAAAAAGAGAGAAATTTTGTATATTTGTAACCAGGGAATAGTCCTGCTATTGTGGGGAACTTTCCTGGCTTCTGCACTACCCCAGTGATATGGGCTAGCTAGTGGAAGGATCTGAGTCCTCGATCCCATTTCCTTTACCCAGAGGTCTCCCTGCCCTCGAGGACTCCCCTTGCACTTTCCTGTCTTGCAGAGTCTTCATAACCCCAACAAGGCTGGGCCCAAGATTCTTGTGGGGGCTCGACCCCCAGCCTTGCTGCGGTCACCTAGATCAGGGGCAAGGGTATTCCCAATCCGGGGTACTCTGTACTGGATGGTTCCCGGACCCACTGATCACTGCATACAATTTAAAGCAAATGCAAATTATTTAATCAACAATTAATTAAAAATTAATAAGAAAAAATGGGAAAGGTTAAAGGAAACACATCACCCTGCTCTGTGGTAGGGAACATCACAAACAGTGTCTCTGCAATGTCAGGGCAATTCACAGTCTGTCCCTTGTCGGTCCCAGGCCCCTTCTCAGGCCTTGTTTGTGCTGCAGGGATGCTGTAGCTTGGACACTTGCTGTGGTGGTGGTCACACACTCTCAGGCTATGGACTGCTCCAGCCCCAGTTCCACTGCTCTGTCTCAGCTCCACACTGCCTCAGCATGGCTGCTGCTGGTCTGCCTCCAGCCCTGGGGATGCTGCCCTGGCCCCTCTGGCTCTGGCTGTTACAGCTCTGCTCTCAGCACAGGTCTGCTCTGCAGGCTGCTTCTGTTTTTCTGCTCCCAACACTGACCTGCTTCATGGGCTGCTTTCCTGGCTGCTCTGGCTCTGGTTGCTGCAACTCTGCTCCCAGCACAGGCTCTGTCTCTCTCTAGGGCTGTGATCTGGCTTTGGGGCTGCAACTCTGCTTCCAGCACAGGGTCTGTTTCTCTGGGCTGCTTTTCTGGCCCCCTCTGCATCTGGCACAGCTCTGATCCCTAGTTCAGCTTGGGCCCCTGTTCTCTCCCTAGCTTGGCCCCACTCTGTCTGACTCAGGCAATTCTAGCTCATACAGAGAATGGGACCCACCCTGTCCTCCTGACTCCTTGATTAGGCTACCTGCCCTGTCAATCAGGCTGACCTGGAGAGCTGGCCTCTCCCCATTGCCCCAGGGACTGTCAGTCTCAGGGTCTTCATTTCCCATGGACCCTTCCCCTTTCGGTACTGGGAGCTAGCAACCAAAACACCCCCACTGAATGTTAGTAGGAGGATAACAGTCCCCTTACATATTTATACACACCAAGGATGCACTTGCTACGATCCTTAGATTACTACGAGTAGTTTTTCACTTTTATTTTTTATCTGTCAGTATGACTTCTGCTCATGCCACAAAGGCAAGTGTATTGCCCGAGCCGCGGTAACACACATGCATGGTTTGCATCGGCTCTGCTGTGCTATTAGATGTTACTAAACGTGTTATCATATTAGTTACAATGTAAACCTGTGTGTATTTCTATTGTACAAGTGTACACCATTCTTATATATTAAATTGTAGTGAATTGTTTTCTGTGGTAAAAAAGAAAACATATGATAAAGTAAAATAAAAAATTCTGCCGCATACCCCTTAAAACCTTTTCGCGTACCACCAGGGGTACATGTACCCCACTTTGGGAAACACTGGTTTAAGCTATGCTGGAAAAAGACTCTGCATCTCCACTAGGGGACTTGCTGATATAGTTATAGCTACATTGGCAAACCGTTGTGCTTGTAGAAAGGGTTGAAACTGAATAGGGGGTGGGCAGAACCAGTCCCTAGCACCTTGAGTGCGGGGGAGTGAACCCTGTTGCCCACGGCCACTTGTGTGTGATGCCAAATGGAGTTCGGCTTCGACTGAGGAGCAAAGCCATTGTGTCTTGCTGTAAGAAAGAGAAATAAAAATAGGCTGAGGAACTTCAAACAACACACAGCTACTCCAAGGAAAATACACATTGACACTGCAATGCTTTGCTGGAGGTAGTCAGGGACTGAGTCAGTCACCTTAAACTCTGCATTCATTTCCCTGTTCAAAGGTAATGAAGGTTCTTTCCCCTTGGCTCTTTTCTAATCCTTTTTCTGGGTGGGAGAAGTCTTTTTTTTTAAAAAAAAAATAATGCTTAATCATCATGTATGATCAGTCCCCTTGTGGGTACGGCAATCCTTTTCTTTCACCTACTTAATTAAGAAGGCTTTGTTATGCATAAAATACCTGAGGCAGAAAGGGCAGAGTCTTATGAATTGGTGAGCATTCAGTAACTATATTAAATAGTTTCTTTAGGTCCCTGAAATTGCATTTAGAGGATAGCTGTTGATAAAACCTGACAAGAAGCACTCTGAATATTCATATTACTCCACTACTTATTCATTGGATTTAAAAGCAATGGTTTCCTATGGGATGAAGTATCTCTGAATATCAATAGCATAACTACAGTTACCAAGAGCATTACTTGGAAGATATTAAAAGTAATAAATCAAACATGTCAGCTGACGAATAATGATGATATTACATACGAACAATTAGCAAAGCAGGTGTCCACGATTCTTTCCTAATATTCTGTGTTTCTTCTAATCCACGTACGTGGATAGTGAAGTATTTGCATTACAGCCATTCATAGCTGCTGCTCTGTTTATATCCATTATGCAGTAATATTTGGCTAGAACTTCTTCACACTTAACAAGGGAGGGTTTATATAATTGGGATACTGTTAGCCACGTCTGGTTCCTTCCCCTTCTTGGCAATGCACATTCACACAGATTTATACCTAATGAGGACCTGGCCCAGAATGGTCTTCGAAGTGTAAGAATGAAGGCAGGCAGGCCTTTGATGGGTACTTCCACAGGAGTTCTGCTGTTCCGCCTCGCAGACAAGAGATTTTTGGCCTTTGCAAGCTTTTCACATATAGCTCACTCTTCCATCGCTACAGATCTCACTGTTATGCTATGAAAATCTGGCACTAGACTGGAAAGAGTTGCTAGAATCTATTGGCAAATGAAATGCTGAATCAGAGTTAGGTTTCCATAGGTGGACAGGTAAATAGTAGAGGGTTCTGGGTTGTCCTAGGTCCAGGACATGCTTTCTGAAATATTTTATTTTGCCACCCAACTGCTCCCCCACAATTTTGTTAATAAAAATATTCCATGAAATTAATTCTGTGCCATTGGAAAAGAAAAAAAAGTTTTCTGTTTGCTTCATGTAGAAAGTGAATCTTAATAAAATGTAACTATAAATAGAAACAGGGATTCCCAGGACATAGCAAAACTGATTCTCTATTCTGTTACATCAGATTTACACCGGTATAATTCCATTAGTGTCAGTGGTCCTGTTTCTCTTTTTCTGAAGAGCTATGCTTGGTGCAGGAATGGACAGAGGAAGCTAAGGTAATTTTATGCCACCTTTGTGTCTTCCCATATATTCAACCTGACCCAGAGTGTAAGTTGGAATAGTCTGAAGGCTACTAAAATATACTCAACTGCAATGGCCACTTTGGGGTGAGACTAACCTGAGCTCAGAACTATTCTAAATATAGGTCCTACACTAAGGGCAGCATAGAGCTGGTATACCCTGGTCTAGATCATCTGGGATAACCACTAGGTTACTGATAGCAGCTACACCTCCTCTGCAGCAAATTTGTGGAGGCAGTGCAGTGTAAAACAGGCCATAAGACAACACAGAATCAGGCCTATTGGAGTTATCCCAGCACAGAACTGTTGCATATTGGGGTGAGAATTAGGCCCTCCCAAAGTTTAACTTGCAATAAAAGTGACTTTAGTTACCACTGCCAAGCCAATATTATCCTCAGTTTGACTAGTGACCCATCCCAGTGTCAGCTATTCCAGCAAACATCATCATCTGAATACTCAGCACTTGAGTCAAGATTGGAGGAATGCGGGCAAAGGTGATGTATTTAAGCCACTTGTGTTCCCCATATTCTGGGGCTCTTTGTGGCCCTGTATGTTACAGCAGTGTCAGGGCTACTCTAGTTTATGCTCTACAGGAAGCAGAGCGTAGCCATATTGCAGTGCAGTCTAGCCAGTCTCCTGCATCCCCTTTGATCTGCCCTTTACAGCAGGGCAGGGAGCTGGGTCAGATAGGGCCTTTACATCAGCTTTACACTAGCTGGGGAGGCTAGAGCAGCATTAAGGAGCTTTAGGGTAACAGAGAATCAATTCCGATATGTTAAAAGCAACAAGTTATTCTGCAGAGTCTTTCTTTCCAACCTCAAAGAGCAACTTCCTCAGTGAAGGCAATTGAGGAGACATGAGTGGTGTATTGTGATTCTCACATCCTGACATTGCAACATGACAACTTACTGCTATCACACAATGACTCAACATCACAATGAACATTTTACAGAGAATGAAAGGAAGGGAATCTGCAGTTATTTGGTGGATCCCTACTTCACTAATCAACACAATTTCTTGTCACTCCCTGTTGTCCTGTTCTTCGTTTTTCAGTTATGTGGAGGCATGGCAAAGAATCCTAGTTGTTCCCAGTGCAGTTTTCACATGTGCCAGACAGCTTGGGGAGTGCTCCTGTGATCAGCTTTTTGCTCTGTCTGCCTAACAGCACAGCTTGATCGGCCACAAACACTTCAGAAGACTACTTGCAAGACCCCAAAGAGCCACAAGCGCCTCAAAGGCCATAAGGTATCCTCACTGTTGTCTGTAGTACAAGTGGAAAAGAAGAAAGAGGGTCAGGCTTCTGGTTGGGTGTGACTGTGGGGTGCAGGACCACTCAGAGGCTCTCAGACCACAGAGCCTCAGCATACAACACTGGCCACTCAGCATGCTTAGCAAGGATTGCTTTCGTACAGTTTTGCATGCCTGGTGCATTTATTAGTAATGACACACCATTGACTATTCCTTAATGAAGCATAAAGCACACATCAAAGTATAGTGAGGTGCCTTTATGACTATGCAACAGCAAACAACTGTATAGTGGGAATGGTAGACAGACAGTAGACCATGTCACTGGACTGATTATGATGCATCAGATATTTAACAAACCATGGTTCTGAAAGTAAAAACCTATTATTGATGGTCTGTTTTTTAGCACCTTTTTTCCTCCTTGAGAAAAACAAACAGTATATTGTCTGAAGTGAATAATTCTAGCTGCTGCTATTTGTATGCAGTATATGGAGATTTTAGTGCCAGCACATCTCTATTAATAGTATAAAGACTTTGACTGAAGTCATAATCAAGTGATTGTCACAACAATTCACCCACAAAGCCCTACATTTTAATTTCTCTGTATCTGAGGTGAAATGGGATAGGTGGGTATAGAGACTCCCCTTTTCAGCTGCTTGGCATATTGCAAGTGCTGGTTTGTTTACTTGCCGGTTCGCCAACCGCGGTTCCCACTGGCCGTGGTTCACCGTCCCGGTCCAATGGGGGCTGTGGGAAGCTGTGCGGTGCTGGCCGGTGTCCTTACAAGTGCTTCACTCACCCATGTGAGCCACCTGGGGTCATTGCTCATGGTTCTTAGTGAGGCAGTAAACTGAACCGTTCTATGATTCTTCCCAGTGAATGATGGGAGAGCTTGTCTGTCTTTCCAGCACACAGCCCTCCAGTACAGTCTCACAATTCTGCCTATCAGCACTCAAGTAGTTTAGCCAGTGTCCACACTGTGAAGTGGGTAGGTCACCAGCCTGAGTGTAAGCAACACTCAGGTTTTAGCCTATAGACCAGGACAGTCAATCTAGCCAGGATGTCAAGCACCACCCACTAGTGAGAGGGTTGTGTGTGTGGACAGGAGGTGAGAGGCAATGCCTGAGTGAGAGCCCCAGTTAGCTCTAAAGTGAAGGCAACCCCTCAGTCATAGTGCCTCCTGAGACTACTCTTCATTGAAAGGTAGGGCTGGAAGGGAGCTTGAGAGGTCATCTAGTCCAGCCTCCTGCACTAAGTGTAGACTAAGACTAGACCATCCCTGAGAGGTGTTTGTCTAACTTGTTCTTAAAAGTTGCCAATGATGGGGATTCCACAACTTCTCTTGGTAACCTGTTCCAGTGCTTAAATATCCTTATAGAGTTAGAAAGATTTTCCTACTATCTGGCCTAAATCTCCCTTGCTACAGATTAAGCCCACTAGTTCTTATTTTACCTTCAGTGGACATGAACTATTGATCACTATCCCCCTTTATAATAGCCCTTAACTTATTTGAAGGTCAACATCCGGTCCCCCACACCCCGTCTTTTCTCAGGACTACATGTACCCAGACTTTTTAACCCTTCCTCTTTGGTCAGGTTTTCTAAACCTTTTATTTTTGATAAAAAGCTTTTCTCTGTAAATCTTTCCAATGTGTTCACATTATACCTGAAGTGCAGCACTCAGAACTGAATACAGTACTTCAGCTGAGGCCTCACCAGTGTCGTGTAAAAGGGAAACTCATCTCCTGTGTCTTACATACATATTCCTGTTAATACATCATAGAATGCTACTAGCTTTTTTTGCAACTGCATTACCTTGTTGATTTTTCTCTAAATGTAATTTTTCACATTTGTCTTGATTGAGTGTCATCTTGTTGGTTTCAGACCAATGACCCAATTTGTCAAAGTCATTTTGATTTCTAATCCAATGTGCTTGCAACACCCCAAATCTTGGTGTCATTCACAAATTTTATAAGCATATACTCCAATCCATTATCCACGTCATTAATGAAAATACTGACTAGTACTAGAACCAGCTCTGACCACTGTAGGGCCCAACTAGATACAGATTTAAGTAGTTCATTACCATCCCTTTTGAGTGCTGTGAGGTCTCCAGAGCAAGGACTGAAACAAGTTTCTTATACAGCACTGAATATACATACTATTGGCACTTAAATAAAACAAGAATTCATATCGATATACAAAATCATTCACTATTTGCCTTGGGATATGAGACATGGATGGCAAGAGATGAAAAACTTGCCTGGCCCGAATGCTGTGATTTAAATCATATGTAAGCAGTGTCAGGAATGAGATATATTCTGACATCTGGTGGCGAACTATGGGAATTGCAATGAGTTTTGGAAAATAACTTTGGGGCTGATCAATTTGCATAGACACACCCACTGCGCCTAGCCTGAGCCCACAGCAGCCCACATGGCCACTTCGGCTGATGTGGGAGCCCCAGTTTCTATGTTATTGGGGCAGAAAATATAAAGGGATGTTACCCTGATTTTCTGAATGAAGGACTATGGACATGTACTTGGCCCTTGTTAGGATGGAGGGACTCACCATCATCTAGGTAGCACTCACTGGGCAAGGGCCATGTGTTTCGGAACACTCTGAGATTGAGAGAGGCTATGGGTAGGTCTCTATGCCTTTTGGTGAGGGACTTGTCTAAGTGTGTCTACTCATTGTACTCTGTTTCTCTCTACTGTGAAAGGGTAGAGCTAATTTTGATTTCCTTTGGAGTCTTGGTTCAGCCTCCTAAGCTGAATTCACTTTGAGTTTGCTGGTGTATCTGTGCTGAGGTGCTGACACCCCCCCTCCCCCAACTAAGAGCTGAAATCACTTAAGAGCTGAAACCACTAAGCACTGTGTTAAGTGGGGAGCGGGCTTAAAGGCATGTTGGTGGTACCAAGCAATTTCTGCAGCTAGCAGAGCAAAGCAGCGGACTTGGCCGAGCGGTTCCTGGGTGCAGTTTGTGCGACTGGCAGTGGACTCAGCCGAGCGGTTCCTGGGTGCAGTTTGTGTGGCTGGCGGAGTGGCTGGCACAGCAGAGCAGTCCATGTATCAACTAGCGGAGCCATTTGTGCTGCTGATGGAGTGACTGGCACCGCAGAGCTGTCCGTGTGTCGGCTAGCAGGACGGCTAGTGGAGTAGTTGGTGCTGCTGGCGGAGTGACTGGCACCGCAGAGCTGTCCATGTGTCGGCTAGCAGGACGGCTAGCGGAGTGACTGGCACTGTAGAGCAGTTCGAGTGTCGGCAAGCAGAGCAGAGCGGATTGCGGTGAGGGCTGCAGCAGAACCCCACAGAGAGGCGGCACAGTCGGCCTCAGACCACGTAAGGTGCCCCGTGCCCTACCCTCCATTTCCACCCAGGCTGGGAGGTAACACTCTACCAATTGACTTTTGAACTCTGCACTGACCCAGAACAGAGACTCTTGGGCTGCTGGACTTTGGGGCTATTGAGTGACTTTTTGGGGTTGTGGAACTCAAGAGCCAAAGGGAAGGCCACGGCCTATTTGCTGGGAGGGGGGCTTCTGGTTCATGGTTGGTTTATTAACCTTGTTTGTGGTGTTTCCCCAATATAATGCCACATTGTTTCTCCCTGTTATTAAAAAGGCTTTGGTACACTCAGACTCTGTGCTTGCGAGAGGGGAAGTATTGTCTCTTACAGACGCCCAGAGGGGTGGTATATGGTTGTCCCAGGTCACTGGGTGGGGGCTCGAGCCGGTTTTTTTGTATTGTGCTATTGGAATGGAACCCCTGGATACTGAACCCGGCCCTTGTTGCTGCCAACTCTGATGGGAAGAAGGGTTACACATATATATCTGCTAGCAAAAATCAGCTAAGAAAATAGTGCATGTTCTGTGATTTAGTGTTGGATAATATCAGGGGACATGACCACACCCCATTTCACATTTTAATACAGTGAATTACATTTAAAATTCACTGGGTCCACACAGGTGTCGCTGTCTTTCCTCTGTGCCCTGTGTTCTGGCTGATCAAAATAAAGGTCTTCACACCCTCCTCTGGTGTTTCCCCAAGTATCCTTTATTCGCAGTGCAGACTTAGTGGCTTCAATGCAAGAAAAATGCTCCTCTCCATCTCCCAATAGTTACCCTCTCTGTCCTGGTTCAGGGTCTCCCAACCCCTGAGTCACCTTGCCTGCAGCAAGGAGACAGCATAGCAGCCAGCTGTTCCCTTCCTGGCCTGCCCCAAATTGAGTTTGGCTCAGGGCTTTTTTTTAGCCCTCTCATTCCCAGCCTCAGCTGTGTTCACTTAGCCCCGACTGGTGCTGTGAGCAGCCCTCACAGCTGGGCTCCCTGCTGGCTGCTCCAAGCCTCTGCCCCTGACCCTCCTACCAGAAAGCAGGGCTTAGCCAGCAGGGGCAGGACATTCAAAGGGTTTTACCCCTGCCCTGCCACATATCTCCCCCCTTCACTGAGCCACCAGGCTCCACCTGCCCCTGCCCCTTTCAGGCCAGATAAACCCACTCCCTAGTGGGAGCTCTTGTATCCTTGCTGTGGGCTCCTGTGGACCCTCCCCCAGGTCTTCAGGCCCTCTCCCACGTCCCCGGTAAGAACAGGTCTCCTGTCCATGACCCTCCGCCCGGCAGAGGGTGCACCTTTGCTCAGGTGGTGGCTAGTTGGTTAAGTATCTTGCATCAGGCTTCCATTCCCCAGCCTCCCCCCCCCGATCCTTGTTTTCCTCCATCTCTGGAGGACCACACTCAGGGCACTCCTCCCCAGGATGTCTTTCAGCCCCACATAGCCAACATTCTTCCCTGGCTTTGCTTTGTCTATGAGATTCTTGGTTCTTCCCCCTAGCTCTGGGGAAGGGGGTTCTTTCCCCTTAGGGGGATTGAGGCTCCCCTCACCCCGCTCCACCCCCTTACTTGGGCACCCCGTAGTCTCTTCCTCAGGTCCCTGGCCCTGACTCTGGACCTCCCTGGACGGGGTTCCCCAGTCTTCTCCTAATAGGACTGGGTATGCTAACTTTGAAAAGAAAAGAAGATTAAAAGAAATGGTTTACAAATATGGATGGCAAATGCCCTGTGTGGCTTTTTGTGACTAATATGCAGACTAGGTTGCTAACGAACCTCAAAGCATTTTCCAGCTTATAAACAAGTTAGATCTGATCTGGATAGAAGGATATTTTGATCTTGGCAGATCTCTATATCGTATAAAAGCTGCAGTAACTTCCAAGTCTTTTTGTTAAGGGAAATGAAACAAAATGAACAAAAATAATAGAGAGAAAGGAAACATAGCTGTGTGGGCATGTGGGGATGAGGAGGAAAATACAACACTAGAATCTTTCAGAAGGTCTGTCTGAGGGTAGCAACTTGTAACTGTTCAGACTATGCAAGAGTGCATAGGATACACACAATTTTCTTCAAAAACTGAACACAGATTAATTCCATCAATGACAGAGAAATCGACACAACTAGTGATGAAACAGTGGATGCAGATCCCTGCTGCAAGTAGCACATCACAGACCACATCAAGTCAGTGACAGTAGGAACCATCGATGACACAAATAGGGATAAATAAACAATTCAGGAAGGTTCCACATTAAAAATGAATTTATTTTTTATGTCTATGCAGACAGAATTTCTCTAGCAGATGGATAATCTCTGCCTCATCCAGCAGAGAGGAGATTGTGAGGCAGCATCATGCAATGGCACCCCCTCTGGCCAAGCATGGCACAGGCCCTGGGCTCACCTAGTCTAGTGGAGCGAGAGTCTAATCCTGGTGCCTAGGAGCCCCAAAAGGCTTTCTTCAGTTCCAAGTCCATTTGGAGTTAGTAGGGGAACCCAGACCCACCACTCATTGAGTTCCAGCTCAGGGCCCTCAAATTAGATAAAAAAAAAAATCAGGGTTCTTTGACAATGCCCTGAGCATCTTCTTACCTTCCCCTGGATCTCTGTAGGCTCACCTGCCTTTTGGTCACATCATCCCTTCCTGGGCTGTTGTTTCTGGGCAGCTCTTTAATAGTTTGCTAGCAGGCACTCCTGTCTCTAGCCTGCTCACTCCTCTGGTGCCCGCCCCCACAGCTTCCCAGCCCCTTTATCCTCCCAGCTGCTGGGAGGCTTCCAATCAGCAGCAGCCATCAGTGCCTGTATTAACTCTGGTTGCTGGGCCAGCATGGGGTACATATATCCAGGGCAGAGATTCATCCAGCTTACAACAAAATTACATTACAACATTACATTACAACAAAATGCTACACAATATGAACAGCAGTCTTTGCCTTTTCAGCAAGCTCTGACATATAATGTATAAAAAACTAGCATTATTGTATTAATCTGATTTGCAAGTATAGAGATGCATTGCATGTGCTAAATAGCAAGTATACTTTATCTGCCTAGCTGGAGAAAAATGGCAGACATCTCAGCATAAATACAGCGCTGTAAAACACGTGGGCCAGATTTTGGCCTGGACTTACATAGCTGTGCAGCGGATATAGGGGAGAGTAAGAGCTTCCTCCCACTTCATCTGCCCTAGCTCAGGGGAATGGGTGAAGAAGGGCAGGAAGCAAATGGAACCATGGCTCTCTTCCTCCTCACCATGCACATGACAACACAGCTGAGCTGATGTGGATGCTGTTTGTAACCCAGGATTGGTAATTAAAGTTCCAAATAATGGGAGCTAGGAGCAAATAAGGAAGGAATTGGGAGTCTCTGAAGCCCAGTTCCTTCCCTAGGCTCCTCCTTGCACAGCTATATGCAGCCCCTTGCACAAGGCTGTGCCTTAAGGCACAGTTTAGTTTTTAGTGTGATGTGATCTCACCAAGATTACAGAATATAAATAGGACAGTGCAGTCTTGTTCCCATGTCTGAATCTTCCTGTTGTACAGTATAGCAGAGTTACATGCCACAGAGCTACAGATGAATTTTTTTTCTCTTTCCTGCATCTATTCATAGCTTCAAAATGCATTGCCAAAGTCAGAGTTTTGGGCGGAATCAGTGAATGCCAAGTAATTCATCTTGAATAACCATCTGCACAGTAAGAAGGAAAAGAAAAGAGCTGACTGCCTGAAGGGCGAATTTCACCCTGAAAAAAGAAGCCAGCCTTTTAAAATCTTGCTTGTATCTATCCATATATAATCTAAATCTCTGGCTAGTCTATTCCAGTGTTGATAGGTAGAAAGACAAATTGTATGCCATTGGTTTACAGGTCTTGATCAATTTGCCAGCAAATTGATTTTATATATATAAAAATACAGGCCTAATTCTGAATGTTTCAAACACCTAATTTAATCCCTTTAGAGAACGTGTGAAGTGTTTTTTTTTAAAATAGCATGCCCTTCACGACTGTATAAAACAATCTTTCATTCCCACAAATATCGTTATCAAGTGTAACCCTTCTGCCAGGTGGTGTTGACAGCGACAAGGCTGTGTTCAATATTTAGGGGTTCCTCTTAATACAAACCAGAAGTTACTGAGCACCCACCCAATAATCTGGGAAAACTAAACACCATAGTAGGTGACTTTAAGGCAACACTTCCCCACTCGCAAGCATGGAGTCTGTGTATAACACAGAAAAACTTCTATTAAGAGGGACTGGGAACACAGCATTAATTTGGGAAAACACCGCAACTGTGATTTACAAGCATGTAATCATAAGCACAGTACTCCACAGTACATTGGGCAGTGTCCTTTGCTTCAGTTTCTCGCCTTGCAGTGTGAAAGTCTGATGAATAAATGTCCCTTTAACACACCGCTCCCCTTTCTCTCCACTGCACCCCATGCACAGTAGGTCATTCTTGGTGCGCGAAGACCTAGAGGTCCATTTGCATGGGTTAACCTCTGTCTCTTGAAGGAGTGAGGAGCAAGCAATGATTCTGCTGCTGTCCTCTGCAAAAGGCTCAATGCTGCTATTATCTCTGCTGCTCCCTGCCACATACTGTCACCTCTACCTCTGTTATCTTTGCCACCATTCAGCTCTGCCACGTTTATGTTGCAACATTCTGAGGTTCTATCACTTACCTCAGTTCTTGGTAAGTAACTGGGAACCTCACTGCTAGTGCAGTCTCTGTGTTGTCTTTCACTGCCACTTTGTCCCCACACAAGGTATAAGGCTTAGTCCCCTAGCATGGTCATCAGCAATTTTAGCTCCAGTTATTACCAAACGGAAACACTCTCAGTTGAGTCCAATCAGCTCTGTCTTTAAACACTGGAAAAGGGAGATCAAATGCTGTCTAGGACTTTTTAAGTGGAATCCACACCACGTAGGAAAACCTGTCCCCATCCCCACTCTCTTTCAGTGGGATTTGGCATCCCAAACCTCTATTTAGCAAATGATGCTTCCTTAATCAGAGCATGCTAAGTACAGTTCTGCTGTCATTTACTCATACAATAAGGGTAACAATATTTCATTACCCTGAATTCAAATACTCATATCCATCACCCATGGAAAATTATACAAGGAGTAGCTTGTGGAAAATAAATTCAGTAATGAGTATAGATTGTCTCTCAGTAATTGAAAATTTAGGATGGGTTGTCCCTGAATAAATATAGTCTATTAGAAAAGGATTTTGGCTACTTTCCCGTCTTCTCTTCTTATTGGCATGGTAGCTCATTTCTCCTGGTATTGCCAATCTCTGGTGACAGGTTTTGAATAAGTGTCCCTTTACCACCTGATGGTGTCCAACACCAAAGTAAAGTGTAATCCAAAAACAGCCAAAACTGATCAGTTTGGCAAAGCAGTTGTCTGTTGAACACTTAGGCAGAGTAGGTGGGTCTAGGCAAATACAGTTAGCTCCTGAAGTCTTTCCCCCCAGTTTGTCACTAGATGGCAGGGGAAAGCTCAGACTCATCTTGTTCACACAAATATTTTTATTCCAATTTTGTATTTAGTAATTAAAAACTGGGGTGTCCTCTTTTGTTAATCTAGTTAGAGCAGCTCAGTGTAATGACACATGGTGAGGTTGTAACTCTCATTCAGAGCTCAAGTGATTTCTGTTATTCACTGAGTAGTTGTTAGTCACTCATTGGCACATGGCAGTCTTTTGCTACTTGTCTATCTTCCTTCCTATTTCTAATGCACCAATCACTGGTATTTACAGTGGGTAAAAATAGTAGGGATATTTAGGCTTGCAACTGGACTGGACTTTGTATGAAAACTGGGAGATCACTGAAAAAAAATGAGTATGGGAAGCAAGTGAAAATATATGTTGTGTAAGCTTGTTTGGTTTCCAGATCTACTGTACATAAAACACTTTAAATTACAGATTGCAACCTATTAGAAAGTGTAGGTGCTATCAGACATTCTCCAGTTACAGATACTCGCCTGCCCCATTGGATAGAATTCCCTGATTAGAAAGTGCATGGCTAGAAAGAGGCTCTTTGTGAGGGCTTTATATTGTATTTTTATTACTTGCGAATTGCTGTTAAAAGCATTTTCTTCCTGCAACACCACTTCATTCAAAAAATTCAATGTTTTCCATTGAAGTAGATTAAACTGCACATAGAGTCCTTAAAAAGCAAAGCTTGGGTAATTTCCAAAGAGTCATATAGCTAAGGCTGCATGAGGATAATAGTCATTTGTAAAAATAAATATGATAAAATGAACAGTTGCCGGCATGAAGGAGCAGTACAGACTTCCTACCGACTGACTTGGCTCATCTGGGGCTTTGGCATAAGTCAAGTATTACTTATCTGAGTCTGAGTGCTGTTAATTGATCAGAAAGTAAAGCTAATCACTGCATTTCTTGCTCCCTAAGAGATATACTTTAATAAATTATTACTTGCAACTCACATGATGCATCTAATTATTGACTTCAGATACATTATGTAGAAAGTTTGAAATGACCTGCCATTGGGTACCATTCATATTATGCTGGATTTTTCTAAGGTTTATCCCAGAACCGTGACTCTCTGACAGACTCCACTGAATGGGTAAGTGGTATTAGAAAGCTGCCAGGATGTGTTTCCTAATAATACATTCAGGTTTGAACTTTTTGCAGAAGATTTTTCATGTACCAATCACATTTAGTTTACTTCAGGGAACTGTCACAGGCTGGAACTGGCCCTTTGCAGAAGGAGCAAGGCCAGTGCACCTGAAACTCATCAGCTGATCCCAACTGGGCTTAAAAGGGGCACCTGGGGCTAGAGGGAGAGACCTAATGAGTCAGAGCTGCATCAGTGAGAGCCAGGAAATGGCAGGGAAGAGTTGCTAGAGACCAGGAGCCTGGCAGAGGAAGCTGTAGGAGGTTCCCGGGAAATGGTTGACGGCAGGACAGCAACAAGTGGGGGTTTGCTGAAGCCAGAGGGCAGGAATTGGAGAGAGCTGAAGGCAGGAGAGCAGCAGACAGAGGAAGATGCTGGAGAGCTGGAGCCAGGGAAACAGAGAGAGAGCCGGGAGAAGCAAGGGATGCTTCCCCGGGGAGGATGATCTCCCAGCAGAGAAGCTGTGGAGGTTCCCAATGGAAAGAGCAGGATTACACTCCAGCTGTCCTGGCAGTGGGACAGAAGAGGAATGACAAAGTCTGGGTGGGATATACCAGAATGGTGTATGTATTTCACTGACTGACTAGATGACATGGGATTTTAAGGACTACATTACACAGCACAGATAAATAGACTATGTCTGGAACTTTTGTTGGAGATTATTTAAATTATGTTTTGATAATAAATCAGCTCCATGAAGGGTGTTATGGAGACAAGAGAGTCTGATATGTTGTTACTGGACTAGGCAGGGCTGGCCTTACCATGAGGTGAACTGAGGCAGCTGCCTCAAGTGCCAGACTGTGGGGGAGCGCCCCTAGGATCCAGAGGGTAGAAAATTGAGTCTGCTGCTGGTGCATATGTATTTTCCCTGCTCTGGATGCACAGAGAGGGTGGAGTGCTGTGCTGGAGGAAGGAGGACACAAGGGACATAACAGAGAGGCAGGAGAAAAGGTGAGAGGGAATAAGAGAAAGCAGCAGAAGCTTCAGGAAGAGAGAGAGAGAAGGAGAAGGAACCCCCAGGAGCCTGGACTGATTATCACCAGCTTCTCAGGGAGCTTCCTGTTTCCTGCTGCTTCCCTGAAACCATTTGAGGAGACAGGAAGTCAACTGTAGTATTAGGAACCAGTTAGGCCCTTAAGATGCTGATATCTTCACTCACTCAGGCCCTGCCCCCAGCCTGCTTATTTGTCCCCTTAAATTGAGTGTGGAGAGATACTATAGCTGGCACAGAACAGCAGTCATGAGTGAAAGAAGAAAATGCCCCTCCACGGCAGCATTCAGAAAAAGAAAGAAAGCAAAGGAAGCTTTTCCATCTAAGCAGGAAGGAGCTCTCCTGAGATACATAAACACAAATGTTCAGGGTGAGCCTTCTGGCACCAAGGAGAATGTGAGTGGTAAGGAGATGCCTGATCTTCCAGTTAGCCAGAGTGCGGGTGACCTGGCAGTACTGCAGCATCCATATCTCCATCTCAAATGGATGTAACCATGCACATTCCTGAAGAAAAGTGTAGATCAGAGAAGAGTGTGGTGGAGGCACAAGAAACAGCTGCTGCTGAGTTTAGTTCCTTAAGCCTAGATGATCCAGGACTGTGGACCCACTTGAGCAGTAGCCTGAGGGACTTCCTTGTACTGCATGGGCCACAGCAAGTGAAAAACTTCATGTTCCTCAAAGACAATGAAAATAGAAGTTTCCATCCAACACATTACTGGCGTGAAATCCCCAATGGTGACAAAGTGGAGAGGTCATTGCTTATGTACTCAAAAATCCAGAATGACACATACGGTTTTTGTTGTAAACTTCCAGTCTAATGTTGCAGCCACATTTGGTTTTACAGGAACAAAGGACTGGAAAAATCTGGCTAGAAATCTGGCATGCCATGGGAAGTCAGCAAAGCATCAGAGAGCATTCCATAGGTGGAAAGAGCTGAGATGAGACTAAGGTTAAAGGCCACCATAGATGATCGGCATCAAAAGAAGATTGCATCAGAGTCTCTTTACTGGTAAAATGTTCTGAAAAGGTTCATTGCCATTGTGAGAATGCTTCCTACGCAAAACCTAGCACTGTGTGGCACTTCAGATCAGCTGTATGTGCCAAACAATGGAAACTTCCTTAAAATTGTGGAGCTGATGGCTGAGTTTGATGCTGTACTCCAGGAGTACCTAGGAAGAGTCACCACCCAAGAAATGTACATTCACGACTACCTTGGAAAAAATTCAAAATGAGTTCATATAGTTACTGGCAACAAAAATCAAATAGAAGTGACAAAGAGTCCTGTGGCACCTTAAAGACTAACAAAAATATTGAAGCATAAGCTTTCGTGGGCTAATGCCCACTTTGTCGGATGCATGCAGTGGAAGTATCCAGAGGCAGGTATAAGTAAGAGGCAAGGACCAGGTTAGAGATAAGATTAGTTCAATCAAGCTGGATCAGCTTGTTATCTCCAGTCAGGGAGGATGAGATCCTCTTCTAGCAGCTGATCTGGAGGTGTGAACACTGAGAGAGGAGAAACTGCTTTTGTAGTTAGCTAGCCATTCATAATCTTTGTTCAATCGTGTGTTGATGGTATCAGATTTGCAAATGAATTGCAGCTCCGCAGTTTCTCTTTGAAGTCTGGTCTTGAAGTTTTTTTGCTGCAGGATGGTGACCTTTAAATCTGTTATTGTGTGTCCAGGGAGACTGAAGTGTTCTCCTACAGGTTGTAGATCACTGAGGATGCATTGGAGAGGTTTTAACTGAGGATTGTTGGTGATGGCTCTGCACTGTTTGGGGAGATGGCATTACACACTACATTGGTGTAATGGAGCATTGCATCAGTGGGAATAAAATTTAAATGTAGACATATGCACAACTAGATTGATGTAAACTGCCTTGCATTGACTTAACTTTGTAGTGTAGACCAGGCCTTAGGTAACTTATTAAAGATGAATAGTATGCTTAGCAATATTGATGACTTCGAGGTGAAAGGCTCCATTTACCATGATTAGTCCTCTAAATTTTGAGTTTATTTTAAAAAAATGGAATAAGGAATCTTTGTCACTCGTATGAACAGTGGCACTTCTTCTATTCTAGGTCTTAAGGCTTAAGCAATCCCCACATTTCCTATATACCAAATAGTAAATATGTTTTTTGCTGTAAAATGTAGTGTCCATCAGGCACTGTAATTACTATTGTACAGGGCCAGCTCCAGGCACCAGCGAAGCAAGCTGGTTCTTGGGGCAGCCAAAATTAGGGGGCTGCACTCCGTCTGTTAGTGGGGCGGCACATCTTCCCATTCGGTAGCTGGTCAATGAGTCTGCTTCTGTCTTCGGTGGCAATTCAGTGGCAGCTCTCATGGCACGACTTGGGGTTTTCTTTTTTTAACTTCTTTTTTTTTTCACCACTTGGGGCAGCAGAAAAGTTGGAGCTGGCCCTGCTACTGTAGCATTTATTGGTGTAATTATATCACAAGTGCCATTATTTATTTCACACAGAAAGGGTTCTTGAAAAGTAAGGAGAGCATTTGAACTGTTTATTATATCACAACATCCTACCCCAAAATAGAGCATCCACCTTTCTGCAGTCCTCCAGGCAAAAGACTGTCTGAATTGGAAAATCAGGAATCCCCCAGAGCTCTTAAACACAGAGTGCACACTGGACACAAAACAGACTCTTTCTCTCTACTCTGTAGTTATACTCTTAGATAGCAACCATTAAGATTCCCAGAATGTGAGCGTCTGACTGGGAAAGGGAATGAAAATCTTATAGTGGTTCTCACCCAAAAGGTCATTTTATTTCAGGAGCTATTGTATCTGTACCATCTTTGAAACTTCTAATCCTGCAGCTATCTGCTCGTAGTGGCTTCACTCCATGACCCACCATCAAAGAGCAGTCTTGGATTGCCTTCAATTGGCTACACGATTCAGTGGAGGATGACACATTTCTCACCTTGAAACTATGCTGGGGGAATTCTTGGCCTGCCTCCTGGTCTCTCACTCCTTTTACACTAGTATAACGCCACTGATTTCAGAGGAGTTAGTCCTGATTTACACCATTGCAGAAACAAACCTCTTATCTTTAATAAGAGGTCAGCCTGCATCCTTTGTATACTATTTTATCAAGTCTATACCAACAACTTGCATGCTAATGCAATCTGTGTAAAGGGCTGCCTTTTAGAAAGTCTCTGGCTCCATGTACTGTACACTGAGCAAAGCAAAAAAATAGGAAGGGAAGAAGAACTTTAATTCAGTATTGTATTGCCAGAATAATACCTAGCTTCAACAATCCACAGAACATGTTATCAGCAAATACATATTGGTACTAATGACAAAATGTATATAGCTAAAAGGGTAACAAAAAAAATATCTGCACAGCACAGTCTTGTTTTCTATTGTAAGCTAACAGAGGAATGTTACCACACGAAAAGAAAACCATTTCATGAATATCATGAGCACAGCACCCCTACAGGCAAGCTCCTGCCTGTCTCCAGAAGAAAATGCTCTGTCTGCCCCAGAGTCCTATCCCGCTCTTCCTAGTACAGCAATCAGTAAAGTAAGTTACACAGGTACAGCAAGGCTGTGCTTTGCCTGTGTCAGACCTTAACAGAGAGTCTTCTTGTTTCAATACAAGTTAGGTGTCTTTGAACATGGTCTTGTTCTGGAGACCTGTTCAAGTTTGGACAGCTAATAAATTAATGAGAGAGCGAGCGAGAGAGAAGTGATGGGGTTGCAATCAGAACTCCTTTCAAAGAGCAAATAGTGCCCACACGTGTCTTAAGAATGAGAAGCAGAATTTCAGGAGAAATAACCCTGAGCTTCAGGAAGTAGATCTAGAAAAATGGACTAGCTCTGTAACAGGACTCTTTGATTCCAGGAATGTCATTGCAGTGGTGCGGGACTCACCCACGCAGCACCTCCTGCAGGTTGTCCAGGGAATTAGCTCACCAGCCTCAGAGTGCCCTCTGCTGGTTGCTGTCCCGCTTGCCGCTGCCCCATCCTGTCCCTCCCGGACCCCAGTGTCCCTTTATCTCAGGGTTCTGCCCCAGCTGTATCCCCGCAACCTCTGGGTCTCTTCCCTCCCCAGGGAACCCCAAATCCAGTACCTCCACCTGGCCTCAGTGGCTACTGCCTGTCAGCTTCTAGACCCTGCTCCTTGGGGCAGACTGCAGTTTGTAAACCACTTATTATCAGATGGGGGGTTTTGAACTAACGCCCTCTGCCTAACCCCAGTACTTTCCTTAGGCCACACTTCAGGCCTGCAGCCTGGGGAGTTGCTAGCTGGAGCTCCCCAGCTCCCTTGCCTATTGCCCAGCACTGCTCCACCTCAGATACTCTGTCCCTCAGGCAGCCAGGCCTGCTCTCTCCAAGACTGGGGAGAGACTGCCTTGTTCCTGCCTTTCAGCCCTTTTATGAGGGCCACCTGCCTTCTCATTGGGCCTGGCCCCAGCTGTGGCTGCCTTCCCAATCAGCCTTTGCTTCTAGGCTCTCCAGGGGCAGCCCCTTTTCCAGGCTGGTTTTAACCCTTTTAGGGCTGGAGCTGGTAACCATCCCGCTACAGTCATGTTTTCAGGAATTCTATCACTACACCTGTGAGTAATGAGAAATTGTAAAATTATGGGGCGTTCCCAGATGAAGGTTCTATTTAAGTGTAATATTTGTTATGTAGTACAATGGCACATAACAGTAAACAGTTAAGCACACAGGATTGAGAATGTGCTGCACCTGTTAATGGACTGACCCAGGTATGAAAATCTGCTTCTAAAATATAGAAGTTTCACAGTGTTGCCATCAGTGTCCAATCTTGCTCCCAAATTGCAAAACTACTATTGACTTCAGTGGGAATTTAGGCAGGCGCTAGTCAGTTCCAATCTGTATCTTGGCATCACTGTTGCCTAGGTTACTTGAACCGACTTTACTACACCACCTTGGAGTAGGAATAGTAATGGGGTAGAGAAGTTGGCCTGAACTTGCAGGATACTTCAGTGAAATGAGTTTTCGTGACCACAGTGTTTCCTAACAGTGGATTTCCTAGCCAACCCACCTTCAAAAAATAAACTTGCACCCTACAAAATGAAGCAAAACAGATCCCAGGCAATCAAAGAAACATTCTCCCCAAATCTGCTTTTTGTAAAGCAAGTAATAATTCTTAAACTTGATTAAGGCAAGTAAGTATGGCTTCTACATGTGACATATTTTAATTAAATGATGTATAAATAAATACAAATAAAGCTATTTCTAAAATGTGAATATAATGTAAAAAATCACGTTACTGTGTATGAAAACTGGTGTGTGACTTAAAGTGTTAGATGCATTTCAGCAGTAAGATGGCTTCACATGAGCTGTATACTATTTTTCAAATAATGCTGAGATCCCAAGGTGAATAACTATATGATTGCAACATTCGCTCTTGTCATCTAATTTAACCATTACAGCAGGTTGCTTTCTTGTCCATAATTTCTCTTGTTATTGTATTCCTTAAACATATCTTGCTGGATGCACACACAGCTTGTGTAGCATCACAATGTATTTTCATTATATATATTTCATTAAAGAAGCATTGCTCCACTGACTCACTTCTGGAAATATATGCCATAATTAGTACTAAACCTATATCTGAATGAACTTTGCATACTAGAATTGAGTCAATTAACTCATCTTCATTGATGCTATAATAGATTTGTACATGTCTATTTTTCTTTTATTTTTACATAACCACAAAATGGGACTATTTGCAATGAATGGGCTGGTTTGCAAACCCCTTGCTCAGAGTATTCAGAGTGCAGGCAGAGGGACTACTTGTTTGAATAATAGCTTACCACTGTGAGAAAGGATTCACTGCCTGGCCCTCTATTAATAAAAGATTATCCTAGCCTTGCAAACTATTACATTTATCTGCCAAAGCACAAAAAATTCTTCACCTGCTTTCTGTGATGATGGTTGATGGAAATGAAATAACTATGATATTGTACTCACCCATTCAAAAAAAAGTACTCACCCCAGGACAGCTGGTGAGTAGAATTTTACAAGGCTGCATTTGTGCCTTCACATTAACATATTCTGGCATTCCTTTTAGATTCCTGAAATCTTCGTCAGAGTACTCATTGGAGAGGAAAACAGGATAATAGTTTAAAATGGGTTTTTTAAATCATATCAAGTGACAGGAGAGATGCTAATGACTGTGCTATGAGATGACAGGTATTAAATAAAAATCAAACAGGAAAAAATGTAAAAACATCAAATACACTAGAATAAAATAATGTAATGCATAGTGTTAGCTGAGTGCCAACTCTATTGTGCACCTTGGTTTAAAGATGAACTAGATTCAGATGATATGATAAAAGGTGGCCAAATTGTTTAAAATAAGTAATTTATTTCTAGGCAGAACAGTTTTTAAATCTGCCAAGGTTTCAGATTAATGGGACAGGATTAAGAAACATCCTCCCTTACCCCATCTCTTTCAGCTGACCAGCTGTTTTGTCCCATTCTGTGTTCTTGCCAAAAAATGCTAATTCATTAAAAGTAGGGCCAGGAGACAACTGCAGCGATGGAGACCTTTAACAGGTATTAAAGAGTCCCTTCTGAACAGGGTAAGGAGGAGAGAGAAGGAGAATTATGCCCCAAGTGCAATGTTTCCCAAAGTGTGGTACATGTACCCCTGGTGGTACGCGAAAGGGTTTCAAGTGGTATGCAGCAGAATTTTTTATTTTGCTTTATCATAGTTGGGTTTTTTAGCACAGAAAACAATTCACTAAAATTTAATATATAAGAATGGTGTACACTTGTACAATAGAAATACAAACAGGTTTACATTGTAACTAATATGATAACACTTTCATTAACATCTAATAGACAGCAGAGACAACGCAAACCACGCGTGTGTGTTACCGCGGCTCGGGCAATACACTTGCCTTTGTGGCATGCGCAGAAGTCATGCTGACAGATAAAAGATAAAAGTGAATAACTACTCATAGTAATCTAAAGATCATAGCAAGTACATACTTGGAATGTATTTATGTAAGAGGACTGTTATCCCCTTACTAATATTCAGTAGGGTGCCTTGGTTGCTAGCTCCCAGTACCAAAAGGGGAACGGTCCATGGGAAATTAGGACCCTGAGACTGACAGTCCCCAGGGGCAATGGGGAGAGGCCAGCTCTCTAGGTCAGCCAGGGCGGGCAGGCTAATCAAGGAGTCAGGAGGACAGGGTGGGTCCCATTCTCTGTGTGACCTGGAATTGCCTGGGTCAGACAGAGTGAGGCCAAGCTAAGGAGAGAACAGGGGCCCAAGCTGAGCTGAGGAACAGAGCTGTGCCAGATGCAGAGGGGGCCAGAAAAGCAGCCCAGAGAGACAGAGCCTGTGCTGGGAGCAGAGTTGCAGCAACCAGAGCCAGAGCAGCCAGGAAAGCAGCCCATGAAGCAGGTCAGAGTTGGGAGCAGAAAAAAAGAAGCAGCCTGCAGAGCAGACTTGTACTGGGAGCAGAGCTGTAACAGCCAGAGCCAGAGGGGCCAGGGCAGCATCCCTGGAACTGGAGGCAGAGCAGCAGCACCCATGCTGAGGCAGCATGGAGCTGGAGCTGAGACAGAGTGGTGGAACTGGGGATGGAGCAGTCCAGAGCCTGAGTGTGTGTGGCCACCACCAGAGAGTGTCCAAGTCACAGCATCCCTGCAGCACAGCCAGGATCTGAGAAGGAGGCCTGGGACCTACAAGGAACAGACTGTGAATTGCCCTGACATTGCAGAGACCCTGTTTGTTTCAACTGTATGTAATATAATTTTGTATTCATTTCTAATAAACGTTTAATCTAGAATGAAACGAATTAGGAGTGTATTATAAAAATGTGGCTACCCCCCCACTATCTTCCAGGTCAGCCAGGGTGGGCAGGCTAATCAAGGAGTCAGGAGGACAGGGTGGGTCCCATCCCCATTATCTTTACCCCCCAAATTATCTTTGCCAGAGAAGGGGTGCGCCAGTAAGACAAATGTCTCAAAAGGGGTACAAGAATGTTGTAAGTTTGGGAAACACTGCCCTAGTGAAATGAGCCCTTGCTCCTGATGCAGATAGAAAGTTATTTTCCCATAAACCTGAAATACAGGGGTTTAGTCCAACTATAGTTTCTAAATGAGTTTTGCTGAAATGTGTTAGAATGATGCCAGCTAAACCAAAGGTTGTGTCAGGTTTTTGTTTTTTGTTTTTTTCCCTCAGAAAAATCTTGAATATTATATTGGAGAGATTGCCCAAGAAAATGGTCACTTGACACAGAATTAAATGAAATGGGGAGAGACTTGAAGAATTTTGGATTTGTTACACAAGAATCAAGTTCTGTATCAAAATAATTTGACTAGCGTGTAATAGTTAATTATGGAGTACATTTATATGAGAATCTGAGGGGCTAGGGAGAGGAAAATCCACTTTAGCCCATACAGTCCATCACCCTACTCTTATAGGACTCTCTGGACTCAGACCCTACCCCCCTCCAGATTTCAGAGCTTGGGCTCCAGCCTAAGCCAGAACATGAACACTGCTACTTTTAGCCCCTCGCCCGAACCTCACACCCCATGAGCCTGAGTCAACTGACCTGGGTTCTGTGACTTGGGGCTGGAGGTCTTTTAGTGCAATGTAGACATACGCCTATTAGGCAGAAGGCAAAAGAAGTGAGATAAGAAAGAGGAGAAATAAGGTAGGGAAGGAAAATGACTCAGTAGGGAGGGAGCAATAGCAAGAACTTAAGGCTTGCATTCCAAGTTTATTAACTACAAAAGGTATCTTTTAAATGATTAAAAGGGATAGAATCATAGAATATCAGGAGTGGAAGGGACCTCAGGAGGTCATCTAGTTCAACCCCTTGCTCAAAGCAGGACCAATCCCCAACTAAATCATCCCAGCCAAGGCTTTGTCAAGCCTGACCTTAAAAACCTCTAAGGAAGGAGATTCTGGACCTCTCTAGGTAACCCATTCCAGTGCTTCACCACCCTCCTAGTGAAAAAGTGTTTCCTAATATCCAACCTAAACTTCCCCCACTGCAACTTGAGACCATTACTCCTTGTTCTGCCATCTGCTACCACTGAGAAGAGTCTAGATCCATCCTCTTTGGAACTTCCTTTCAAGTAGTTGAAAGCAGCTATCAAATCCCCCCCCATTCTTCTCTTCTGTAGACTAAAAAATCCAGGTTCCCTCAGCCTCTCCTCATAAGTCATGTGCTCCAGCCCCCTAATCATTTTTGTTTCCCTACTCTGGACTCTTTCCAATTTTTCCACATCTTTTTTTGTAGGGTGGGCCTCAAAACTGGACACAGTACTCCAGATGAGATCTCACTAATGTTGAATAGAGGAGAATGATCATGTCCCTTGATCTGCTGGCAATGCCCCTACTTATACAGCCCAAAATGCTGTTAGCCTTCTTGGCAACAAGGGCAAACTGTTGACTCATGTCCAGCTTCTCATCCACTGTAACCCCTAAGTCCTTTTCTGCAGAACTTCTACATAGCCATTCGGTCACTAGTCTGTAGCAGTGCATGGGATTCGTCTGTCCTAAGTGCAGGACTCTGCACTTGTGCTTGTTGAACCTCATCAGATTTGTTTTGGCCCAATCCTCTAATTTGTTTAGGTCCCCCTGTATCCTGTCCCTACCCTCCAGCGTATCTATCACTCCTCCCACTTTAATGTCATCTGCAAACAGATCAAAGCAGATTACTGAGCAAATAAAACAAAACACACAAACTAAGCTTAATACACTAAGGAATACTGGCTACAAATAATAATTTCTCACCCTAAATGTTGTTTCAAGCAGATTGCAGAGTTTCTTGATGGCAAACTGCACCTCTTTCAGCTTAAATCTCCAGGGATTCCTTTTACAGGCTGACCTTTCTTGTCTGGGCTCAGCCCCTGCCTCCCCCAGCTTAGTTCCTTTGTTTCTTCAGGTGTTTTCAGCAGTCTTCCTGGTTGGACAGTGAGGCCACGGAGAAGAGCCAAGATTGACTCACTCCCCAGTCTTAAATAGGATTTGCATATGGTGGGAATCCTGTGTTTCCCATCCTGTGGAAAAATACCAGCATTTTACCACCTGTACCAGGTGACATGATCCCATGACCCTGCAGTGTCAAAGAGGCAACCCAGGAAACTTCTCAGGAAGGAGGGAGATTAGTATCTTCAAAATCATATTGTCTTTCCTAATAGCCCATCCAGGCTGTTTGCATACTGTCTGGTGGGTGTTCCCCAGGTGAAAACACAGTTGTAATTATGATGTAGTCAATATTTGTAATTTCAGGTACAGAAATATACACGTATACAAATTAGATAATCACATTCAGTAAATCATAATGTTTCCAATGACACCTCACATGACCCATCTTGCATAAAACATATCTTAGTTATGCCATATTTATATCATAACAATATTTCTATGAAGAATATGGGGCATAATGTCACAATGTTGTTCTAGCAACTTTAATCCTCCCTTTCTTCCTGCTATGGTCAGCTATTCTCACCTGCTGAATCATTGGTAAGGGTGCCATTCAGTTCCACTGAAAGAGACGAAAATACTCCCATTGGGCTCAGTGGGAACTAAATTCAATCTTAAAAGTTAGACCATTAGCTCATCTGGAAGAGGAACATGCCTTATTTTGGTGTGTGCCTAGCACACTCTAGGTGATGTATAAATAGTAATTAATACAATAAATTATACAGAATGATATCTGATATCTGAGTGATTTGGCAGAGGATATTCTGTGCAGATATGGTCATAGCTGATTATTTAATATCTTACTGAAGAATTTAAGCATATGAAAACATGCATCTTTCATCTAATGAAATGAGAGGCTGAGATCTCCGTGTTTGGTTTGGGCATGAGGAAGGTGAGTTCTGAGTGCAGTAGTGAATCCTAGTGCAGATATTTGCATGCTATACAGTTACTGAAGCCTATTTACATTTGGTAGTCTGTCAGTCCAGAAATCTGCATATTGTATTCTCACTGAAAGTTACTATACACTGCTCAGTCAACAAGGCCTCAATTCTGCAAAGACTTTTATACAGATTTAACTTCCAGGACAGAACAGTCCAATTGAGTTCAACAGGATTACTCATAATGTTTCAAATTAAATCCATGCATAAGTCTTTGTAGGATAAGGGCTTTAAGGTGCAGCATCCATACATTCTGGCTGGCTCAGACAACTCTGAAGATTCTCCAGGTAACCAGGATTATGAGTCATATTTTGTTACTCCTCTGTCTCCAGCATGAGGGAGATTTGCTTATACTTAACTGGGTACCAACTCCTTGACACCACCAACTTGATAGCCACCCAAACACAATCTCCTCCGGGCGAAGAGAGCCCTTACTTTGCAGGTTAATGATGTGTGCACCCCAATCCCCAAGCTGCTTTAAAACATTCCCCTGTAGTGTCCGACCTCTTCTCCAGTGAGCACTCTGAGAAATACCAGGTCTGTTGTCCCCAGTAGAACAATGTACATACTAGCTTGTGTGATTCAATTCAGGCTCAGCACCTTGCTTAATATCACAGCAAGGAGATATATTTATAGTGAAAACAAGAATAAATTTATTACAAAGAAATCAAGATACAGTGAGTAAAGATAATGGAAACAAAAGGTTTACATATGAAACAAAGTTATAACATGCTTTCTAGAGACTAAACTTACCTTAACAGGCTAACTTCTCACCCAAGAAATCTTCCAACCAGCTTTTCCAACCAAGGGTGGTTGTGATCCCATTCAAGAATGTAAATGGTCTGTCCATTTCCTTACTAGGTACAAAGAGATCTTCTTTGTCTTCTGTATCCCCAAAGTTGACTGTAGTCAGACAACATAATCCCCCATCAATTGGTTTTCCTGTGTGCTCTTCCCTGTTGACTTCACATCTCTGTTGACTTCTGTAAGTAAATGGATATCCCCTGTGTTAGCTTACATTATTTAATTTACATCTCAGAGAGACAGGTGAATAGACATTTCTTGTCTGACACAGAGCCTGTTTGTCAACTCTACTTTGATGCTGACTTCAAAAATATATTTTCAATATACATAACTCCTTAAATAGTATCTGTATATACTTTTCATATTAATGACCAGTGAGACCACAGCTTTAATTTGAGAGCTCACATAACTTTCCTTTGGTGAACCATCAATGTACATATGAGAATCAGGTTTCAGAGTATTACCCATGTTAGTCTGTATCAGCAAAAACAAGATGGAGACCTTGAGGCATCTTAGAGACTAACAAATTTATTTGGACACAAGCTTTCGTTAGAACCCACTTCATCAGATGCATGGAGTGGAAAATACAGGAGCAGGTTTAAATATGTGAAAAGATGGGAGTTGCCTTACCCCATGTGAGCTCAGACTAAGGAGACAATTAAATTAACATCAGGATACCAAGAGAGGAAAAAATAACTTTTGTAGTGGTAATGAAAGTGGCCCATTTCAAACAGTTGCCAAGGTTTGAGTAACAGTAGGGGAAAATTAGTATGGGAGAATACTCATACAAACCCTAAACCTAATTTCCCCCTACTGTTATTCACACCTTCTTGTCAACTGTTTGAAATGGGCCACTCTCATTATCACTACAAAAATTATTTTTCCTCCCTGCTGTTAATTGAATTGTCTTAGTCTCTCTAAGGCGCCACAAGGACTTCTCATAGTTTCTATAAGAATCAGGATATTCCTGTAACCCTCTTGCAAGTTGGCATTAGTGGGCTTTTAGGTCACACGATCCACTGTAGAAAGAATAATGGAGAGTGTATATTGATAAAATGTTTTCATTTAATACATTTCTTTCACATGTCCCAAAATGATTAACTTAGAACAGAGGGGAAATGAGAGTTTGCCTGCAATAGGGAAGAGTGGGAATATACTCCAGACATAATCATTCTTCTGTTATTTAAAAGCTTTCAGCTTTAGTCTTGTATCTAGAAATAATTAGATCATAGATCATATTCTGGCAACAAAATGTTATTTCTATACATCTGAAGCTACTAAGCCTCAGAGAACAAAGAGTATTATAGGTGTATTGAAAATCCTAGGAATGTTATTCTTTCATATAAAATGTGGAAGCCAATTTCTTGTCTTAAATTCATATAAAGAATTACTATAAGCATGCAAAAGATACTATTATTTAGGTGAAATAATAGCTTTAAGCAATTAAGCAGTTTATTACTTACAAATAGAATTAAACATTTTTGTGTAATTATATCATGATAAATTCTGTTTAATGAAGTAGATGAACTTCTATGATATAATATACTGCCAGAATTGGAGATTCAAAGTACATTAAAAATCCAAATAAAAAGAGATTTTTACAAACGGTAGGAAAATGAATTACAAACAAACATTCTAAAATATAACATTAATATTGGCTACTGGTAGAATTTCTGATACCTCAGCACATGGACAAATTGAGTATGGGCACAGTGTTTGGGCACAGTGTAGACAGGGAATGGAAAACAGTAACATATGCAGCGTGGTAGATAATACAGGAAAATAATTCTTTTGATACTAAAGGTTCTGCGAGAAAGAATCAGTGCATGCAATTGAAAGCCCTTTGCAGGATGCTTAATTTCTATCTCCAATTATTTTTATTGAATATTGATAGATATAAGTCCCTACAACATATAGAAATGAATCTCTCAAAAAAATCAAGGAATAAAAAAGTTATGATCAAGTAGTTCATAAGAAATAAGGCTTGCTGAGATTTAAAGATATAGAAAGCATTCCATACACATAAGAAGTGCTGACAGGAGACAGGGTGACATAACTAATGAAGATATAGAGATGCTTAATTGGAAACTGGAATTTTTGCAGTGTCAGTCTCTCTACCCAGGAGGTTCCCAAACTTCCCATGGAAGTCTGCAAAATGAAACAGAAATAATATGGAGACCTGAGAAGCTCCATCTCTAAATACTTTACTGTGGAAGAGAGCCAACTGTTTTGTATAGTAACATTTATAAGAGGGGAAGTTTGCAATGGATGTTAGTGGAGTTAGACTGGCATCAGTGGGCTGTCTAGAAAGAGAGGAAGCACTATAGAAATTCAGAAAAACATCTTGTAAAGTGTGGCCACCTGTGACCTGCTAATATTACCGAATGTAATCTGATTGGCTCAACTAGGTCTTCAGTTGTGGAGAAGGGGAGATAACTTCATGATGAATCCATGGAGCCCACTAAAAGGAGGAGTTGCTCAAATAGATTTGTGTGTGCCTTTGTCATCCAGAGTTTCAATCTAATCAATGTATTTCTTGTTAAATTCCATCATCCATAAGACACAGAGCTCAGACTCTCATTCTGCTTTGTCAAAAGCTTTCTCTGAGCCAAGCAAGGGAACCAAAACAAGAGCTGAGTGATTTTAACTCAGTCAATTATGTCCATAAGTCTGTGGACATTCTCAGTTTCTGACCTCTTTTAAATAAATCCCCTCTGACTGGGCATGCATAAATCCATGTTATAGGAGTTTTAATCTATTAGCCACATGCAGAGGATTTGTTGGTTGTTTTGTGTTGCCTAAAGAGTGTTTTGCTCTTTTGCTGAAATGATGCCAATGACTGCTTTCAATTTTTCCAGTTGTCTATTTTCTCACTAGCATCACTCATTGTCTAGTGCAATGCTAGAAAAATGCATGTGTGTGTGCATGCATCTTTAAATATACTTATCACTAGGTAAGAGGGTATAGTGCCCTTGGAGAGTTGTGGGAAAAAGGAGACAGAGCAGAAAGATACTATACCAACATAATCCTATATGACTATGATTGTGTGCAGTCTATCTTGCTCACAAACAGCTGAATAAAAATACTTTTGGTAACTTTCTAAGACATATTCAGCTAACTTCACTGGTGGTGCAAGGGGAAGAAGGGTAGAGTAAGCGGTATGTGGTGCTGATCCTGACATCAATGGAATTTTGCGATTGCTTTCAATGGTAGTAGGATCAGGGCTTAAATTTATCATTACCACAGAGAAGTTTCAAGGTGCTGCACTGAATTGTTTTAGCTTACATCTCCACAACAGTCCATCACCTTATCCATGCAGCTTTTCCCAACAGTATGTTCTTTAGTGCTTTGATCAGTGTGATTTCACGTAACTCTGAGAATGTGTTCAAAGACTTTTCCATATTGTAATACATCTTCCTGTTAAGCGGGTGTTTTTTTTTACTGCTAACTTCTATCCCACTATTCTTATGTGGCCACAAACCCTTCAGCCACTCGAACAGGGCCTAGGCAAGCAAGGCACAGCTTAACCAAGAATTCCCCCGGAGTTACAAAATACATTTTGCATGTTTTTTATTTGGTAAATATGTATAGATGTAATTGTGATTTAAGTGTCACAACTCACTCTCTGCTAGCAAAACCCAAGAAAGTTCAAAGAATGTAGTGCTCTGTGAGTGTTAAATCTTGGTATATCTAGCAGTGTCTCACCAAGTTCCCTTACTATTATACCAATTTGCCATACCTGGGAGTCCCTTTGTAAGGGAATTGCTGTGGTAGCCATTGCTTGGTGAGGCCATGACAGGATGGTATCTGTTAAAGGCTGCAAGGGGAGGTGATGGGGGCCTATGCCTTATTCCTTCCTGGCCCTCTTCCCCAAAAGACAGGCTCCATGCTTGTGTGTGAGGAGCCAAAGGTGGCATCTGCTGCTTCTTCACTATAAATAAGGTAAGCTATTACGTTATACATTGAACAGGATAGGGGTGGAAATGACTATTTTGTTATTTGTGCCTCACCTCTCAGAAAAGTCGCCAGCTACCACTGTACTCAGGACAATTCTTGTCTCTTCTGGATGTCTACAGCTTCCAGTCAGCTGTGGGGTTGGGTGTAACACAAGACCAGGAGCAGCAAAGAACAAATGGGGGTTTAAAAAAAATAGATGTTTGAGGAAGGAACACCAGATTAAACATTTCCTCTCAGAATTTTTTTTGTCTTCAGCCACTGCAGAAACTCTGATAGAAAAGATTGCATAGTATTTTAACCTCAGATTAATTTGAACAAACAGGCATCTTGTATATACCAATAAGAACTTTAGACTTGACTCTTTGGAACACTGGACTGTGAAACCAGGCTGTTGTCAAGGCTTATTCTGAAAAATAGCACTGCATATGGGGTGATTTAACACTGTTACAGCAGCAGCAATAATAGCAAAAAGAAAACAAGATATTAAATCTGCATCTAGAAATAATTAAGGACCAAGCCAGACCTCATAACGCTTGAGTTATTGGACTACCCCAGAGAAGGTGAGAAGTGACCTGTTTGGATTTTTGACATGATGGGCCCCCAGTGTTTTATACAAAATCAGCATAGAAGAATGTTCCCATAATTGTTGAGAAATGTGGAATTGTGATGAGGAAATACTGTGACAGTGGGAACCACAGTGAAACAACAATAATAAAAAAATATGTAATATTAAGGCCTGTGACACTGAGGAGACTGGATTGCCTGAGCCACTGTGAAGAAATAAGAATTTTACTTGAAGGGATATTATGAAAATATTTTAGACAAGTGACAGGTTAAAAATAGGGTGACTGGACAGCAAGTGTGAAAAATCGAGACAGGGCTGAGGGGGTAATAGGAACCTATATAAGAAAAAGACCCCAAAATTGGGACCGTCTCTATGAAATCGGGACATCTGGTCAACCTAGGTTAAAAGACAGGAGCTACTGTGATCAGAAAGATCTTTTGCAGAGCAGATTGGAGGAGAGTCCGAGTACTCAACCAGGTGGAATTCCATAGCCAGCTTTATGAGAAATCTGACCCTTTGTCCGGGACTAAAGGAGGAAAAAGGTGAACGTTGTTGCAATGGAAAATTCATTTGGGGATCATTCAGGGTCCGGCTTCACAGGAACCTTTGTAAGTGATGGAAGTTCGATGCTTGCTTCGTACCACCAGATAAATTATATTCTCTTTCTGGAGAATATGCATCTCTGGACCTCAGTTTGCACATGCAAAATTACAGATTACTTCACAGGCCTGCACAACACTGTGAAAGCACCACACGTCTCCCTCCATAATTTCCAAATCACAGGGATAACTGGAGATAGCTAATTTGAAAAAATAGTTGAAATGCTGTGAAAGCTGAAGTGGAATGTTGCTCAGTAAGACAAAAGAACAGTCGCAGAATGAGGTGTCTGTTTTCCTTCTCTTATTGACCTTGGTAACATGTGAGGTTATGCTGCTTTGAATTTGTAATTGTTCCAGGCAAATAACAAAATCAGTTAAGAAATAGTTTATATGCTAAGGGGCAGAGTATGCAGGCAGACACAGTACATGCGGTGCCACAATGTTTTCTTTACTTTATTGATTTCTTCATTTGTCTGTTTATTTTGTGTTATTGGATGTACCTTGAGCGCATTGGTGAGATATAGGAAATGAAGTAACTGAAATCACAGTATGCTACTCCGTGTCTCACACTGTTCTAAAACAAAGGCACATCAGATTGTTTCATTACTTTCATCTTTCTGTAATGGAGGTATCTGTTTTTATTTATGTCATTCCTGAAAAAGCAATGAAGCAACATTAAGGCAATAACAATAAAAATGTTATAAATAAAAAGCATTAGACCTTGGTTTAAGTCAGTAGGATTATTGATGTGCTGAAAATTAGGCACACGCTTAAATGCACTGTAGAACCCCAGCCTTAAAGATAAACACTTTGAGCCTAATTATAGCTGCTCCAGCATGGCTTTACCGAAGGATGAAGAGGGAACAGGGAGTCCTTTACATCTCTAGCACACTAGTACTGACAGCATTATTTGCATGGCTGGGCAGGGAAGCATTGGAGTACTAATGTTGCCAGCACCACAAGTGGCTCCATGAGTGGTGAGGTGAATACACACCATTCCACAGGGGCAGCGTTGCACATGGAGAATACTTGTTGTAAAGGTTATCCTCACTACCTAGCATGCCTCCCACTGTACCCAAAAGGCAATGCAACATTGTGTGCTCAGCTGCGGGGAATGCTTCTTCTCCTCCCTAGCTTGGCTCATGCCTGTGGAAGACATGTTGTTGGTGGAGAAAAAAGCAACATTTTTGATAGCTGAAGTATTACTACTATTTATTTCCATTAGAGTAGTACCTAAAGTCCCAGTCCTGGGATTGGAGTTCCATTGTTCTGGTAGAAGCATATAGTAAGGATTGATTTATATCACAGACCCTTGTCCAGTATAGCTACACCAGCAAAATCCCTAGTAGAGATGTAGCTTAATCGGGTAGAAGGAGTTCTGCCAGTGCATATCTATACCATCTCCCCAAACAACAGTAGCAATGGTGACAGAAGCACTCTTTTATGGGCATAACATCTACCCTGGGTTTTTTCCAGAACAGCTAATTCAGCAAGGGGGTGTGTGTTCTTCCCCGCCACACCCCAAATACTCCTAGCCAACATAGCTATGGTGGCAAAACTTTGTAGTATATATCAGGTCCAAAAGAGAGTTCTTGCCCTGAAGAATGTACAGGCTAATATGTAAGAAGCCAAGAAAGTAGAAAACTTTGGGGCCAAATTCTCAAACCCAACCGCCATTGTTCAGCCACAACTTTGCCTGGGAAAACACCTGCATGTGCATTTTTTGATCACCCTCACTTGTCCATATATGTGATTGAGTCTTATCTTATCATGGATCTTCAAAGTTCTTTTAGTTTGAGTATGTCAGGAGATCAGGTTGCAGTCAGTCAGGCCCACTGGTCAGAGTGCAATTGCCAAAGCTCAAGATAGAAGCAAAGTCAAAGCCAGGAATCAGAGCTAACAGTCAGAAACGAAATTAGAATCTGAATGTCAGAACCAAGAGTCAAGACCAAGTCGGAGCCAGGAATCAGAGCCAAGGATCTAGGGTGACCAGACAGCAAGTGTGAAAAATTGGGATGGGGGTAACAGGAGCCTATATAAGAAAAAAAAATGAATCAGGACTGTCCCTATACAATCGGGACATCTGGTCACCCTACAAGGGTCACAATGAGACTACCTGAAGTCAGGAAGGGCAGGAGCAGGC
Source organism: Dermatemys mawii (assembly GCA_007922305.1). Taxonomy (NCBI): domain Eukaryota; kingdom Metazoa; phylum Chordata; order Testudines; family Dermatemydidae; genus Dermatemys; species Dermatemys mawii. The sequence goes on from ML677333.1 coordinate 34,369,459, forward strand.
TGGTTCTGAGGCAAAAGCAAGGCTGGAATAGGACTGGAACAAGGCTGGCTGCAGGGCAAGGTCTAGACTGGAGTAGTGCAGGAGCAGGGATTGGAACAAAGCAAACTCAAGGAGACAGTGTATCAACAGGTACATGCAATAAGCTGCCACTGATCTTCTGCAGCTGCTGGGCTTAAGAGCAAGCCACCTGACTGGCCTAGCTGTATTCATTGACTGCCTAATGATTCTGCAGGTGCAGCTGCAGGCCCTCATTCCTGACAGGGTACAAGTGCTTCCATGAGCATCTGTGGAGGCCAGTTTGAGAGCCTCTTTGAAAATGTGACCTTCAGACTCTGTTTAAAAAACATAATCAGACAAGCTTTGGGAACAGACATGACTTGCTACATCAGTTGCCAGGATGAACTTTGCGTTGGTGATGTGAACTGGCTGGAATTCCTCAAAAACAAGAAGGGATGAGGAGCCAGGTGTTAATTTTCCCACTGAGTTGTCACTGTGCATTTTAACAAGAACAGCATATGTACTAAAATGCTGGATTTATTTTTATTTGCAGTTTTGAGACATATCCATTCATGGCTCATTGTTTAAGGTTCAGTCATGTGCCCTTGACTTGAGAAAGGCAGAAGGAATATATTTCCATTCTGTCATGCATGTCACTGGGGAAGCCATCTCCTTCCCCAGAATTTTCAAGGACATTTTGTCTGATCTTATGCATGTGTGTTACTTGCTATTTGTCTATTGTAAATTATTCATTAAGTCCTCTATCCTGCAAGGGGCAAAGCACCTTCAACTCACACTAAGCTGAGGGCAATCAGCATTTTGTATTTTGCAGAAGCGATCAGCAGCTCACTTGTTGACAGGCCAGGGAAGAAAACACACCTTCAGCTCTCAGCTCCTAAGGAACGAGCTGACTGACAGCAGGAGCTGCCCAGACAACCACTGCCTGAAAGTCTTTGCCCACCCCCTGGGGGATGAGAGGGCCAAATTCTGATGCACTCTGAGAGGGAAACATTCCCCTCTATTTCTTATTAACTCACTTTATTTGCATTAATTCCTCTTGCTTTTTGTTCATGGACCACTCCGGAAGGGAAAAGACTTTAAAGTGACTTGGCTGAAGGACCAAGTCATGGAAGAGGCAGGCTACCAAGCAGCACAGCAGCTGCTGGCGGGAGACAGTCAGCAGAGAGAGAGCTGCTACACCATGTCTGACCACAAGGAGGCTCCAGTGGTGAATCAATCCCTTTACAGGCACCTAAATCCCAAATTTAGATGCCTCAATCTGGGGTTTAGGCACCCAAATCCCATCGTAGGCTCCACTGTGATCCACAAAACTCATGCCTAACCCTGTAGGCAACTAAACTAAGTTTCTAAATTTTCACTGTAAAAGTTCTGTAGGGACCTACGTTTCTGCCTTTGGGCATGCACGCTTCTGCCTCTCCCTACGTGTCCAGATGCTTATCTCTTGCCTAAGCCCCAGAGTGATCCATGAGCTGCTCCATCTTCATCCTTCCTCTCTACCAAAACCAGCTCAGCTGTGCAGTGATTAGCTTCCAAAGCTTAAGCCATCCACACGTGTCATTTCAGCAGCCTGTATGTATTAACGAGTGCCTGGATTGTGATGCACAGCTGTGTTCCTCCATGCTGGCTGAGAGAAGTTTGAAAATGGTGAAGACCTGCAAAAGACAGATGAGTCATAGGGTCCCAGGAGACGAATCATGGGAGTTTGCTGCTGTGGCCCCCAAGTCCCAGAATTACAGTGGCTTCTGGTATGTATCCCACAATGAGCTGCAAAAAAACCACCAGCATGAAGAGAGCCCAGGAGTGAGACAGAGCACAACAGGATACCCACCCAGACTGCTGAGTATTTATTTTGAAAAATGTCTGTCTTGTGTGTATTCACTGATTCAGAAGCAAGTAAGTAAAGTGGCTATGTGGATGCACTTAGTTTGGAATAGTTATTCTGCAGTAGCTAGCATGCGCAAACCTAATCTGCCAAAACTTCACCATGTAAACAAGCCGTATCCTGACTGGGCATGCCAGTCCCAAATTCAGTGTAGCCAACTTTGCAGGGTGGATCCTAAGATCCCACTCCACCCAAATGCCCATGCTTAACCCATCCCCATATAACCGAAGGCAATGTCATTGCCAGGGATGTAGTAACTCTTGTGGGCAGTACGGTCCCAGCAGGTTTGAACCGGGGGAAAGGGCAGGAGGAACCAGAACTGTAGCCATGTATGGAGGATAGAGAGCTTATTTATGTGAGATCCAAGCTCCTGATTAACTCTGCGCGAGCTCTTTAAGCAGTTTTATCCATAAGCGGTGGGCCAATATCTCTCCTAAATATACTACCCCCCTGTGCAATTAGCATCTGCTGTCATTTAGGGCCTATCACCCCAGGATCCATGACCTACATTTTGAAACGTAACTAATGATTTTAGATGCCTCAATTTTGGTGTGACTAACTTGAGACAGCTTGAATGGGCCTGATTTCCAGAAAGTGCTAAGTACATACCCCCGTAAAAAGGTTCTTTTAAGGTATCTGATATTGAGCACCCAAAAACTGATAGACCCAAACCACTAGTAACTTCTATTGTCTATTGCCCTCACTTCTGCAGTATATTGAGTTCCTTAGTTGTATGAACTCTTTTAAAAAAAAGGAATCTTCCATCATTTCCCCTTTCCTTCTTTCCCTCATCAACCATCTCCCTGCTCTCCATTCCTGAACTGTTGTCCTCTGTCTTGTCCTGTATTATTTAAATCGCAAGCTTTTTATCTGTGTTGGGAAAACTGTTATATAAATATTTGACAATACTAATAATGCAAAATGAAGGTGAAGTTTGTACAGTTTAAGTTTTGCAGGTTTTATCGCAGATAAGTAATTTCTTTCACTTTGTAGATGATGTACACATTGTTTCTATGCTCTGTGGATTTCTTCCCCCCGCCCCGAGTCTGTTTTTGGTATTGTCATTGAGAGAGAGACATGTAATGAATCATTTTTTACATTATATTCTTATGGGGGTGAGGGGAGGGATGGGCTGCATCTGAACCAAACACATCAGGTGAAGTAATCTGATAGTTTTTTAAAACATTAATAATGAAAAGGATAGAAATAGAGACACAGAACCTGCTTCTCATCCCACTTACGCTAGTATAAGTGAGGAATCAATTGAGTTATTCCAGTGTAAAGTGATATCAGAATCTGGCCCATAGGACCTAAACACCAAAGGATTGCACCTACACAGTAATACTGTAAGGGATAATGATAAGGAAAGGAGAAAGAGATAGCTGAGAGAAAGGAAACTGAAATATGAAATATCTCTTACAGGGTACATTGCAAGAAGCATACATAACAAGACTGATGAATTCAAGGCATATCTATTGAGAGAAAGGTACTGTATCATTGACATTACTGAGGCATGACTAAACCAAGGAAATGATGGTGGATTAAAAATACCAAGGTGCAGAGTTTACAGAAAAGATAGACAAGATAAAATGGAAGGTGGGGTGACATTAATGGTGAAGGATGATATTATGTTCGATGAAAGCAATGATATTAGTGCTTTGGCTGATGCAGAAATAACTGACTGGCATTGCAATAAGGTCAAAGATAATAGTAAGATGACTTTTTGTTGGTTGTTCCTATAAACTTTGTGTGTCAAATTACGATCTCCCCCACCTTTAACAAATCATTGCTACACGCTCCTCCAGACATATTCCGCATGACATAAAATAAAATAAAGGGTGGCTTTCTTTCTGTCTCACATTGGATGATAACCAGGGAATCGACATCTCCCATTCCTACCAGTGTGCTATTTTCACAACCTTTTACAAAGGAATCTAATAGATAAATAGATTCACAGGGCAGAGGAGACCGTTAGATCATCTAGTCTGACTTTCTGTACAACACAGGCAATAGAATTTCATCGATTACCAACCCAATAACTTGTCTGATTAAAGCATATCTTCCATAAAAGCATCCCGCCATGATCTAAAGACATCAAGAGATGGAGAATCCACCACTCCCCTTAGTAGTGTGTTCCAGTGTATAATCACTGTTATTGTTAAACATTCTGCCTAATTTACATTTTGACTGTGTCTGGCTTCAGTTTCCAGTCATTGGTTCTTGTTTTGATTTTTCTAACTGCTCGTGAAAAACATTGGGTTGACAGCCCTGGGCACAGAATAATAAGACTGGAAGGGACCTTAAGAGGTCATCTAGTCCAGTCCCCTGCACTCATGGCAGGACTAAATTTTACCTAGACCATTCCTGACAGGTGTTTGTCCAACCTGCTCTTAAAAATTTCCAATGATGGAGCTTCCACAACCTCCCTAGGCAATTTATTCCAGTGCTTAACTGCCGTGATAGTTAGGAAGTTTTTCCTAATATCCAAACTAAACCTTCCTTGCTGCAAATAAGCCCATTTCTTCTTGTCCTATCGTCAGAGGTTAAGAAAAACAATTTTTCTCTTTCCTCCTTGTAACAACCTTTTATGTACTTGAAAACTGTCCCACCTCAGTCTTCTTTTTTCCAGACTAAACAAACCCATTTTTTTCAATCTTTGCTCACAGATCATGTTTTCTAGACCTTTAATTATTTTTGTCACTCTTCCCTGGACTTTCTCAAATTTGTCTACATCCTTCCTGAAATGTGGTGCCCAGAACTGGACATAATACTCCAACTGAGTCCTAATCAGTGGAGAGTAGAGCAGAAGAATTACTTCTCATGTCTTGCTTACAAGACTCCTGCTAATACATCCCAGAATGATGTTTGTTTTTTTGGAACAGAGTTACACTGTTGACTCATATTTAGCTTATGATCCACTATGACCCCCAAATCCCTTTCTGCGGTTCTCCTTCTTAGGCAAAATTTCCCATTTTGTATGTGTGCAACTGATTGTTCCTTCCTAAGTGAAGTACTTTGCATTTGTCCTTGTTGAATTTCATCCTATTTACTTCAGACCGTTTCTCTAGTTTGTCCAGATCATTTTGAATTTTAATCATATCCTCCAAAGCACTTGCAACCCCTCTCAGTTTGCTATCATCCACAAACTTTATAAGTGGACTCTCTATGCCATTATCAAAATCACTGATGGAAATATTGAACAGAAACAGACCCAGAACTGATCCCTGCAGGACCCCACTTGTTATGTCCTTCCAGCATGACCGTGAACCACTGATAACTACTCTCTGGGAATGGGTTTCCAACCAGTTTTGCACCCATCTTGTAGTAGCTCCATCTAGGTTGCATTTCCCTAGTTCTTTTATGAGGTCATGTGAGACAGTATCAAAAGCTTTACTAAAGTTAAGATATACCACGTTTACTGCTTCCCCCCTATCCACAAGGCTTGTTACCCTGTCAAAGAAAGCTATCAGGTTGGTTTGACATGATTTGTTCTTGACAAATCTATGCTGACTGTTACTTACTCTCTTATTATCTGCTAGATGTTTGCAAATTGATTGCTTAATTATTTGCTCCATTATCTTTCTGGGTACAGAAGTTAAGCTTGTAAGCAAATAAATCCTATATTTAAAAAGATATCTAGGACATGTAGCAGTGGTGCAAATTTTCCCCATAGTGGTGAACAATTTACCACAAACCAGATCAGAGGACCCTCTCTACGTAAGAGTGGATTCTTCAGTCTCTTTGCCCATTCAACCTAGGCCTCTTTGCTGAAACAGCTCATAATGGTACCTGTTATGATGGTAGTTTTTATAAAATGAACTTGTCCATTAGGAACTGGATTAAAATAATCAGCTAATTTCATAAAGTCCAAAGAATAGCCATCAGATAGTAACAACCTTCAGAAACTCACAACCCGGAGCATATTTGACTGATACTAGAGAAGCTTAGAGTACTGCACACAGTTTCTTATTATCAGACCCTTGAGTCATCCAGTTCTCTATAAACATTTTATTTTATCTCATTATGCTGCTGCTTCTAATTATGTGATCTGTAAACTGTTTTTTTTTTACTATCAATTTGCTCCCTTTATTATCTACAGTTTTTAGCTGTAATGGCTTAGTCCATTGGTAATTCTTCAAGTCTCATGGCTTATTCTGTTCTAAACCTACTTTTACAAAAAAATCTTTTTCTCCTAATTTTGTAGCTCAAAGTTTACATGTGTTCATAAAATAGTATGTGCATTTTTACAGTACCAGATATGCATGCAGCCTCTGATGCATACACCTGTAACAGGGATTTGCATGAGCACATACCTTATACATGTGAATGACATTTTTCAATGCATAATTGGACATGGGTAAATGTGCACATGCACATACACAGTTTGGGTCTCCATCTTCATAGAAATATAGGGCTGGGACCTCAACAGATTATCTCAGTCTATCCCCCTGTGCTGAGCTAGAATTAAGTATACTTAGACCATCCCTGACAGGTGTGTCTAACCTATTGCCCATCTCTCTTTACCTCTCAGTATTACCTGATGTTTATTTTCATGCTGTGTCATGTTTTTAGAGATGGGGAAAACCCCAGATCTGAATGCTGCTGAATGCTGGGGCATTTGGAATCTAAAATCAGATTTGAATTTTGCGATGTGATTCAATTTCTCCTTGTTTTGTCCCACAATTTTTAAAAATTGCCATCCTTCCTCAGGGTCCATGAGTAAACAGAGACTGTATCTCCAGCAATGAGGTGCTGAAATAAAATGCATTTATTTATTGCCATTATCAAATGTCTATCACTACACACATATGTTTGCTCACTTTCACTAAATACTTATGTAGTAGTAGATAGATGAACAATACTGCTAAAATACACCTCTGTCCTTTAGCAGAATAACATGCATTTAGAAAAACATAGCAATGTTTTTCTAAAGGACTTTCTTGAGATATATGTTCATTTACTATGCAGAAGTTCATCCATTATTGAAATTAGGAAAAAATTTCTTACCATTTGTGAATGTATTTTTGTTTGCCCATCTATCTTTTCCTACTTCGCCACTCCTTTCACTCTTCCTGTCCAATATCTAGATGTATGCAGATTCTCCTTCCTAAACTTGGATGACAAATTTACTCTTGTACATAAGAGAAGCACTTATGATATCTGCTTCAACAAACTAAAACCTTTATAAAGAGCTTGAACTTGCTCCAGTTGAAGTCAATGACCCAACTCCCATTGACATCAGTGTGATAAGATCAGACTCAAAAACTTCTTAAAAGAAGTGAGCAATCAGGAAACAATATCACATTCTTAATATTACAATTTCCTCTAGTGATAGTTTGGTTTGGTAACTATGCAATGAGTCTCACCTCTTGTGATTTGAGATAATTAATAAATGGTCCACTGCCCTCCCATATGTTGTACCACAGACAGAGATAAATCAATTCAGGAATATAATTCCAAAGAATTAAAATTATAATATTAAAATGGTAGCAGAATTAAGAAGAGCGGGGGAAGTAGATGGAGTTCTGGCCCTGCTCTGAATAGTGTATACATCAAAGTCTAAACAAAACCCCCTTTCTATAGTTTGTCTTTATTGGCAGTTGAAACAAAATAAAAAAGTCTATTCCTAGCATTTTCCCTATAGAATCTATCTATCTCTGCCCCTTGTTGTCTCTATCCCAGAGAGACAGAGAGGACTCTAAACAGTGTTAGCCTGGTTGGAATGATCAAGATCTAGCTCAAGCAGGAGGTGTTAGTAATAAAACTGTTTTTTTTTAATGCAGGATTCTAGCTCCTAGGTTTAAGGTGACTCAGCAGAGAAGCCCAGCATTTTGACACATGGTCCTAGCATCTACCATCCTGTTACAATGGCATATTATCAAAGAAGAGGTTTTATGTGATCAGCAAGAATGCATGATTCTTCAGAAGTATAATGGTAATGAATGACTGTAATGATAATCACTAATAATGAATGTGAGAAAAGCAGTGTAAAACTGCAAAAGACATCAAACTTTCTGTATCTAAGCATTACAGAAAGAGATGTTTTCTTGCATAAATATATTGTTATGGCAGGCATCACCAGGCAGTGCTGTTACACATAGTTTTCAAAGTTCTTTTCCTTAGAATGTGAGCAAATTTTGACTTTTGGAAAGACATCAATGTAGTTCCCAGTTTTGAATTATGCAAGATTTTTATATTGAGGCAGCATGAGGAGAAGGAGCTGTGAGATTAGCAGGAGTGGATTTGCTCTCTGTCTTGGGCTCTGATTAAAATAAATTATTGAGGCAGAATCTGTCTCTGTATCTATCTTTTGTCTCATTTTATACATAGATTGTAGGCTCTTTGGGACAGGGTCTCTGTTTTTGTCCTGAGTTTGTACAGTACTTGGCACAAATACCAGTACTAAATGAGATCAGTTGTGTATGGGAAACACAGATTACATATATTGCATAAACTGATAATTAATTACTTTTATAGAATCAAAATCTTAGTATCTGAGCATGAGAAACTCAAGCAGGTGAGACAGCTTTAGGTTCTGGGTTTAATTTAAACTCGCCATATAACAATGTGTCTTCCCAGCTCTGTTGTACTTTTCAGTTTAAAGTATCACTGCTGGTGACCAAGTCAAGGAACAAATGCTTGACTCCTTCACCTCATGCTGCAGATCTGTTATTCTACCAGTGGGAAAAAAGGCTTTTGCAGCCCTATTATGGGAAATTAAATTGTTCATCCTCAGGACCTGAGTATTTCACTGGGTAGCAATAGGGAGCCCATACAAAGCTATAATTTGCAATCTGAATCTAATTTCAAACTTCATCTCAGCAAAAATGAAAATTAATGTGTGAAGGGACTCCCTGTATCACAAGTACTTTCCTTCTGAATTCTATTGCCTGCTGAGTTAACCCATAATTTAATTTTAAAAAACAAATTACTGTAAATTGAAATTGATGGATGTTTTAAAGTTTATAGTGCAATTTCTTTGTGTACCGTATCTTAACAAATTACATTCAGTTTAGGATAAAAATCAATTGTGCATAGTATGGTTAAGCTTGTCAGTTACTGCTAGGTTGAAGAGTTTCACATCTTCTTAGTTTAGAAAAGAACTTTTAATAGATCTTATGCAAAGTTCTGAGACTGTGGGGATCATATGCACATGGAGGGAAAAGATGATAAGTGTTATATCTGGACCCAACAGAAAAACAGATAGACACAGAGAGAAGCTGGGAGAAATACAGCTGTCTGCTGTGGTAGCTTTATTAAACTGAAACCAAAACACAAAAGTAAGGCTTTTTTCTGATGCTAGAGGAGTGCAGAGTGCCCATACATTTAAAAGGACAGCACATGACATTCCTCCATCCTGCTTAAAAATACTTTACATATTATCATTTACATGGCTAACATAAAATACTATGTAACCTAATTAAAAGTTTCAGGTAGACTACCACAGACACTTAAATTGCAAAGGATTATTCTGCCCTAGAATGGCAATTCACTAACTAAACAATTTATAAGTTCAGGTGCATCACTGTTTTTTGCACTCTTTTGTGATAATGTGGTGATAGTGGTGCAGCAGTGTCCTGAACAATAAGAACCACTGGTAGCAAGGAATCAACTGGATTTGATACCAAAGTTTCTTCAACCACATCATCAAAATTAGGAGTTATAAAAGAAGAAGGTTCGATTAGAGAAACAGAAAGTCCTACTGGAACATTCTCTGATTCTGGTACTTATAGAGGTTACAACTGCTCCATATGTCATTCCCACAAAGTGCCATTGAATTGTCTGGCCATTAATGAACGAGGTCCCATGCATTTTACAAGTTCTCCAGGTACCCATTTCACTCCACAACCATAGTTGTGAGTCCACACTAAGTCTCCTGCTTGAAAAGAATAATGACAAGTTTCACAGTATCGATTAATTTGCATAGCTTGTGATTTAGCTACATGTGAGGCAACATCAGAACATAGTAGGTCTCAACAGGTACATAAAGATTGCTTCAAGAAAAGAGTTGCAGGTGACTTCTGGGTAGTAGTACATAGTGTGTTCCTGTAGATAAACAAGACATTGTCCAATTTCTGCAGATGACTCAAAATAGACTTGTTAGCTCTTAAGGCATGCTTAACTGTCTGTACAAAGTGTTCTGCTAGTTCATTTGTGGCAGGATGATATGGAGCAGAGCACATTTCCTGAATTTCCTTTGAAGCTAGTAACTTCTGAAATTATTCAGAACTGAATTGAGATCCATTGTCATTCACCAACTGTAATGGTAAACCAGATTGGCTAAGCAAAGTATGAAGATGTCCAATGGTCTTGGTAGCTGCAGTAGAAGTCATTCTGAAAACTTGTGGCCATTTTGAATGAATGTTCTCCCTAATGGTCCACCACTAGCCAGTCAGATTGATTGCATACTGTCTGATGGGCGTTCCCTAGATGCAAACTCTTTTGTAGTGCAGATGTATAGTCAATATACCTATGTATATTGTAAATGTAACTTTAGATACAAAAATTATGTATGCATACAAATAGGATAATCATATTCAGCAAATCATAATCTTTCCAATGATATCTCGCATGCCTTATCTTGCAAAAAACATATCATAGTTATGTTATAATCATATTATAACAATATTTCTATGAAGAATATGGGGTGTAATGTCACACCCAGACCCATCCCAGAGCTCACACCCTCAGCTGGAGCCTTCATCCCCCTCCCTCACTCCAACCCTCTCCACCAGCCCAGTGAAAGTCAATGAGGGTGGGGGACAGCGAGCGACAAAGGGAGGGGGGATGGAACGAGCAGGGGCGGGGCCCCAGGGTAGGGATGAGACAGGTATGGGGCCTCGGGGAAGAGGTGGGAAAGGGGGCAGGGCACTGGTGTTTGGTTTTGTGTGATTAGAAAGTTGGCAATTGTAATTGGAGCAGAAGGGTAGGGGGATGGAAACCAGGATGAGGAAAGGGGTGGATGAAAACAAAGGGGACAGACCGATCTATAACAAATAGAGGACACTCCCTTCCAAAACCTGGATTTGAATCCAGGAGTTCTGAGTCTCTACATATCTCTGTATCAGCAAATAGCTGTGAAACCCACTAGCAAAGTGTGTGTTGCAGCCTACTTTTTTGGGCCACACAGAGGATAATATTGCCATCAGTCTTGCACTACTGCAAACTAGGGACCTAGGGGTTACAGTGGACGAGAAGCTGGACATGAGTCAACAGTATGCCCTTGTTACCAAGAAGGCTAACGGCATTTCGGGCTGTATAAGTAGAGGCCTTGCCAGCAGATCGAGGGATGTAATCATTTCCCTCTATTCGACATTGGTGAGGCCTCATCTGGAGTACTGTCTCCAGTTTTGGGGCCCACACTACAAGAAAGATGTGGAAAAATTGGAAAGAGTCCAGAGGAGGGAAACAAAAATGACTAGGGAGCTGGAGCACATGACTTATGAGGAGACGCTGAGGGAACTGAGATTGTTTAGTCTACAGAAGAGAAGACTGAGGGGGGATTTGATAGCTGCTTTCAACTACTTGAAAGGGGGTTCCAAAGAGGATGGATCTAGACTCTTCTCAGTGGTAGCAGATGACGGAACAAGAAGTAATGGTCTCAAGTTGCAGTGGGGGAGGTTTAGGTTGGATATTAGGAAAAAAATTTCACTAGGAGGGTGGTGAAGCACTGGAATGGGTTACCTAAGGAGGCGGTAGAATCTCCTTCCTTATAAGTTTTTAAGGGCAGGCTTGACAAAGCCCTGGCTGGGATGATTTAGCTGGGGTTGGTCCTGCTTTGAGCAGGTGGTTGGACTAGATGACCTCCTGAGGTCCCTTCCAACCCTGATATTCTATGATTCTATAGATACTATCATACTGCTATTGCCATCATACACTCTATTAGTTAATTGGAGGTCTGTGCGTGGAATTTAAAGATCCAAATCCTGTTGATGACCCAAGCTGGGAGATTGCAGGTTCTTTATGATGTAATTTAAGTCAAGCACTTAGAAGTTAGGAAATGCCAGAATTAAGGTTGCATGCGTAATGTTGATTTGGCCCCCTGATGCATATGTATTTCCTGCATCTGATGAAGTGGGCATTCACCCACGAAAGCTTATGCTCCAATAAGTCTGTTAGTCTATAAGGCGCAACAGGACTCTTTGTCGCTTTTGCAGATCCAGACTAACATGGCTACCCCCTGATATTTAGAATTTTAATGTCCTTTTATTATTGATTTTTTTGGAAGTAAAATAAAAATAGTGAAGGTCCCATCTTTGAATGTGTATTCCTCCTTCAAGTCAATAATTTCGTTAGCATTGATTTTGTTAGATTTCTTGTTGTGAAATCGTTGCTTTGTGTAGTTTGGTTTTGTTCTTTGGGTGGGAAATCCACTGCTGAAATTGAAAAAATGACGCTGTCTATGAGGAGTTAATTAATAATAGGGTTATGAAATTTCTTTGTGGGAGAGATATAATTGCATGTGGATATTTCATAGTTGTATGCTCTGTTGGTTGTTCAGAGTCCTTTATAAGACAGTACAGGCATTTCCACATTGCAAATTTCCAACTTTTAACTTGGATGAACACTTTCAGAGGTGAGTGGGCATATAACTCAATCTCTTTGCCCATTCAGATATCTGGCCTCCTTACTGAGACTGCCACCCAGGTGACAATTCCACATTTTTTCTGCTGCAGCCCTCTTCTCACTATAATCCACCAAATTATTTCACAAAGGTCAACAAACAACCATCTTGTGGCAATAGCTCCCATTGATTACTACTGACTAATTCAAACTGCAGAAGTAGTGGTGAATCATCCATGATCAATTACAAAGCCACTTACAAACACACACAATAATAAGACGTATTTTTACTGACTCTCTGTTTATTGAATTGAAGATTGTATTTACATAAGCTACTTTCCAGAATCATTTAAAACAGGTCTGGTCCAAACACTGTTCAGCACAGTCAGAGGAGAACCCTACTTTGGCCAGGGAGGGGGTAAATAAAATAATAGTTCTCCTCCATCTCGAACTTCATCTACTGTAACCTTCCGAGGCCACTTATTAAGAATAATTGTAAGTTGGGTAGATCTAATGTTTTGAACATTATGATTCAATGTGAATACATAGACAATTCAATTGTATGGCAGATTATCTTCATGTAATTTCATGAACAGATTTTTTTGAACAAATAAATATTGTTCAGAGGCAAAAGGAAGATCTCAGCTAATACTCAGCCTTTTTATTTATGAATATATATTATTGTTAAATAATGTATTGTATTTGAAAATGGAAAGTCATTCTTAAGACTGTTGATACTACTACTGCTGTTTCTACTAACATGCAAATTTCTGAAATATATGTATTTATTGTCTCTCTTCTCTGTGCTTTGCCTGTATTGCAAGATTGGTTATCATAACGCACTGTATAAAATAACAGTAAAAGATCTTGCTGCACACCCATTATTTTTTGAAGCCTGAAACCTCTGTCCTTTTTGCAGCACCTTTTAAAACACTGATTCCCAGAGCCCTGTTCAGCAGCACAGGCTTCACTTAACAAACGAGCTCTACAAATGCAGGTTAAACTACAAAGTCTGTGGTTCAGTGACACAGGTCACTTTGAGCCCAAAAATACATGTTACTGCCTCCCCACCCCCCTCCGCTGGGGCGGAGGGGAGGGAAGCAGAATATTGCTATTTATGGGATTTCATTGCAGCTGTATTTGCTATTCACGGGAAGACTTATCAGAAATTGCCTGGTGTCCTGTAAGATAAATAAGCTGTGGTGCGACTGGATGCCAGCAGCACTACTATTTAAAGTGTGTGATGGGTATCTGTGGGGATGGGCTGAGTGTGATGTTTCTCTCTTGATGACTTCTGTAAATATTGAAACACTAAATGAGGGAAATCTCTACATGGTAGTTACTTTACTCTTTTGTGTAAAAGAAGAAATTTGCCCCTGTGAAGAGTACCAGCCCAAGGCCCATATACCTCTTAAATTTCACTTCTGCACTGTTAGGACTGCACATTGTAGTGAATGCAGTGCTCAGTTGGCAGTCCTGGGGGAAAAATGCAGCCTTGTTTCACATTGTTATTCCTTCTGGAACACTTAAAATGCTATGCAAAAGGGGCCACAAGCAAACTGACTATTCAGAGAAGTCTCTGCATCCCTCTTTGTGCCACGCAGCTTGTCTCTATACTAGCTCTGAATAGTCTTGGGCCTTTGTGAGCAGGCCAAATGCAGGTGCCCACAACCCAATGTTACACATACGCAGGGGCCCCATCCCTGCCAGATGATGGGGCACAAAGGGACAATGGTTCCTGTTCATGCTCATTAGTTTTTTTTACGGAAACAGTGAATTTCATTCTCACAGAACAGGAATAACACAGCCAGTGGCAGTACAACTTTTCCACACTATCCTGCCAATATACTTCAACCCTGATCTGACCTGGGAAAATCATGTTTAAAGAAAGAGGTTTTTAAGATGAAGTTCTTATTACAGAATTACCAACCCCAAATGTTCAAAAATCAGGAGACAGTCCCAAAATATGATGAGAAAAATCATTTAAAAAGTTAGACTTTAGGTAACATGACTCCAAAAGTAAGTAAAGCCCCAAATACTGCAAGATATACAATAAAATTGTAGGAAAATATGTTGGGCTTCTCTTCCTCATTTGTTCTGTCACTCTTTGCTAAGATTGCAGCATAATGCCAACTGCAGTGGGAGATATTTTTCATGTAGATAATTGACCATTTGGAAATGGACTGTAGCTACTAGCACATTTCAGATGGTCATCCAAATATGGTACCAATCACAAATTTGTACCAATCTAGGCTAGTTTCAAAATGGCAATTTAGAAGTGAAAGGCTCCAGACCCCATTACCAGGTGCCTGGTTTACCCCATCTGCCATTTCATGTGTCTTTTGGAAAGACCCAAGACAATGTAAGATATGCTGAAAAGCAGGTTACTAAATTGGACCTTTCAAAACAATTTTAGTTAGTTAAACACAGGTGGAATGAGGTTTAATGACGTGATAGAATGTACTTAATGAAAAACATTGGAAGGTAAGTGTGAATGTCCAGCAAAGGCAGCAGGCATATATGGATATGCATTAAACAGGATACTCTGCCATGGAGTAAGACAGTCTACAGCTGTAGAATACATGATGGAAAAGAGGGCTGGGAGAAGGTTAAAAGGCTCTGTGCTCTAAATTACTTTCTAACAGAAATGTTTTGGTGATTTATGAGAGATTTGGAACTTTTATGACTTCTGGGAAATGTTTTTTTTTATGGGAAACTACTTAGAATGCAGCGACAAACATATTTTTCTAACTAAATATATTATGTCTCTCAAGGTGCTGTACAGCAAAATAAACAATAAGAAAGATACATCAGACTAAAAGTCTCATTTCAGCTGGACACATCCCTAGGGGAAACCTTTCTTTGTGCTGCTCTTTGGATTTGAAAGGCAGCTGGATTGTTCTTTTTCCTCGGAGTAAGGCCCCAAACCTGCAAGGGACTGCACACTGATGGACTGCTTGCCTAAGCTACTCTCTGTTGAAAGTGATAGGGCTCCACATAGGTACAACAGCCTGCCCCCATGCAATCAATTGCAGGACGGGGGTCTTAATTTGTAACAGGGCAGGGACCAGAATGGAGGAGAAATATGCAAGTTAAACTTCACAGTCATCAGCTCTGTTCCTTGCAGTCATCCCCCTCTGCTCATTAAAGTGCATTTCTGCTCTGAAGAGCAATTATGTACGATATTGCATCTTTACACTCAACAGAACTTGTCACTGTGTGTACTCAGAGTCATGGTTGCTGGCTTTAGTGATAAAAGTAAGTTTTTGCTGATTTTTAGATCTGCTAGCCCTGAAGAGCCAATCCAGCTCAAGGAGAGTTAGCGGGATTCTATTCTTTTTGAATGTCATCAACAGAATTATTTACTAAATTGTAGCAAGTTACACATGTGCAAGCCCCTTGACAGTAGAGGGTTATACAATTGACTCTGAGAGACTCATCTGGGGTTGCACAACCTTTCTCACTGGTGATAAGCTGCAAAAAGCTTGATTCACAGAGACCTGGTTGAGTTCACAGGGCTGGCAAGTGGAAACAAACATCTTTTTACTTGTAAACATAGCACTTATGATATGTAAACTACCGAGTGACAGTAAAGATGAATGCTACATGCCATTTTTACAGAGTCACTTTTCAGCATATTAGGGTACTCTAAAGGCAATATCCTCCTCTCCAGTCTGCATGGCAGCTTTTGATTCCAATAGTTTGTGCTTCTATTTATATCAGTGGGAGTTCTCAGCATGTAAAGAAGAACATTCACACTGAGATTTGTCTTGCCTAAGTCTGAATAAAGATCAAGTTCAAAAGGTGCAGATTTTACTAGTACAGACTATAGAAAAAATATTAAGTGTTGTAATGTCAAAAGGAGTCCACTCCTGTCAACTATTTGGTTATCTTCTTAAAGCACTGAAATCAATCCCTGAAATAAAGTAAAAGTAGCCATATTGATCTGGTAATGGCCTAATTTTGAAAGTCAGTGAGAGGTTATAATGGCATTTTAATAAAATCCAGCAAATGCTGCATTTTGTTGTGAGTTGACATGCGGGCAGTGAGAGGGTGATGTGATTGCTCCCATCAATCTCAGGACTAGCGAGTAAACAGTGATAGGAATCTTCCCCAGGGTACAACTGGAAAACAACAAGATCATTCAAAAATACAAATTACTAGTCAATTAAATGTGGCAGTCTTGATAGTGGAAAGATCTTGTGGTTATCTTTGGTGCTGAGAGGAAAAAGGAGCAAGGCAGTGCATCTTTCAGTGTTGTAGTGCCTTTTAGGCACCTACAAAATCACAAGGATAATACAATGCATGGGGAGAGATAAGCGCCTTAGACTACGAGCCACACAACCAGCATACTAGGCAGGGAACTGCCTAAATTAGGAAATAGGAGATGTCCACAAGAAGAACCGTCCCATCTTCTTATAGAGTTGGGTGCCTAAGTCCAGGTTACAGAGAGGCACCCATCTCTGCTTGCAATCCACAAATGGGAAGCCCTCTTCTGGAGTCAGGTGGCTTAGGCACCTAAGTTGTTTCTTGCAGGAATGAATTAAGCCTCTGCCTCACTCCATGCCAAATGACTGGAGGAAGAGCTTATAACTTTTAGCCCAATGGTAAGCTTACTAAGCTGTGATGTGTGATCCGCAGGTTCAATTCTCCACTCAGATGCGGAGGGAGAGGAGGGAAAAAGGATTTAAACAGGGGTCTCCCTCAGCTTTCAGGCATGTGCTCTAACCACTATTGGATATTCTGATGTGGGGCTCCCTCACTCACTCCCCTTGAAGCTGTTCCACTTTGAATAAACATTTGAAAAGTCAATGGGTGAGAAATGGCAAGAGTGATTTTCTAGCCTGGTGTTTGAACATCCTCTGGGGAGGTAAGGAGGGTGCTCTAGTGGGAGTTCCTGGGTTCAATTGCACCCACGGAAATCATGAAACCAAGGGTGCAAAAACATCCTGGAGGGCAAGGAGCCACATTTCCTCCTTTGCATGAGAAACTGCACAGTTCCGCAGCCTAGGCCCTATGTCACTGTGTCGGTGCTCCTGGCCGTGTTGCTGTGCAATGATGTCAGAGTCACGTGCTGCTACCAGATCCCAAAGGGCAAAATCTGCTAGACGGAGCCCTGAGGCGATGCCATCACATATCCCAGGCTCCAGAAAGTAGGGACACTGAGAGAGGTACTGGACTCATGGTGGGGCCTCTCCCTACTCTGAGCATCCAGGTTCAGATGGTGAGCGGAGCTGCCTCTCGCATTGCATCCTGGGTGGGGTTTCTCGCCCCACAGTGAATAACTGGGCTCAGTGTAGTGCCCCCATTGAATCAACAGGCTATATTTGTCACTGGAGGTGGGAAACCTAGGGTCCGGTCCCTCTGCTCCATCAACTCTTTAATTATGTTTACACATCAGAACAGCTTCAACAGCAGAGACTGAGGGAGCCCCACATCAGATTAACCCATATCTCCATAATTAGAAACTGTACCTGAGTGGAGGGAGATCCTTGTTCAAATCTTTTCTCCCCCCCCCAGGCGGAGGGGGGAATTGAACCTTGGGCTCCCACATCTCAGGTGAAGATGCTAACCACTGGACTAAAAGCAAGAAGGTACACAACACCAACACTACCTTCTCTTCTGGCTGAATTTTGAATAGGACATGACCTCTGAGCCCACCTACCAGATCAGGCCCCATGATGAGATAGGTGGAGGAGTGCCTATCTTCACCTGGTTTGCAGATCGTTTTGTGGCTTATGTGGGAGACAGTGTCTGGACACCTCAAGGGAGGCAACAGTGCGTATGCCCAGAGGCAAAAACAGGCTCCTTGGGAGCTCTTACCCTGAAAGTTTAGGTGCCCACAGAGTTAGGTGCCTACAAGGTTAGATGGAAGCCAATGGGATGGTGCCTAAAATTGGACTATGTCTGGGTTTTTGGTACCCAAGTACCTTTGTGGATCTGGACATAAGTTCTTTGGGGCAGAACCATCTTTTTCTTTTGTGTTTGTATAGCATCTAGCACAATGGAGTAATGGTCCATGATTAAGGTTCCTCGGCTCTATGGTAATACAAAATAAATAATAATACTAATTAGGGCTGTCTCTGAATCACAGTTAACTCACATGAGTAACTAAAAAAAATTAATCATGATTTAAAAAATTAAGCATGATTAATCACAGTTTTAATCACACTGTTAAACAATAGAATACCAATTGAAATTTATTAAATATTTTGGATGTTTTTCTACATTTTCATACATATTGTATTGTGTTGTAATTGAAATCACAGTGTTTCAGTTACACTTATTTACACTTCAATTACACTTATTCAATTACATTACAATTATTATTTTTGATTAGAAATATTTTCAGTGTAAAAATGATAAAAAAAATAGTATTTTTCAGTTCAACTCTTAGACGTGCTGGAGTGCATTCTCTTCATTATGAAAATACAACTTACAAATGTAGATTTTTTTTGTTACATAACTGCACTCAAAACCAAAACAATATCAGAACCTACAAGTCAACTCAGTCCTACTTCTCATTCAGTCAATTGCTACGACAAACCAGTTTGTTTACACTTACGGGAGATAATGCTGCCCTCCTTTTATTTACAGTGTCACCAGAAAGTGAGAACAGGTATCTGCTTGGCACTTTTATAGCCGGCATTGCAAGGTATTTCGTAAGCCCCTTCACGCTCTGACCACCATTCCAGAGGACGTTTCCATGCTAATGATGCTCATTAAAAAATTATGCATTAATTAAATTTGTTACTGAACTCTTTGCGGGAGAATTGTGTGTTCATTTTCAGAACACTTTCACTGCAGATTTGACAAAATGCAAAGAAGGTACCAATGTGAGATTTCTAAAGATAGCTACAGCACTCAACCCAAGATTTAAGACTCTGAAGTGCCTTCCAAAATCTGAGAAGGACAAGCCGTGGAGCATGCTTGCAGAAGTCTTAAAAGAGCAACACTAAGATTCAGAAACTACAGAACCTGAGCCAACCAAAAAGAAAATCAGCCTTCTGCTGGTGACATCTGACTCAGATAATGAAAATGAGCATGCATCCGTCCCCACTGCTTAGCATTGTTCTCAAGCAGAACTTGTCATCAGCATGGACGCTTGTCCTCTGGAATGGTGGTTGAAGCATGAAGGGGACATATGAATCTTTAGCGCATCTGGCACATAAATATCTTGCAACACTGGCTACAACAGTGCCGTGAGAAAGCCTGTTCTCACTTTCAGGTATAAATGTAAAGAAGAAATGAACAACATTATCTTCTGTAAATGTAAACAAACTTGTTTGAGTAATTGGCTGAACAAGAAATAGAACTGAATAGACTTGAATGTGCTAAAATATTGTTTTATTTTCAGATGCAGGTTTTTTGTACATAATTCTACTTTTGTAAGTTCAGCTTTCATGATAAAGAGATTGCACTACAGTACTTGTATTAGATGAATTGAAAATACTATTTTTGTTTTTTTTACAGTGCAAATACTTGTAATAAAAAAATATAAAGTGAGCACTGTACACTTTGTGTTCAGTGTTGTAATTGAAATAAAAATATTTGAAAATGTAGAAAACATCCAAAATATAAAAAAACCAGTGTTCTATTATTGTTTAACAGTGCCATTCTACCCCCAAAAATTCAGTCAGAAATTTAATTAATGCATTATTTTCAGTTTCCAGACCTAACTAGAAGCTTAGTCTGTATTTTTTTGCAATTTTGTCTCAACTAATTGGGAAAATGAGAGATTCTTTAATCCTGCAACTCCTTCCGTTAGAATGGATACCAGTTCTTGTACAGAGATGCAGTGGAGTCTACAGGTTCGGTGCCTGCTCAGAAGTCTGACCATGCAGAGGCATTTGTAGGATGGGAAGGCCTTAAACTATACATTAGTGTAGGTTATAGAAGTGGTATTGCAAAATGGACTCGGAAATGCAGTCTATTTCATGTGGATACATTACTGAGCTTAACATTACTGAGCTTATTTGGAGTTTAGGAGGAAAGGCATTTCAAACAGAAAAGCAAAAGAGTCCCTATTACATTAGGTTTGGGGGAGGAAACATACTTCCCCCCCGTAGGTTAAAAGGCATCATATTCCTGTATTTAAAATGACTTATCATTCATATTAATACATAATATCCTACATGATTAAAACTAAAAGAATTTTAAAATATCTAATTTTATATATATATATATAAACTGCATTAGTTCACATCTGAATAAACCTGTTCTAACTTCCAAAATGAAAGTTACATTCAGAAAAATAGAAATCCCCTAATAGTCTTATAAAGTAACAGAAAAGAAAAATCAACAAAATATCCACGTAAGGCTTTCTATTAAAAAAATCTTCAGGTGACTGGAAGAAAAGTGAAATAGATATAAATAACGTACATATGTGTGTGTGTTAGCACTTCTCTGAATACACATAATCTGTGTTTGATGTGAAAGTTCTGGACTGTATTGTGACCATATTTTAGAAGAGCCCCGTGCCTTCAAAACCAGTCATCAGAATAAAGATAGCAGAACTGGATGTCTCTGGGTATCCTTTTTTGTAAAAAGAATGAGGAGTACTTGTGGCACCTTAGAGACTAACAAATTTATCTGGGCATAAGCTTTCATACTCAGGAAAGCCTGCATTTTGGGAACCTGTCACTAATGCATGGATAAAGAGAAGAGTTTGGGTTCAGGGTTTAGCTTGCTGAATTTTGAGTGCAACAGAAGAATCCAAACCAGAACTCAAACTTCCCACATTTGCTCACCTCAAACAAAATATTACTTGACAGTGTCCTTTTAAATAAAATGGTGAGATGATAGCAGAATCTGGAAGTGCCATTTTGCAGTTCATTGCATAGAGCCGTACTTATATAAATTCTTCTCTATTGAATGCGCAAGAGCTTAATGCTGGACAACTTCTAGGGGAAGCTATGTGTTGTTTCTTGTATTGAGGTAATACAATTAAGCCAAACCCAGGAGACACAGCAAGTATTGTAAATCTGAGATATTAAAACTATTAATAAAAAATATTAAAATCCAGTGCTTTACTCTGAAAATACCTTTGTTTTTAGACCTAGAGAAGAAAAAATAGCTCTGCATGAGGCCTGTAATCTTCCATTTAGACAGATGTACATTATAAAGAGTAAGTGGATTTCTTATAAACTAAAAAGGTGGAAATTCTTAATACTGTAGCGAATTGTCTAACATAGTGGTACAAGATATATAGCAAAAAAGAAGGCCTGATTTTAAGGAATGCTGGGCTCCCACAAGTCCAGTTGAAGGTATTGAGTGTTAACTGTCTCTGGAAGTCAGCCCCTAAGCGTTAATACTCTGTTTTTTATAGGTATATCATGTCTATTTATCACTGTATTTCTAAAGTGCGCAATCATTGTGGCGTCTCCCAGGGTACTTAACAAAATCAGATAAACCATGGCAACTGAATAATAATGTGGTTTGAAAGGAGAAGCCATTAACAAAAATAAATGCATTTTCTTCACCAGCTACACAAGTTAAAATTCATGCCAGGTTTTAGCAGTTTGAATACTTCAAAAAAGAATTTTCAAAGAGAATATGTAATGACTAACTAATTATCCATTCCCTTTTCCTCCTAGAAGATTAAATGAAAACTACAGTATAATGGAACATAGGTATTTTCACATCAGATCAGACCAATTGTGTCCAGTATTCTGTTTCTGATAGTGACCAGTTCCAGATGTTTCAGACTAAGCTGTTTGTTCCCCACATAGAAAATGATAAAATGATATGCTTATGGGGGACTTTTCTTCCTGATGCCAGGAAATTAGTGGTGGGTTTCTGTCCTGGAGCTTGAGGGTTTCTATCTCTCATACATTTGTATACCATCTATTGTAACTGTAGATGTTTGTGTCACTTACATAAATATGTAGTTCTATAAAATCCTAGTGAGTTATTAGTTTCAATAACATCTTGTGGCTGTGCGCCCCCTATCTTATGCATTGTGTAGAAAAGTAATTTTTTTCATTAATTTTAGATGTGTTGCTTTTCTGTGTCATTGGTTGCCCTCTTGTCCTAATATTTTGAGAGGGTAAATAATAGAGCTGAACTTCTCTCCACTGTTTATTATTTAGTATACTCATTTTATTTGTCTGCTTTTTAACAAAATAATCTTAATATTTATAACCTCTCTTCAAATAGAAGGCTTTCCGTGCCTCAGATCTTTTTGATTGTCCTCATCTGGACACCATAATGAATGTAAGAGCATGTCTATTTTAGAGTATATAATAGTACTATCATGGGCCAGAACTCCCACTGGCATAAAAACAGCACAGCTCCAATGACCAATGGAACTACACCAATCTATATCAACTGAGGATCTAGTCCTACATTTATTTAGTACCTTTACATGGAACACATCATGGGCCAACATCAGTACCAGGTCGAGTGATTGACACCACCGACCAGAGAAATAACCCATTTCCTTCCCCGATGAACTGAGGGACACACCAACCCATGTACTTATTTTCTACACCACTACAGACTTGTCCTCTTTATACATTTCATGGGTGGCAAACCCCAGCCCACTTATTCACTGATGCTTTAAAATCTCTCATATCCCAATCTGGATCTATGCTGGTTGTGTGATATACATATACCTCATGAACCTTGTAATCGATACTTGAAATCCCTCATAACCCAAACCTGATCCCAGATGTAGAGTACCTTCCTTCTTAATTTGTGTATATTTTGATTTTAAACATTAATTTTAATAACATTTTAAAATTTGTTTTCTATCCATTTCTTAGTACATTATAACATCTTGTTTGATTTGCTTTTGTACCTTCAGCTGAAATTTTCATTGAGTTACCCACAGTGATGCTCAGGTTTCTTTCTTAATTGGTTACAGTTGATTTACAATCCATCAATGTACAGAAGTAATTCAGATTAATTCTTTGGCCTTGCTTTTCCATTAGTTAACTTTACAAATATTATCCATGTGCACTGAATTTTGTCTGCCATCCTATTGCCAACATTGTTCACAATCTTTTGTTGTGATGAATATCTTAAATTTGTGTTGCCCACAAATGTTGCCATTTCATCCATTTAATACTCTGCCTCTTTTCTGGATCATTTAACAATGCTTGTTCTAATACAAAGCAGTGACACTGGCAAACCAGCCAACCTGCATATGACCCATAACAACTTAACAAGAGGCATTACAATTGTATCAGAACAATTCACTTGTATGTGAATATCAAAGAGATGTGCTAGACCAGCAATCACTAACCCATTCATTATAGTATGTGACAAAGCTCTGTCCTTATCTTCGTGGATTCTGCATTTCCTGGCAGATTTCACTAGCCTCAGAGGCTCACTGTGACCCTCCATGTAGCCCTTCACTCTCCAGAGACAAGGTCACAGCCAATTGAGCCATTTCATCATAAGCCAGTGTGGAGAAGCTATCCTTCCTGGCACAGTCTCTGTTGTCTCCCAGTCTCAGTGATTAATTAGGGGAGGTAGAAAGTGGGGAGCCCAGGCCCACCCTCTATTCCAGGCTCCAGCCCAGGGACCCTAATAGTATCAGCTAAGATGGCTGATCTTTTATCCACAAAACACAATAGAATTCCCTGGGCTACTTCCCCACAGCAGTCCCCACTTCTTCAAACTCCACTTCACCCTTACCTCAGGGCTTCCTTCCTTGTGTATGATATGGCTATCACTCAGTCTCACCAACAGCACAACTTCTTCCCACAGCTCCTGACATCCACACCCACCTGACTAACTGGAAGGCTTTTAACTGGTTTCAGCCAGTCCCTGATTGGCTTCCGGTGTCTCAATCAGGCTAGCTGTTTCTACTGATTTCTAGATGGTTCCAGTGGTACCAAGGATTTGTTTAGCCTGAGACTCACATATCTGTTCATCAGCACTTTCCTATAGCCATCTGGCCTTGCCCCATCACAAGTAATAGAAATCAAGGGGAGATACTAAATACCCATCTGTTTGTCTGCATTCCTGTATCCTATTCAAAGTTTACCAGTGTAACCAAATTAGATGTTAGATGCTAAATCCTTTTCATGTCTTAATTGCCTTACATTATGTGTGCGACTGTGTTCAGTTAACCTTAAGATCAAAAGATGTGAGACACTACAGGAAACTAATAACATTATCTACATTGTCTTCAGCTTATCTCTCCCTATTATAATGAATGACTGGCTGTTACCTTATGTAAATGAGTGTAACTAAATTACCTGTGTATCCATAGGAAATTGAATGTTAACTTCAAAGTGGTGGGTCAGCGTGTCCTCAGCAAAGAAGAATCCTCAGTCACATGCTGTGCCCAAAATATTTGACAGCCTACTTCAGCTATAAAAGTGAAATGTTGGGCCTGATCCTGCATCTCTAGTCTGCTGAACTTTAAACAGGGACAGGTTCAAGCCATGGGACTGGGATCTCTAAGCAGTTACTTGGAAAACCCTGGAAAGTCTAACAGATTCTACATCTGAGCTGCTTTTGGATGCTAACCTTTTGGGATGATTCTGGAGAGACTTTTGCAAGCCAGCAGACTCATCCATCCCTGCTACAAATCTGATCTAAGGACCTTACAAGCATTTGTAATGTCTATAATCTTTTAACCATTATGATAACTCTCTTCTTTTATTACTACATCTTTAGTTAGTTTAATAAGGATTGGCTGACAGTGTGATATTTGGGTAAGATCTGAAGTGCATATTGACCTGGGGGTAAGTGTCTGATCCTTTGGGATCAGTAGAACCTCACATATGGTGAACTGGGTTCTCAGTAACCTCTCATTATATTAGACCTGTTTGACTAGATGGAGCCAAGGGTTGGAATGCCTAAAGGGGACAGTGTTAGGCTTGTTAACCAGTCTGGTACAACAGAAGCTCTTTTGTTACTGGTTTGGTGAATCTAATTCTGGAATGAACCATCAGTTTGGGGAGACTGTCTGCCCTGTTTCTTGGAGTCTGTTCTGAGCATGGCGTTCTCAGTGTGGCACATCCCAGCCACTAACATCACAAGAGCCTTGGGGCTCTTCTGCTTGCAACCTCCTTTCATACTGATGAATATATATGCCTATCTCTTTGTTTACTATCTTTCAGTCTGTTTTTAATGCCCTACAGAACTTTACTTCTCTCTTCTTATCCAGTGTTATTCCAGATGTGACTGAGGTAACACTTGGGACATTCTGATAAGATGAATTATTATCTTATTCTTGATCAGAAAAAAAATACATCAAAATGAAACTGGACCAAAATTATATTTAATATATTTAAAAATAAATATTACAAATGCAAACCTGAAATATTGACATTTAGTAAAAAAAAATTATCACCATCCATAACTACCACTGTTCTTTTTCTATTGCAGAATTTTGAGTAAACACTTAGAAGGCTTAACTGACCAGAGACTACCTACTTTGTGTCATCGGATAAGAGTAGCCTTTAGTTATTGGAGCTTATATAATAAAACGATAAGTAAGAGAACTTGTATATCAAAGATGGTAAATATTACACTGATTTTCACAAAAAGAAACAGCTCTTTTTAATGGCTTCTACCCTGAGAGGGAAGTTAATCTGCATAAAGAATACATGCCAAAAATTGTCAGTAATAATCTCAACCATCTGCTAAAAAATAGAGCAAGCCATTCATTTTGAAGAGCTTGATAAAGGTCATATAATCCTCACAGGCTAATTAAGTATGGGGTCCTGACTGGGGCTTTAGTCAGTTGTGTAAACTTTGCTACAGTGTCCCCCTTTTATAACATCATCCCTGGGAGATGAATATTTTAAGTGAGGTCTCTTACATATTCTACCAGAGTGGTTCTCAACCTTTCCAGACTACAGTACTCCTTTCAGGAGTCGGCTTTGTCTTGTGTACCCCAAATTTCACCTCCCTTAAAAACTACTTGCTTACAAAATCAGGCATAACAATACAAAAGTGATACAACACACTATTACTGAAAAATTGCTTATTTTCTCATTTTGTCTGTATGATACTTTAGTTTGTATTGATTTTGGTAGTTCTTTTAATGTAGCCTGTTGTACAACTAGGCAAATATCTAGATGAGTTGATGTACCTCTGGAAGACCTCTGTGTACCCCCCGGGGTATATGTACTCCTGGCTGAGAACTTGAAAAAAGAGAGTATTTATATAAATGCCTGTGTGTGTGCGTGTGTGTGCGTGTGTGCGTGTGTGTGTGAATTCTATGAAAGTACTCACAAAATAAGCTACTAAGTACAGGAGTAGGCTCTGGCCCCCAGGTATTACATTTATATGATTTCTTACACATTAGTATCAAAGACTTCTACTACTTTTCCTCTTCACTAGCCTCAAACCATCTCCAGGTCATCCTATACACACAAAACAGTCATTTGGAGACAACACCTATAAGTCCAGCTATTTCTTCCAACCCTAACTGTCTAAGCAATGCAAATACATGACCACCGTCACATTTTGACTGTCACTAACATGACCCTAAGCATAAGTGCATGACTTTGTGGTTACTACTTTGAAACATTGGATAAGTAGCTTACTGCCAGTGAGCCTCTCTCAACTGGATATTCTCCAGGTCACAGTACATACAATGTAAATGTTCTGTTATTACCTGGGTAATCTATTACAGATGTCATACTACAAAAAATTCACTTATTAGATAATGAAAAAGCTTCAAAATGTCACATCCAGGATACCCATTAGTGGTGAGCCAACACCATTCAAAACATGGACTGACAACATTCAGGAGACAAAGACCTCTGGAACATGTGCTCCATCAGTTCACACTCTTCAATGGCATATAATTTCACAATGTTTTGCCCTCATATGATTTTTCTCCTTTTAACAAACTTGTCCTTTTCAACTAGTCATATATGAGAAGCAAGAACATACAGCCAGAATAGCAGTGGTTTTCCAAAGCCTGTGGAATTGGACATCAGCAAAAAGTTATGTGCCAATAAAAAAAAAACTATGGGTACTGTAGTTGTGCTGCTCATGGGTGAAGGTCTTCACAGATCCCATGAGCACTGTTTCTTTCATGTCCACCATTCCATAAGTTAATCTGCCAAACTAACCTGTTCAAATTTGGTTTTTGAGTTGTGGTTTTCCCCTGTCCAGGGACAGCCAGTGCTTCACTTCTTTATATCTTCCCTAGGCACTGAAGTGTGGAGTGAAAGACAGAGGCTTGATGTTTGTGAATGGACACCAGCAGGTAAGTCTGAATCTACTGAAACCCACTCTCCTAATTCATGACTGGTAATACACTTGTGTCCTCTCAACATTAAAGCTTTCCATCCACGGAATCATTGAGGCTAACACCTCACACACTGAAGGTGTACCCCAACAATTATGACCCTTAAAGACCCCAGGGAAATATTACTCTTGTACCCTTCTTTCAAATTGTGTGTACTCTTTATTTTAAAACAATATTTTGTGCCTAAGATATTTATCTGTTTATACTTATAAAAACATGTATTGGTGCCCATCCTGTGTCCTGGGTGTGATGGTGCACCTCATAAAGCTTTATGGAAATATGCTTATAAATGTACATATATAACATAAATATAACATAACTGGAATATGTTTTATGCTACATATGCCATGTAACATATCCCTGTAAAGATTATGAGCTACTGAATCTATTCCTCCTATTTGTATGCAGTTATGAAGTTATGAATATTGGCTGTGTACCTGATTAATTTCTAAGTAGCCTTAATAAAGCATTTGGTCAGCTTCTTGAGAAAGGAATGTGCAAGTTAAGTGCCCAATTGAGAAGCACATAACAGACAATGGACCTTGGGAGGCTCCAATCCACATAAGAAGTCTACCTGAGGATGTTCAAAGTAGCATGTGAACAATGGCTGCAACCTGTAAATTTTGAATTATGCGTGGATGTGTGACTTGCCCGTGTGACACCAAATCTCCATTTTGTAGCTGTATTCTACACAGTGGAAGGAAGGGGTGTTTACCCACAAGAGAAAGTCTATTTAAACCTCTTGGAGACCCCTCCATTTTGTCTTCAGATGGCTTAAGATATAGCCTCTCTCTCCCCATCCCAAAGGATATCAGAAAGAAGCTGGAACAAAGGACAATAACTACAGGGGGTATGAGTGACTGCTGGACCCAGACTAGAGGGAGACTAGTCTGTAAAAGGAAGCTTACTGGAACACCACTAAGGGTGAGGTTTTATCTGTATTCAGTTTTATTATTGTATTAGTGATAGACTTGTGCGTTTTATTTTATAGGTTTGTCTGTTACTACTTGGAACCACTTATATCCTACTTTCTGTATTTAATAAAATCACCTTTTATTTATTAATTAATCCAGAGTATATATTAATACCTGGGGAGGGGCAAACAGCTGTGCATATCTCTCTATCAGTGTTATAGAGGGCGAACAATTTATGAATTTACTTTTTACAGGTACTTTATACAGGGTAAAACAGATTTATTTGGGGTTTGGACCCCACTGGGAGTTGAGAATCTGAGTGTTAAAAACAGGAACTTTTCCTAAGGTGCTTCCAATCAAGCCTGCATCTGTTAGAGCAGTGGTCTTCAAACTGGGGTGCGTGCACTCCCAGGGGTGTGTGAGACCACTCCCAGGGGTGCGCGGCCCTGGCAGCTGGAGGAGCCATGCGTCTTCTCTGCAAGTGCCACGGTGGCCCTGGCGGCAGGAGGAGCAGGGCGGCTCCTCCTGTCCCTGGGGGCTGCTGCAGCGCTTGCAGAAGAGCTTCCGGGGCAGCCCAGCTCCTCCTGTCTTATTGGAAACCTGGGAGGTTTCCAATAAGTTAGGAGGAGCCAGGCTGCCCCAGCAGCTTCTCTTCAAAAGCTGCGGCAGCATCGGCTGGAGGAGCCGCACGCCGCAGCTGCTGCCCCAGGAGCCGGAAGCCGTGCGCCACAGCTGAGACCCAGCCCCAGGAGCCGGAAGCCGCACGCCGTGGCTGAGACCTGGAAGCCGTGCGCCGCAGCTGAGACCCAGCCCCAGGAGCCAGGTGCCACGCGCTGCGGCTGCAGCCCTGGCCAGAGGAGCTGCGTGCCGCGGCTGCAGCCTCGGGAACTAGGAGCTGTGCGCCACGGCTGGGAACTGGGAGCGCCACGGCGAAGCGCCAGGACTGAGCGTCATGGCGGAGATGGGCCCTAGGAGCCAGGCACCGCAGTGGGAACCAGCCCCAGGGGGGCAGTTAGGGGACAAGGAGCGGGGGAGTTAGAGGGGTGCAGTTGGGGGGGAAGTGGGAGAGAGTGGCTTGATGGGGGCGGGGCTAGGGTGGGGCTTCCCCATGGGGGTGCCTGCTCAAAAAAAATTTGTACTAGGGGGTGCGCAGTCAAAAAAGTTTGGAGACCCCAATGTTAGACGACGTGGTTCAGACCTGGGTTTGCAGCAGGCTAAACGGGTCTGGCTCAAACCCGGTAGGACACTGAAATCCCAAGCTGCCAGGGCAGGAAAACAAGGGCAGAAGTAGTCTTGGCACATCAGTTGGGAACCTCAGGGGGTTTCTGTGATCCAGCCTGTCACACTGGGCATCCAGCTCTGTTGAACCAAAATGGGGAGCAAGTTTCAAAGTTGAAGACCCCTCATGGAGAATACCCTGCCAGCAGCTCCTTCTTATGCACAGCAAAGCAGTGCAGCTTGAACGGATATCAACTGCAGCAGTATGGTCTGGGGAAAGAATTGATCCTTCAGGTGAACAGGTTTCAAACCATTTATAGATTTATAGATAAACACCAAACACCTTAAAGTCCACCTGGAAGCTTACTGGAGTCCAGTGCAGATAACAGAACACAGGTGTAATTTGTATTTGGTATGAAACTGCGCTCAGTAAGCAAGCAGCCACATTCTGTAAAAGTTTCAGTTTCCTAATGGTCTCAAGGTACAGCTCCATTTAGATATCATTACACCTAATTTCAAGGTGATAAAAGCATGGATAACTACGGCAAAATCTGCGTCATCATAAAGAACAGGCCACACTCCTCTCACTACGCACAGATGAAGAATTTGTATCAGTTCCTTTCTACCAGCTTATAGTTGGCGCATTTGTAACTGATGTGTGTTGAAGGGGATTTATGGGTACCCACTGAATACCAGGGTCTACATAGGTCTAGTAGCTTAATTAGCTACAGTGTCTTTGGATATAATAAACTATTAGGTATCCAAAACTGTTCAGTGTACCAGGACACATCTGATGACTCTAAAAGTGTGTGTGTGTTTCATTACTGTACTGAATAGTAACAATCAGCATGAACACCGTGAGCTACATCAGTCCAGTTCCTGTTTGTCTAGTGGAAGCCTTATTGTTATACTAGCTAGGTGCAAGAGCATGCAGTGAGTACTTGCACTTCACCTGCTGTGTATGAGAATTCTAATAACATTGTGAGCCAATATCATGCATGACAAGCATGATTTTTGTTCTGTTTTCTCACTCAGACCTACTCTTTCTGAAAGTGAATCTGCCAAGACACAGCCCTAAAAGAATAAATTTAGAGTGAAGGACTAACACGGGGAATCCATGAAATGAAAAAAATACAATATTTTTGTTTCCTCAATCTGATTAACACATCAAATACTACCAGATAATAGCACTGGGTAAACAGTCTGCACCGCTGTTCAAATAATAAAATAGAATGCTGGCAATTCTAACAGATTTTAATTCCTATGAATCCCCAGCAACCCCTGGCTGCTAGAAATGAAAATGTCTGTACACTAGCAGAGGTCAGACAATAGTTATCAAATCATATTTTCAGAAATATAAAACTGAAGCCCCAAACAGTTGCAGTTACTAAAATCCAGACCCTAAACCACTCTATTAAATGGGATTTTTGCCATTGAGGTCAAGGAGAGCACAATCAGGTCCTAAAATCCTAGAGTACTTTGTTATACATGTTGCACTATAACAGCTGCACATATAGAGAGAAGACGATCATGCAAATATAGCCAAAGAATATACATATCCATAATGAAGAATTATTATTCAGGATGATACACTGGGATATAATAAAATAGATTAAGAAAGGGAAAATTAAGGGTGAATATCAAGAAAAACTTATTGACAGTGCAATACATTGGCTATGGAATAGTTTCCCAAAGGAACTGATAGTAGCCCCATTCCTTGGGACATTTAAAATTAGTGGGATAACACTAAAAAAAATGTTGTTTGGGGAACAATACATTGGTAGGGAATTGGACTTGGTGTCCGAATGCCTTTTCTCACCTTTAATTTTTATGTTATTTTATGACAATACAAAAAAAAGAAGGGATACAGATGAGTGTTCTTATTAAATTATAATTGGGTTAATTATATTCTGCCCATCTACATTCACTGATCACTTTAATTAGGTAAAGTAAACTTGTTCACTACCAGTTTTAAAACTGGTTTCTCCTAAATCCTTTCCTATTCTAAAAGCATGATGTAGTGTTACTAGGACAATCAATAAACAATGTGCCTATATGTTTGAAATATGCCAACCAGCCTGTACCATATGCTGCAAATTGGTAATGGCCTAGTGTCATAGAGTCATAGACCTTAAGCTTAGAAGGGACCATTATAATCATCTAATCTGACCTCCTGCACGCACCCACCCACCCACTCCTGTAATAACCCCCTAACCTATGTCTGAGCTATTAAAGTCCTCAAATCATGGTTTAAAGACTTCAAGGTGCACTTCAAGGTGCAGAGAATCCTCCAGCAAGTGACCCGTGTCCCACGCTGCAGAGGAAGGTGAAAAAACTCTCAGGACTTCTGACAATCTGCCCTGGAAGAGAGAGCTGGATGGTCACTGTGACATTAATTCAGTAACCAATTTTTCACATGCAGCAGAATGGAGGAGAAACATGTGTGATTTAAGATGGGGAAGTATCATTATGTGTATCTTCCTCACACCTGGTGTTCAGGAAAATCTGACAATTCTCCCTATCTGGCTCCTCAGTGCGGTGTTGCATTCTCAAGAATTTTCAGCTGTGTTTCTGTTTTCACGCTGAGAAGTGAATCATTTGACATTTCAGCGAACTGATGTCCGGAGCAGGCATACATTTTCGGGTGGTATTGCGTCAGATATCTGTGAGATGGGTTGAACCTGACACAAGCTGGCAAGCCTAATTCATAGGTGTAGGGAAAGTATAGCCTCCTAGGAGCCTCTTCCCACCCCTAGTCTTGACTAACGCCCTTTTCACTAACTTTCATTACAGTACAGGGTATTCTCTGTCTCCATAATGATTCTGCACCTAGTATAGCTAATACACATCAGCTATTCATTCTACTCAGTTGAATATTGTTGTCATCTGACATGGCCTTCATTTCAGTCAGGGTTGGGATAATCTGCCAACAGGTCTCAAACATTTCCCTAGCAGGACTAACTTTTTGACTGACAAATAATGCTAGCTGAAAAATGCCATATTTTCCATGGGAAATTCTGAGATTTCAAAATTTGGTGTCGTCCTGAATCAGGACAAAATAATTGACATCCTGAAATTTTTCATATAACAAAAATATTTAAATTTTAATTTATATTATAGTCTAGCATAAAAGTCAAAAGGGTGAAGTAGACATGAAACTGTGATACTGGCAGACCTGGTCATGCTAGAGTGTATTCAGGTCTATTTAATTTTGTATTAGTATAGATCAAAGTAATGATTAACTGTATAAGAGTGTATTGGGTATTTAAACTTCATGAAAACTAATTTGCATTAGTTATTAGTTTGCATTACTGTGTGGCAAGATGGACTCAAATTTTGCAGCCAGGCTCCTGGTTTCTATAACATTTTGGTGAGACACGGTTGAAATTCTGTGACAGAATAAGAAAATAAATAATAGAAAAAGTACAGCATATCTCTGTAGTGAGGGCAGTGTGGAGCCATCCAACCACAGGAAAAATTGCAAAATAAAAAAAAGTAATGTTTTAAAAATTGCAATATGTATGACTAGCTCTAATATTGATTCCTCTTGCTACCTTGCTGCTTACTCTGTCTTTTCTCGGTCTTCTTACTCTTTATTAATATGGAATAGACTGGGCAGGAGGATTGCAAGTTAATACTGACACCAATAATCTTTCTCCCGTCAAATCTTCTCTCTTTGACTGAGAATGTATTTAATCTGTGAATGTTTTTTGTTTTTGCTTTGAACACAAGCCATTAACAACCATGTCTAGAAATTTGCTCATCCATCTTTGCTCTTTTTATCAGTTGTAACCTGAATAAGCTTTTGCTGATAGCACTAAAGAATTTAGTCGAACTATGAATTAATTCCAAGAAACACATATTGAATTAAGGAGAAGAATGTAGATGGCAGCAAAAGAGCCTGTAGTTTTCAGAGTTACATTGCAGAAAAGTAAATTAGCACTGGAGTCATAACTAATTCAAACCATAATTGTACTGTTTAAGTACGCTGAAATGTGATGCACCCTCTTTGGTCAGAAAAGATTTCATAACACAAATAAGCTAAAAAGAGAGTCAGACTGAACCTTGGTGTAACCCCAGTTATTGCCTTGGAGTTGCAGCTACATGCTCAGTGTTGAATATGTACTAATGTGCCTCTATGAAGCTTGGAATGAAGTGGGTCTTAGCCCACGAAAGCTCATGGTCCCTAAAATCTGTTAGTCTATAAGGTGCTACAAGACTCTTTGTCGCTTTTGCAGATCCAGACTAACACGGCTACCCCTCTGATACTAGTCATTTGTGGGGTTGATGACACAGTTACAAAAGAGTTGGCTGAGGGGATCTCTGGCCTGCTTATGTAAATTTTAATCAAATCTTGGAATACTGGGGAAATTCCAGAAGACTGGAAGAGGTTAATGCTGTGTCAATATTCAAAAAAGACAAGTGGGATGTCCCAGGTAATTATAGGCTGGTTAGCCTGACATCAGCCCTGGTCAAATTAATGGAAAAACTGATAAAGGATTAAATTAATACAGAATTAACAGCTGGCAATATAATTAATGTCAGTCAACTTGATTTTATAGAAAATGGATCTTGTCAAATAAAACTGATTTTATTTTTTGATGAGATTACAAATTTGGTTGATAGAGGTAACTACATAGAAGTAATGCACTTAAACTTTTGTAAGGCACTTGACTTACTACCATATGACATTCTAATTAAAATATTAGCACAGTACAATATCAATAAAGCACACATTAAATGTGTTAAGAACTGGCTAACTGAAGGATTTCAAAAACAGTTGATGGAGAATCATCATCAAATGGAGGTGTT
This sequence comes from Dermatemys mawii, assembly GCA_007922305.1. Classification (NCBI taxonomy): domain Eukaryota; kingdom Metazoa; phylum Chordata; order Testudines; family Dermatemydidae; genus Dermatemys; species Dermatemys mawii. The sequence continues at coordinate 34,404,092 of ML677333.1, forward strand.
TTTAATGGGGTTCCGCAGGGATTGGTACTAGGCCAGCTCTACACAATATTTTTATTAATGATCCAGAAGTAAATATAAAATCACTGCTGATAAAATTTCCCAATGACACGATGGTGGAATGATAAATAATGATGAGAACAGGACAATCATACAGAGTGATCAGACTTACATAGTTAGCTGGGCTATTCCAACAGAATGTGTTTTAATACAACCAGATGCAAGGAGCAAAAACTGCAGGACATAAATACAGAGTGGGGGAGTGGATCCTGGAAAGCAGCAACTCTGAAAAGGACTTAGAATCATAGAGAACAAGTAACTGAACATCAGCCACTAGTGTGATGCTGTGCCAAAAGAAGCTAATGAGATCCTTGGATGTGTAAACTGAGGAGTAGTGAGATGATTTTACTTTTGTATACAGCACTAGTGAGACTGATACTGGAGAACTGCATCTAGTGCTGGTGACCACATTTCCATAAAGAATGTTGAAAAATTGGAGAGGGTGCAAAAATGAATTGAGAGCTGGAGAAGTGCCTTATGGTAAGAGAATTAAAGAGCAAAAGCTGCTTAGTATTATCAAGAACAATTAAGAATGACTTGTAATTCTCCTTTTATCACTGGCTTTGCACCTGCATGATGTGTAAACAGAAGAGGGGTAGTTGAAAAACGTGGTAAACAGTGGCAAAGTTTGCAGATGATAAAACATTATTCAAGATAGTTAAATCCAAAACTCTCTGTGATGAGTTACAAAGGGATCTCACAAAACTGGACAACAAAATGCCAGATGAAATTTGATGTTGATAAATGTAAAGTAATACACATGGGAAAACATAATCCCAACAATACATACAAGTCTAAATTAGCTGTTCCTACTCAAAAAAGAGATTGGAGTAATTGAGAATAGTTCTCTAAAAATATCTGCTCAATGTGAAATAGCTGTCAAAAAAGCTATCAGAATGTTAGGTACCATTAGGAAAGGGATAGATAATAAGACAGTAAATATTATAATGCCATTCCACACCTTGAATACTGCATTCAGGTCTGGGAGCCCCAACTTAAAAAAGATATCTTACCACTGGAAAAAGTACAGGGAAGTCCAACAAAAATTATTATTAGATGGAACAGCTTCCACGTGAGGAGAGATTAAAAAGACTGGCAGTGTTCAGTTTGAAAAAGAGATGACTAAGAAGGGATATGACAAATGTCTATAAAATCATGAATGACCTTTTCTTTCTGTCCACACTTTTAAAACTCTAATTCAGAACCTCAACATCTCATATCATCCTGACTGTAATCTTCTCTGCTTTACTCTCCCTAGCACTCACATTGCCCTTGGATTAAAGAAGAAACTACTCTGGGTATGAGTACAGCTGTCAACATTTTTGCCAGCCCACTGGAGGAGAGGAATGCCACTCTAGGTCAGGAGCTCACCTTATCCACATTGAGACAGCACATTGGCTCAGAATCAATTGGCTGGCACAGATATGGTGCTAGGAAGACGACTATGAGCTTAGGCAGAGGACACATGTTCCTGCTGCAGCAAGGAGCAGTCCCAAATGCAACCTGGACCCAGTGCTGGCTTGGCCCATGGATCAGGCTGGCGTACAGCTGCAGCCAGGCTGGAAGGGTAGCCCAAATCCAGCAGAGGAGCTGGCTAGCACAGCAACCACCAGGATGCACAGCTGGAAGACTGGGGAGATGCGGATTCACCACTCTGAGCTTACAGCGCACCCAAACACTAGCAACCACTATAATGGGCAGAAAATAATTTATTCTGGGACTTTTGGCTGGTTGGCCGATTCTATTCTAAATCATGTTAGGTAGTAGCAGTTCGAATATTTAGGTGCTTAGTAAATTGTGGTATTGAGGAGAGGGGCAGGGAGATATGTATGAGTCCCATAGGTGCCCTCGAATGGTGTCTTGTACTGAGATTTTTTCGCTGGCCAGATCAAAGTCTTAGGTACATCTGAGTGCAACATTTAATTCTGGGGTTCATGGCTGCCTCTGAAAAGATTGTGGAAAGGCACCAAGGCATTTGGGCCTAGTGAGAGGCAAGTGGAATTCTCCCCACCTAGGCACACAGATTGGAATTAGAGAGATGCACAACAAGCTGGGATCCCCCACCACACATCCTACGAACCAAGGAGAGAGAACAGAAAAACGTATGTTGTTAAATGTTAGAGATATGGGGTGAAATGGGGAGCATGAGGGGGGCAGGAGTAGCAGTTTCCTGAGAGCTCCTACAACTAAACTCCACCCTTTTGGGATACCAGAAAGAAGAGACAAGATAGGTTGGGCAGATCTTAATAATGGCCTTACTCACAATGAGTGGTGTCTTACTTCACAAGTATTTCCACTGTCTTCGGTAGGACTAATCATGGAGTAAGGTACTATTCAACATGAGTAAGAGTTATCACAGTCTGATCAACCTTCTCATTTTTGGTTTGCTTTGATTGTCTGTAACATAATTTAAAATGTCCACAATGCTATCATAATTACACTTCAGAGTTAATACCTCACTGACATAAATGTGAGTGGGTAGCTCAACTCACTGGCATTGCACATTAATTTAAAGCAAACCTGGTGGTTATTAAGAGCCCCAACCATATAGTAATTCTTACTTGTGTGAGTCAGTGAAGTCAAAAGTTACTACTTAATTTGATACCTATGTGAATAATGATTTCCATTACTGGACTTTCAGGCTTTGTCTACACTTGGATTAATTTTCAATGGGTACAAGTCTATCGATGGCTGCACCAGAAGAAGTTATAATATAGAGATGGCTCATGCGTTTTTACCACCATCTTATCTATCCAAAGCCACTCAGCAAATCACTGTCATAGCAAGGTCCTTAGGCTTAGAACTCCTTAAATAATATTAATCAATAAATCATTTGAATAATTTTTGCAACACTTTTTGCATGTATTATATGACTTTTTAAAAAGAATTCATTCATCTATAGAGGTGCACTGATCATTTGATAAATATATTTGTGAATAATTTATCAGACACATTTAATGTTATTTTTAAAGTTATTCACCCAGCTCTAGCTTTCAACTATTCCATATGGAGAAATGGCAGCAATGTAGATAGAAATTTCCAAATCATGGGTGATTAGGGAGCACTGAAAGGATGATTTCCCTAGTAAAAAGGTTTTGAGAGGGCTTAATGAGGTGTAGAATACTGTGGAAGTGTTTTTGGAAAATGCTTGTGTGTGTTCTTTCTGGAGACTACAATAAGATTCTAAATCTAGCTAATCTCTCTAGAGCTCAGTCAGAGCTTTGAGAATATTCGGATTTATCTATGGCCTGGAAACAATTTCTGTCAGCAAATGTTGATGTAATTCTTTTACTTAGCAAAGGTTGACCTTTTCTCACAAATGAAACCTGAAGACAATGTAATTTTTAAATCCTAGGGCAATTTACTTTAATGTGACAGAACATTACATTAACCACACAATAGAAAATAATGTTCTAACTAACCAAGTGGCCCCAGGATGTAATTGTTTAGGAAATTAAAAATTATATTCTACAACACAGTTCAGAGTATATTATTTCAAAGGAATCTGTTCTGAAAAATTCTGTCTCAGTGGGTTTTGTCCTACAATGTTTGGGTTTCAGCTAAGGCAAAACCAAAATATATTCAGCTGTGTCTTGTCTCTTGTTATAAAGTGAAATATTTACTTTAAGAGACAACAGTGAACAGACAATGTCATTATTTTCCTATAATAACTTACTAAGAACACTTAATGTTTAAGATGACTGTGGGTATGGTATGCAAATGGATAGTTAAACAGGTATGAAAGGCTATGAGCAACCATGTTAATCAATAGGGCACTTAAAGCATTACCTTTAAAATCTAGTTGACTGAGCAGTTTGTACTGTCTCCCATAAAGTTATTGTAAATGTTTTGCAATAAAAGCAACTGGTGGAGAGGAAAAACTAATCACCAGGGCCCATGTCAGGAATATAAAGAGAGAAAAGTGGCTGGCTGTTCATGAGACACTTAATGAGATAAAAACAGTGTTATTATTCATGATGGACACATCTCATGAATAATGGTGTTTTTTAAAAGGGAATTTCATACAGAGATATGATAATATTATGGTTAGGGCAGTAACCTGGGACTAGGGAGAGGTATGTTCAATTTCCAGCTCTGCCACAGACTTCCTTTGTAACCTTGAGTGAGTCCTGTGGCCCAGATCTGTAAAGGGATTTATACATTACTGTACAATTCTTAGAATTGGACTGTCTAACTTTTAGGTGCCTAGAAAATCACCGGAACAATAGGTGATTCACAAAGCCTGAGTCAGGTGCCTACATTCCCTATACAATTAATGGGGAGAGATAGAAGTCTACAAATTAGATTCACAAAAGCTAGCCAATTCAAAGTCAAGGATAGCATTATATATAGATATTTTTCAATTTAGAAGAAGCTGAGAAATTCTTCCACATAACACAACTTTTCTGTAGACGTCTACAGTTTTATAGTTTTTAGCATTCCAGGAATGTGACTGCTAGACTACCTTTGGTTCTCTGAGGGGCAGGGCTTGGAAGGAATTAAGGGTATATTACTAGCTTACAATTTCTTCTTTAAAGGTTTGTCAACCTTTGGAGAACATAGCTGTTTTCAAGGTGCCAAAATGGAAAAGAGACATGACTTTCCAGTCCTGTGGAGGAATTCCAACAATCTATGCCAGAGAGATGTCTCTGCTAATGATCATTACAGATCATTACATATTGCAATACATATTGCTGAATTACATTCAACAGACTATAGATCAGGGGTGGGCAAAATTTTTGGCCCAAGGGCCACACTGGGGTTCAAAATTGTGAGGAGGGCTGGGTAGGGAAGACTGTGCCTCCCCAAACAGCCTGACCCCGCCCCCATTTGATCCCCACCCACTTCCTGCCCCCGATTGCCCTACTCAGAACCCCTGACCCATCCAACCCCTCCCATTCCTTGTCCCCTGATTGCCCCCTCCAGAGACCCCCCAACTCTAACTGCCCTCCCAGAACCCCACCCCCTATATAGCCCCCCTGCTCTTTGTTCCCTGACTGCCCCCTCCCAAGACCCACCCACCCTAACCACCACCCCCGGGACCCCACCCCCATCTAAGTACCCCTGCTCTTTGTTCCCTGATTCCTTTCCCCTGACCCCTCCCAACCACCCCCCTGGGACCCCACCACTAAGGCCCCCCCCTTGCATACCGTGCTCAACCGGGCGTGGAGCCCTCGGCTCACAGTGCTTGGCCTGGCCCCAAACTCGGGAGCACAGGGCCCTGCAGCTTGCCACGTTCGGCCCAGCACTCCGGCTAGGAGTGCGGGGCCACTGGCACCACTTCCCTGGCCCGAGCTCGCAGGCCGGATAAAAATGGCCGGTGGGCCACAAGTGGCCCACAGGCCGTAGTTTGCCCACCCCTGCTTATAGATTCTGCTGAAGAGGTGCTGCAGTTACATCTTTTGCCCACCAGGGACTTCTGTGACACCAGAAGAGAGGACAGTGGGTGGAGAAGCTGTGTTCTTCATAGCGGGGCCAGATGAAGATGCACAGGAGGGACAGTGCAGGGCACACAGAGCTGCTGTGGCGGGGCCAGGGGTGTCACAGACTGGCGGCTTAGAAGGGGTAGTGCGGGGGGAACAGACTGGTGCATGGGCTCGGGAGCCAGTGGGGTGACAGCATTGAGCCAGGGCCTGAATCAGAGGGGGGCTGCAGTGTCACATAGGGATTGGACTAAGGCGGGGATTCCTGGTCACATAGGGATGGAGGGAGGGGAGGTGCAGGAACACATGGAGTAGGGCAGAATGGAATGGAGGGCCACATAGGGTTGCGGGGGGATGGGCAGGTGCAGAGAGACACCGGGACAAAGGCAGATGTGTTTGATTGAATGGGAAAAGCTAGGGGTCAGCTGGGGTTCGCATGGGCGAGGCTTTCCAACTCCCTAACAATCCCTCTGCCCCTTCAAATTCCACCCCCCACTTCATACTTCTCTAACCCACACCCAACAACCCTCCAGATTCACTTCCAGGATCCTTCCCAGCAATTACTTACCTCTCCCAAGCCTTTGCATTGCTTCTCAGGGGCAAGGGAAATAAGTTTCTGTGTTGTAGCCTAGTAAGGAATCTATCTATGAAAAAAAACATTTCCCAACCCCCCTTTTTTTTTTTTTTGGTCTGTATTGTTACAAAGTCCCACAGTAACTGTTCAAGTCTCTAGCCTTCCTGTACAGGAGCCTCAGATTCTTGATATGTTCCCGGCACTGGGCCGGAATCTGCTCAATGCCTGCCTGCTCCAGCCTCTGTGAAGTTTCCCAGTACAAGTGAATGTTCATGCCGTTCTGGGTGAAATCGTGGAGAATGGTGACTCTGGTGTACTCTGACCACACATGGATCAGGTGTGGCTGGCAGGCCACATGGCTGCTCAGAACTGCATCCATTGTCACCTGCACAGCTTTGTAAATAGTGTAGCAGAAAGCTGTTCCAGTGTGGTCAGTGCAGCATGCGACTACCAGGAAAAACAGGGGGAAAGGACCTCTATAGATCATGTAAGGATTAGAAAGAAAAGGGTTCAATGTATTGTGAGAATGAGGATGGAATACTATTCAAATTAGGACCTGGAACATGTCCCTTACCCCATCCACACTCAAACTGGCAGGGTACAAGACCATGCCAAAGGTTTAGGCATGTTCATACCCTCACCCCTCAGGCATGCTAGCTTCCTTGCCCTCCACTTGCCTTCAGACATGTGCTAATGGGTTTAGGAGTGGGCAATACAGACATTATGGAACAACCACTCACATGGACACGTGTACAGTCACTAGTGTAGATGTACTTTAAGAATTAGAAATGAGCCCCACCCTCAAACTTCTGATCTAAAACTGACTTACATACATTCCTTCTCCTTAAAAGGTTTCTGTGCTCAAATCCAGGTAGTGGTGCACATTTATCCCCACTAAAAACTAAATAAAAGTTATCTGAACATTTTCAGAGTTGACAAGATTCTTGTTCAGTTTTGGATCAAGCTTTGAGTCATGTCTTGTTTATTGGAGCTGGTTCTTCCAATTTTTATTAATCAAAATCTACAACCTCACAACTTTTTTTATATATATAAACAAGTTCATTGGGTTTTTCTCTCTCCATCATCCAAAAAAGTTGAAATTCCATGATCTGAAGGAAAACAATTCCTTTCCCTGTTCAGTTCTCTGTCTCAATTAAGCAAACTGATTTAAATAATCTTAACATAGAAAACCTTGGGTTCATCTAAATCCATCAGAAATTGAAGCCTTGGGTTTATATACCTAAGAAACTGAAAAATTAAAAATCCACCCAAAATGGCAGTGAGAGAAAAAACAGCGAAAGCTGGAACACCTGTCAGCTCCAATGGCAACTCAGTTTCTTTCCCTTCTAAGTGTAACTGACAGGAATTTTGATCTGAAAAGTGTAACTGTGAGATGGACTGAAATGCACAGTAGTGCTGAAGAGATTCAAGCATTGTAAACACTTCTTTTTGATATTATACTACAAAGAAATTATAATTGAATTAGTCTGAGGCTGTTGATGTTTTCAGCAGGAGAACTTGTCTCTTAAAATTGCAGTATCTAATATGACCTTTCAACTTTGCAGACCTGAAATAATACTTGTTGCTTGAAATAGCTCTCACATTTCAGGTGCATGGTCTGAAATATGTTGGGATCGACAGAACTCTGCAGATAAGCATAAGCTACTATTTCTCTGTGCATTCTTTTCCATACTCTCTTTTAAAAGTGAGTTTAGTGTTCACAAAAAGTGCCAGATTGACAGCTCTAGAGAGAGAAGCCCTCTTTATCCACCTTACAAATAGCAGCAAAGCAGCCTTCCATCACATCACATTGCCCAAGGATGTGGTTAATAAGGAGAGGCTACTTCTAGGAGTAAGAAGTTAGCTCAGGTCACATCTACACTGCAACGTTTACATTGGCACAGCTTCAGTGCCATAGCTGTGCTACTAGAAGCTGTTGTGTAGACATGGCACTTCTTCAAGAGGCAGTAGCTAGGTTGACGGAGGAATTTTCCAATTCTCCTACACTGGGAGTTGTGTCAACCTAACCCTGGTATTCACGGTGATCTATTTTTGAAGTGTACACAAGGCTTCAGTTTCACCCAGTCCTTAGCATGTTTGCAAAGGCTACCAACAAGTGTGTCAACTGATGTGAATATCAGTTGCTTATGTGACTGAAACAATGATTCATTGGGACCTAGACCAAGACAATCAAAGTAATATTTAATAGGCCCACAATAACTGTTTGAGGATCTTAATAACTTTCAGTCATATTGACTTGAGCCAAATGCAAAATAGTGACTTCCAGATAAAAATCTTTGGATGGCTTAATTTAAACTGTGAGTTTAAAAAATGTAACTAGTCCATTTTAAGGACTAAACTCCTGGTCTAAAATTATTAGCAACAGTAGGAAGAAAAGAAATACTATTATCTGCACATATTGAATACCTTTCCTCTGAGAATCTTAAATTCCCCTAAAGAGGCTGGTATTAATTATTATGATCATAGTTCTGTTTGTATAATGCCATAAGTGTGCATGGAATTTCATAGATAAATAAATATGACAGGCTGCTGCCCTAAGGTACTTAGAATATTAATTAGCCTCAACCTAGCAAGGGATAACAAAAAGTAAAGAGTGGGTGAAAGGGAGGTTTGAGAGAATAAGAATTATACCAATGTAGTATATGAGATAGGATGCATGAATCACAATAAACTTTTTACTTCATTTTTGGATCTATTATCCCCCATTTTACATTTGGGAAAAGTGAGGTAGAAAAAGGTTGAGTTGCCAAGGCAACAAAATAGCATAGTTGAGAATAGAATCCCAGTCTATTGACTCCCAGCTCTATGTTTTAACCACTACACCAAATTATTCTCTGTGGGGTTTGGAAAAGGAGAACAAATAGTGTCTGAAAACTTAATCATTTAAATTGTTTGTTGCTACTATCTACTTTGAAAGAGGCTTAAACAGAATTTCACTCAAAATTATTCATATCTTGATGGACAAGTTTTAGCCGAACCTGATTTGAAATGGCAGTTTAAAAATCTTGATAAAGGGGGTTTAATGATGGAAATGCTAATAGAATGTGAAGAGCAGTGTTGCTATCGGGTGCCACTGTGTTATATTATAGAAACTGCCAAGTCTGATACAGAGTTGCCTTTCTTCCAAACTCCCACAGTAAATTTCTTATCCAGCTATTGAATTTCTCATAATATTTGCTAGGCATCTTCCTGGGCGTGTTGCGGAAGCTGTAATTAAGCTAGGCTGAAGGCATTCTTTGTATCTGATTAATCATACCAGTCAAGGAGAGGTTCCCTTTTCCTATTGCAAGGTAATTTGGACAGTGATTCCAAATGAAGGGTCACATTTTCCTCTAACTGCTACAATGAAGCCACAGTGAAGCTATATGTAGTCTATATTATCCAGTAAGGTAACCAGAGCTTCTATCTATAATGTGCCTGGCAGGACTCACCCTAGCATTTGCAGGACCTTTCATCTCCATTCCCTAAAGATGTCCTCCCCATAACAACCTATCTGTATCACAAACCATTGCAAACAGCTTTTCAACTCTTTATGAGGCTCAGGGGCAACTACTGACCCTCCCATAATGAAAACACTTGAAAATGACTAAGGAAAGAGGCGCTTCAAGGAAACACATGTGTGAACTTGAACCTGGAGATGAGAGTGTGAGGATGTGTGAACTCTTTGTAGCAAGAAAAGAGGCAGGAGAGGAAATGGGAAAAGTTCCAGGCAGAAGCTCTAAGTGAAGCAGAGAGAATGTTGTTTTATTGATAATAGTTTTCGTTATTCTAATAAAGTTCCTTGTTTGCTTTTAGGAAAAGTGACTCTTTCCCATTGCTGTGCAAGAAAGAGAACTGGTGGAGAGAGAGCAACTGAATTGAAACTTCTCTAGACGAGAGAACAATTAGATCTGAGAGAGTGCTGTTATTAGTGCAGCTGTGGCTGGCAAATAATGTGACTATGCTCACGGTTCCTGTCTTGTCAGGCCCTAAACTACCACAGCAGTCACATGGGGCTAAGACTTCAATTTACACCTGCCTCTGGATACTTCCACTGCATGCATTCGACGAAGTGGGTACTAGCCCACAAAAGTTTATGCTTCAATACTTTTGTTAGTCTTTAAGGTGCCACAGGACTCTTTGTTGCTTCATTTATTATTAATGGTACTAAGTGACACATTCTGTGCTGTGCCACTGGGAGTCTTTATTTTGGCATGTATAGATGTCTACCTGAATGACACTCATCATTCCAGAGGGAAACGTATTTCTGTGAACCACCTTTCTAAGCTGTAAAAATGAGGCGTCCTTGTGGCACCTTAGAGACTAACATATTTATTTGGGCATAAGCTTTCATGGGATACAACCCACTTCATCAGATGCATAGAGTGGAAAATACAGTAAATAGGTATAAATAAATATAGCACATAAAAAGATGGGAGTTGCCTTACCAAGTGTGTGTGTGTGGAGGGGGGTGTCAGTGCTAACAAGGGCAATTCAGTTAGGGTGGATATGGCCTATTCCCAACAGTTGACAAAAGGGGGCAAAAATCAACAGAGGGAAAATTACTTTTTGTTGGGCTAACAAGGCCAATTCAATCAAGGTGGACGTGGCCCATTTCCAGCTGTAACATTCTGTAGGCTCCTTCAGGGGGCAAGGTACTGTGTGCATATACAATATTTTCTGAGGATTCAAAATAAGAGCATGAGACAATAAATAGAAGAAAATTATATAGATATAGGTTACAGAGTAAATGGAATCGTAAAAGCTAATGTGTAGAGCATTTATATATATTACACTGCAGGATATCACATGGTAAATAGAATGCTGTTTTATGAAGTATCAGGAATAATTATGTCTACACAAAATGTGTGTTGCTGCCATTTAAGGAAAGTGTGAACTGAACGAATACATTGATCTGCGGCACTGAATACTCCTAGCATATTGGATAAAGTAAGATTTTTAATAATATTGCACCATCTGGAATCATATGATCAACTCCTCCGTATTTTAAATGTTAAAGTAAAATTAATAAGTTAAATTTGAAACTGAAGTGGTACACACCAACACAAAAATGTCTGTTGCTAGGCATCACTTAGTTCCAATATGACTGTTTTGATGCCAACATAAAGAAAGTTGGTGAGACTTTTCCACCTTGAAAACGCTTCATCAAGAAGCATGGCAGATGCTGCAAAGGAACCAGGTTAGAACTACCATCCTTGCAGATCCAGCTGGAGCGCAAGAAGCTGGTCAGGAAAATGGAGAGTTTCTACCATTCCCACTGTATTTGTTTCCCTGTCTGGAAAGTTTGTCCTATTCCCAGAAGCGTTAGGTAAAGAGTGAAAGGTAAATATCTGTGGACAATAAGAAATATTTTCCTTGCCAGAATCTGTACTGATTTCTTTCTATTTTTTTTTTAAATGTGGGAGATGAACCAATAAAATGTCAGAGACTGGAATGCAGATAATTTTCTCAATTTTGTACCTGCAACATGTATCAGAGCTGCATACTGCTGTGGTAAAGGTTATTATATTCTATAATCTGAGACAGCAGAAATACACCATGCAATACATTTTCCTACACTCTTGTATTATTCTTTGTTATACATTTATAGAGTTCAAGGCTAGAAGGGATCATTGAATCATCCAGTGTAGCATCCTATATATTACAGGCGATTACCCCTAAGTGAGCCAATAACTTGTGTTTGACTTAAGCACATCTTCCAGAAAAGTATCCAGTCTTGATCTGAAGAACATCAAGAGATGGAAAATACATCACTTCTGTTTCTAGCTTGTCGACTTAGTAGTGGCTAATCACTTAAAAAAGTGTGCCCGATTGCTAATTTGAATTTGTCTGGCCTGAGTTTTCAGCTACTGTTTCTTGTATTGCCTTTGTCCACTAGATTAAAGAGCCCTTTAGTAATGGTATTTTCTCCCAGTACTTAGACACTATAGTCAAGTCACCTCTCAATCTTCTTTCTGAATTAGCTAAAGAAACTGAACTCTTTAAATATCTCAGGGTCAATAATCTTCTCCAGGTCTCAAATAATTTTTGTGGCTGTTTTCTGCACTGTCTCCAATTTTTCAAAGTCCTTTTAAAAATGTAGACACCAGAAATAGATACAGTTCTCCAGTATCAGTCTCATCAGTGCCATATACTGAGATAAAACCAACTTCCTACTCCTACTCACTATGCCCCTATTACTTACTACATGCCAAGATGATTATTATTATTATTACTATTATTTGCTATAACAACACACTGGGAACTTGTTCAGTTGCTTGACTTCAAAATCCTTTTCATTGTCACTGCTCTCCAGGATACCGTCCCCCATTCAGTAGGTATGACCTGCATTCCTTGTTCCTACTTGTATTACTTTGTATTTGGCTATATTAAAATGCATTTTATTTGAATGGGCCCAGCTTACCAAGTGATCCAGATTGCTCCACATGACTGTTCTGTCCTCATAATTCGTTAACACTCTGTGTCATTGACACATTTAATCAGCAAATTTATATTACAGTAGTCCTAAAGCCCACCAAATTTATATTACAGCAGTCCTAAAGCCCACCAAGTAGTGGGCCCATTGTGCTAGGTTTTTATAAATTAATGGTAAATGACAGACAAGGAGCTTACAATGTAAAATATGCTATCAGCTAGGTTTATATAAATCTAAGCTCACAGTTAGTTAGAAATAGTGTAATGTACTATTTCCCTCTTGTCTGAAGGGAAGGGTGAGAGGGAGGGGAGAAAAAAAATTTCACCGAATAGTTTGAAATCAAGTATACAAGATATCCTACTGCACAATGTTTTGAAAGGGACCTACCACAAAAAACTTCAAAGAGACATTTTGACTTGAGAGAAGGGAACAGCATGGCCTTCAATCAACATATATGATGGTTTTGTGCAGCTGGAGTACAGTTCTTAAATTCTTGACCAGACAAAGCAGCTGCAGAGGAGAGTCCAGCTGTTTTTCATAATCCCAGCATTTTAAGAGTTTAAGCAGCAAATCACAGAAGCTGCTGCTGTTAAAAAATATACGGTACATACAAATAAACTGGATTGAGGCACTGTGACGATCCCTTTGAAAATGAGTTTGGGGAACTAATGTTAATCGGTCTTTATTTCTATCACTAACGACGTCAAAAGAACACATCCATTATCAGACCAGGCTGAAGCATTACTTGATAGAAGAAATCTAATGAAGATGTAATGGAGCTTTCCTATTAAATCAATAGCATAGAATAATGGACAGATGTCCTAATTACATTTCATCATACCTAGAGGCAATATTAGCTAAGTTTAAAAGGAAATTGCTGATGTGTTTTTCATGATTTTCAAAATCAGTTTTCTCTGCAATTGGAGGATTAGTACTCACTCAGATCAGTCATTTTAGCTACAGCAATAGAAAGGTCAATCTGTGCTTGACTTTTACTTAAGAGGCCGGAGATAGTTTTATAACAGAACTTCACAACAGCAGCTCTTTTCCACCAGTTATAGTATTGTTAAGGAAACAGACTGTGTTCTGGAATCAAGTTTTCCTTATCTTTCATTGCGGTCACTGTTAATAGGGAAGACTCAGTGGTGGTACTGGGTTAAAAAATCATTCATGTTTCAATAATTAACTCCCAATGTCTTTTCAGCAGAAGCATAAACCCTATTTTTAGAATAAATGGCCACATGGAAAACACAAATGCACATATATCCTTGTTGTTAAGGTTTATTCCTACAGTAACACAGGGTCCAAATGTCAAGATTCTGTAATGGAAAGTGTGCAGCCTGTGATATAACTAAGGAAGAATAATCATCACGGAATCACAATACATTTTCCATGAAGATTCTGAGTAAATTTCAAGGGTAGCCTCATGTAGAGCATGTTGCACTAATCTAACCTGGCAGTTACAAAGGCAGGGAACAGTGCAGTGGAATAGTCATAGCCTCTTAACCAACTGTAAGGGGATGAGGCACTAAGAGCCAAATCCTCAGGAGGTGACGATCTAGGCAAACCTTTGTGTATGGCAGGAAGAGGAGAGTACAGTTAGCCTCATTCACCTCGTCATGCAGTTACACCTTCCTGATCGTCTAAGTACTAGAGGTGCTTCCTTTTGCCTCCCTTTCATCACCAGAGGGTTGAGAAGGACTTACTAGAGTCTCCTCTGCTGCTGTCAAGGGAGGTGAGGTCCCTGCTGCCACTCCTTTGGGAACTGAGGTGCCTCATGCCCTGTCCCTCCTCTCTGGGAGGAAAATGTTTTGTTATTGTAAGGGGTGGGGCCACCAGACTCAGTGGCTTGTTGTGCTTAAGACCTTGGATTACCTCAGTATGGCCCTGATCTTTACCATCTATGAGGGGCAAAATTCTCTCCAGCTGACAGATTGTTGGAAGATACCCCATAAACACAGCTGCTTCACTGACCAAATCTGGATGAAATGCCAGCAGGAAAGCCTGTATTTATAATCTGTTTGGATATCACCTAACTGAGCTGGGTCTTATCAGTCCACATCTGAATGTGGTCAACCACAGTTAGGTTCCAGTCCTGTTTTCACTTGCATCTGTTCAATTCTAGGGAGTCACAGTTCTTTCTCTGAGGTTATTCTTTTAAAATATGTGAGATACCGGTTTGGGGGTTCTTGTCTTTAACCTTATTGTACAATGAGCAGTGTTTATCTTTTTGTTTTGTGTGGGAAAAGTGTGCCTTATCCCACCGTTTATGGTATAAAGCAAGTGAAATAATCTTTTGAGGGCACTGAATGCATGTACTTATCCCATCTTAATGCCTTATCCCACTTGTTCAGCCATCTAGCAGTAAAGATTCAGTGGATGTAATTGTTTTGCCAATTGTTTGTTAAAAATAAATTCTGTTGATTTCAAAAAAATCAGAATCTTTACTTTGAATAAGTCAAGTGGAATGCAATGTGCAAGTGAAACTGAAGGGAGGATTTAGGCAGGCGAAATGCAATTGCTCAAAACTTGAATTATTATTTGAATTGTAGTAATGCCTCAGACGCCGGTCACTGGCCAGGACCACACTCTACAGACAGAAGAACTAGAGATAGTCACTTCTCCAAAGAACACACCATCTAAGACACAGACAGAAGGGGGAACATAAGGAAACAGTATTCATCAGCCTGGCAGGCAGTGGCCTCAGCACACCAGGGGATAGATTCACAAAGGGACTTAGGTGATTAATTGCTCGTATAGGCACCTGAATGAAACACTGAGATACCACTGAGAGCCTCAGAACCTCTGCACAGCTGCTGCCTAAGTTTCCATCAGTGGGCAGCTGCAAGATAGTCTAAGACCCATCAGGCTTCTCAAATGAGGCATAGGGTGTGTTCCAGAATACCCAGTAGCCCAATCACCTGACATTGGAGATCTGTTTTCAGACTCCCAATTCTGCCTAATTTGAAGCAATGACTTGAATCCAGCCTAGGAGACTGCACTAAACACAGGCTATTAGGTATTTAGGGGGGTAGCTCTCTCTCAATCTCTCCACTTGAAGATGTGCCACTTTGTATGACATAATTAAACATTCCTTGGGTCAGAGAGTGAAAACAAGAGAGTAAGTCTGTAGTCAGTAAGGGCAAAGATGTGGGAGACCTAAATTCAAGCAACCCCAATCCACTGAATATTAAAGCATAAACCAGAAATATACAACAGCTTTAACAAGAGAGCACCACACCCAGAAGCCTGGTGATTAGGGCACTCCTTGGGGATATGGGAACTCAAGTTCAAATCCTTGCCCCAAATCAGGCAGTGTGGGGATTTGAAAACAGGCCCCTCAGGGAAGAGCCCTAATCTCTGGGCTATTAACTATACTGGACTGTTTTTTTCTCTCCTATGTGGGGAAAGGGCTCACCTCGTTTAGATACTTAATGCCAGGAAAGGGTTCACAGCTATGAATCCTCAATGACAGCAGGTGCTCAACTCCCTTTGCAGGACAGGTCTCAAGACCCACTCCTCTCTGTGGCATTTCCTACTCAGTAGAAGGTGGCTCTTTCTGGCCTTCATAGATCCCATTCTTATATGTCTACATCTCCCTATTGTTTGGGGACCCTGGACACCTAACTCAGATCTGTGAATTCCACTGGCCAGCAGCATGCCTTCAAATTAGGTGTTCCATCACCTAAATCCCTTTGTGGATTTAGCCCCAGCTGCATGATTTTTTTTTAAATAGAAGTAGTTAGGATTTCAGCATTATGTCTCATCTGAAAAGACAATACTCCCATCCACACCAAGTAGCCCAACACCATAGAGATGAATTGTTTCAATATTAATTTAGAGGAAAGAGTGCCACCTGCTGAATAACCAAGACCACTTTCTTCACCGTCTGGGTTTCCTTGGAAAAGTCCTACCCATAATGAGCTAGTGAAGTCTTAGGAAAAAAGGAGGAAAACAAATATAGGTGGCAATCCTTTTCTGTCATATACTTCCCAATGCTCTATAAATGCACCAGAAGGACGGCGTCAGTAAATTGTTGTACCAGAAATCATGTTAGCTATTGAAATATTGGAATATTTTTTCTGGCTGGGATAGTCGGCATTCAGTTACCCCAGCATTGGTACCAATAGGCCAACTGCCCCTCCACTAAGGACTAGACAATTTTTTATGGGAATTTAGCATCAAGATCAGCCACTTCCACCAAGAGAATTATCCATGCCCATGCTTGTTTTCCTTCTGCAGATTTGCTTTTGCATAATTAATTACCTCATGCATGATGGGAATGATCCTTTCCCTCATTGACTCGTGTAAAATCAATTCAGTGATTTGTACAGTGCTCAAAAAGGTTGAGCATGCAGAACAATTGTTTTATGTAGGTGAGTAATGCCTGTGTCTTGCCCCTGTATCAGGATTTTACTTTGAAAATTTTGTTCAGGTTTCTTTGTATTTTTTGTGCTACTTGCTGTAAGAGTTAAACATTGACTTTTTCTGTGATTTAAGCTGTGCACAGAAGAGCCAGAATAAAGGCAAACAGTGAGAGAGACCAACTGAGCCAACTTTCTGTCAGTCTTTCACGCTGATTATAAGTCTCACACTGTGCAGTTACCCCTTGGAGTATTTTACAAAAGATTGAAAATTCTGTTGAAAAGGTAAATGGAATTAATTTAGAAAAAAATTGAAAGAATTTTCTGACAGGCTTTGTTCTAATGAAGTAAGGAATTATTTCTGTATCATTTACATTCAGTGGGCACAGTAAAGCTTGCTGACAATCTGAGTGGCTTTATAAAGTAGCACTGAATGTGGGAGATAGCTTAGCCTGTACTATAATTTAATTGTTTTAGAATTATTTTTTCCCCTTAATGTGACTGATTTTAAGATGTTGTGAAAAACAGATTTTTTTTCTCTTGCCAGAAAACATTTTTTGTGCACTTTCCTATTCAGGAAACACCGGAATGTAAGCATTTCTCACTTTGCTATCTGGTAATATTTAAGATTAGCCGAAAAAGGTTGCAACAAACTGTGTTAATATTATTTTAATCTTACGCACATCGGAAGTAGCATGGTTTTACATTCAAAGCATTCAAGTTTTCTTCCATATTGTTAATTAAACAGGGCAGTTTTATAAATCAGCTTAATCTCCTCTTTAAATATTCACTGTTAATTTAGACTGTGTGGTGGTATAATTTGGTCATGTGTTATTCAATGAATAACTAATTCAAATTGGCTTTGTGCATATGACTATCTATTTTTAAAAAAATAACTTCTATTTCATTTATGCAGGAACTTACTGTATTTATACCACTACAACTGGGGCTATATTGTACCATTATTTAACTGATTTCAATGAAGACCTGCTTAAAAAATGATAGCATGTTAGACCCTTAGTATATTTTTGAAAAGCATTAAATAATATTTTTCTGTTGGAGCAAGTAACATCCCTCATTGTGACAGCAGAGTCATTCAAATTTAGAGTTACAGATCTTAGAGTAACATTTTCAGATGTGCCTAAATCCCATTTCCATTGAGACCGGTGCCTAAGGGCTAGATCCAAAAGAATAATGAGGTGGCTCAGTGCCTCTTTACGTGCCCAAATCCACCATCTAGGTACCACTGACATTCACAAAACCACTACTCAGCTGCTGCCTCAGTCTGTAGGCACTTAAATTCCCATAGGCACCTAAGTTTCTGCTGGTGGGTATGTGCAAAGTCACCCAAACCCTGACACTACCCCATAACTAATGAGCTGTTTAGAGCCCTTGCTTGTAATTAAGCCTGGCTAGGAGTCTCAAACTAGGCCACCCAACAGAGGGGGGATGCACCTCCTAGATCCTAGCACCCCCCAGAAGTCTGTAAACAAGACCTACAGGTGCACATGCTCTGCTCACACTAGAACCCAGATGGTGGCTTCTCCTTCCATATGGCTTTGGCAAAAAACTGCAGAGGAGCCAGGCAGATGCTCCAATTGATAGGGACAGAAGTGGCCAAAGCAGGGACCTGAAGGCATTTGACTGGACTTTCTCTGCCTTGCGATGAGTGACTGTTCCTGCCAACCTTCTCCCTCCCTCCCGCAGTATTGCTTCACCCCACAACTGCAGGGCTGGATATATACTTTACATGCCTCTAGACACAGCATTTTCAGCACCCCCCACCTACAGCTGACCTTCATGTTTTTCATAAAAAAATAAAACTTTTAAACCACTTTTAACTTTTAGGCACCCCTAGGCATGTGCCTACTGGAAATCTGGCCCTGCATATCCATGCCTTGACCTGTTCTCCCAGCCCATTCCCTTCCCATTTAGCTGATCCCCTAAATGTCCCCCACCCCGTGAAAATATCCTGTGGCACTAGCATGCCACTTGCTACCATCACATTATTGACTCTGCTTGTGTGTTCTACCCCTCCCCCGACCTGAGTCTGTCTTGTCTGTGTAACCCCAAGGTGGTTCCCTGAGCTCTTGGGGGCTCTGTGTGCTGGTAGCTCGGGTGGGAGGCGAAGCTGTCTCTGGTAGGCAGGGGGCCAAGGGCAGACTCAGCCTCTCCTAGGCAAGTCAGCGGGCGAGAGGAGAGGCACTTTGTTGAGCTCCAGGGGTCCTCTTGGCGCAGGGGACAGAGAGCAGAGGGGTCTGCTCAGTGTCTGATAGAAAGGAGGTTGCAGAGTCTAATGGCTGACGTGAAAGCAGGGAAAGAACAGCTAGTCTGACCAATGGGAGGTGAGATGCCTGCCCCTGGGCACTCTGGGGAGGGGAGAAGCCAATCTGAGTAGCGTGGAGCTGGTGAGTCCCAGGACTGCACCAAGGTCCGCCTGAGAAATAGTTTCCAGGGCTCTGGAGGCAAGGATTTGAAACCAAACAAATGCCCGAATCACTGGGCTCTTGACGATGTGTGTGTTGGGGCGGGGGGAGGGGGAGGGTGACCAGATGTCCCGATTCTATAGGGACAGTTCTGATTTCTGGATCTTTTTTCATATGTAGGCTCTTATTACCCTCCCACACCCTGTCCTGATTTTTTACAGTTGCTGTCTGGTCACCCTGGGGCCGGGGTAGGGGGTGGGGTGGGGGGGGAAGAATCTCTTTCCCTTTGTTTTCTTTTTGCAAGAAAGGGCTGACTTGCCTTAGAGGGCTAACTGCAGGAGAGGATTCACAGCTGAGAATGCCAAGTGGAGACAGGCACTTCCCTCTACCTGTGCTTAAGGCCCAGATCAATGGG
Organism: Dermatemys mawii; assembly: GCA_007922305.1. Taxonomy (NCBI): domain Eukaryota; kingdom Metazoa; phylum Chordata; order Testudines; family Dermatemydidae; genus Dermatemys; species Dermatemys mawii. The sequence goes on from ML677333.1 coordinate 34,423,787, forward strand.
AGTTAGGCACCTAAGTACCTTTGTGGATCTAGCCGCTACACCCTGCCCTTTCCTCTGCATTTTGCTTCTGGATAGCTTAGGTGGCTCCCTGATGAACTTGCTGGCTTTGTTTGGCACCAAACTCTTCTCATATAATGCAGGTATCCAAGCACCTCAGTCAGGGCTGTGAATTCAAATGGACAGTAGGGCATCTAGGAGTTAGGCACTGCAACTAAGTCTCCTATGTGAATCATGTCCTATCTCTCTTCCCATCTTTCCTCCTTCCTTCTGGTGCATTTTTTTAAAATAATATTGGACCTGATTTATTTTATTATTTTTATGAGTCAGTTGCATTGAGGAGCCTTCCTAGATTTAGGGCCATAACATTTTTTACATCAGGGTACTTTAACAAGAGAGAGAATAGCAATATAAATTTGAATAATGACACTATATTCTAACTTCGTGTATCCCTATTTGAGTATATTTGTAAATGGGAAGCAATAAACATAAATTGTAAAAGAAAAAATAAACCCTGAATAATTTTTCACTTGGAGAATTTTGCTCATTTTACTTTCTCCTAGCCTGTTGAAGGTTCACTTGAGCCATATCTTATTTTTTTACAAATATGAGGCATTATGAAAAAAATACTAGATCCATGATGAAGGGACAGGGCTTGACTTTGTCAAATTGACAGGTGTACATTTACTGTGTGACAGACTACAACCTGGCACTCACACTCTACACAGTATATGCCATATAAGGTATCATAATTTTCTGGTTAATATTGTCCTGATAAATATTTACGGTAACATTGTATGTGAAGTTCAAAGACTCCCTTATATGATGTTATTAACACATGTTCCAAACCCCGCAGCCCTGCCCAGGCAGAAGTCAGCAAATAGGTCTGTCCTAAACAAAGGAATGTGGGCATCTTAATATGTATTTAAGCAATAAACAGAGTCCTGAAGCAGGAAGGGAAAACAAAGGAAGCTCAAACAGGTGAAAAAAAACCGGGAGGGAACTCTTTGTCTCCTGGTTCTGCTAGTTCTCAGCTGGAAATAGTTTTCAAGAGGGGGACTGAAACAACAAAAAGGAGAAGCAAGCACCCCAAGACTCCCCTTGCCCTCTTTCTGTCCTTAGCATTTTCTGTACCTGAGAAGACAAAGGAAACAGCCATTGGGTTCTGGGGGAGAGGTTCTGACCTATAGAGGTTAGTTAGTAATCATGCTGAAAGCATGTGGTGAGAAATTTTGTTTGAATCTAATATAGTTGGTTAAGGTAAGGACTAGAAAGATTGTTATCTTTACAGCAGAACCTCAGAGTTACAAACACCTTGGGAATGGAGGTTGTTCGTAACTCTGAAAGGCTTGTAACTCTGAATAAAACATTATGGTTGATCTCTCTAAAGTTTACAACTGAACATTGACTTACTACAGCTTTGAAACCTTAGCGTGCAGAAGAAAAGTGCTGCTTTTAACCATCTTAATTTAAATGAAATAATCACAGAAACAGTTTCCTTACCTTGACACTTTTTTTAAAACTTTCCCTTTGTTTTTCAATAGTTTACATTTAATACAGTACTGTACTCTATTTGCTTTCTTTTTTGTCTCTGCTGCTGCCTGATTGTGTACTTCCAGTTCCGAAAGAGGTGTGCAGTTGACTGGTCAGTTCATAACTCGGAGGTTCTACTGTATTTTTCTTGTAACCATTTCTGAATTTGCTGCCTCATTACTTGTACTCACTTAAACTCTATTTCTTTGTAGTTAATAAACTTGTTTTAGCAAATCCAGTGTATTTAAGTGTCCAGATAACTCCATTGATGGGTTTTGGGCATTTACAGAACTGCAATGACAGTTGGCAGCTATAACATGAATTGTGGAATGAATCCCAGATGACAGAATCAAAAAATGTTCATAAAAAAGCAATAATAAAAAGAAGCTTATTCTGACGAAGTACAGATTTGGACAGCATAGAATTACTGGAATAAATAATAATTTTATTTATTTGCTTTTCTATGGTACATATTTCTATATTTCTGAGCACCAAACCATAGGAATTTCACTAATCTACGCCATTAAAAATCACGAGATTTAAAAAAATAAACATGGGTTTCTTTTTATTTGTCTTCTTTTAAGCATACAGAGCTTTCAAGCTTTACTATGCACACATGAAGTCTGGACATTTATTTTTATACAAAATGAAAGTTCATACAGTCATGTAATCACACCTTAAAGTTGAGGCTTTAAGAAAAACAAACAACATCACAAGTCTCAATAAAATCATGAGCATTGGTATCATTGCCTTAGTACTGGAACATAATGAATTTATCTTCATCTTACCTTTTGTGGTAAGGAAGTATGACTGTTCTGGTTTCACAGATGAGGAGCTGAGGCACAGAGACATTAAGTGATTTGGTCAAGGACATGCAGGAAGTCTGTGGTATGGACACAAATCAAACACAATTCCCCTGAATCCCAGCCCTGTGCCTTAACTGCATGACCATCCTTAGCACTGCCATCTTCAATGTTCCAAAATCGTGAGACTGGCTTAAAAATAATGAGATTAAAATAAAATAAATACATTTTGGGGTCTTCTAGTTTTGCAGCCTTCAGGGCATGAGAGATATGTATATATGACATTTTTTTATGATTTTTCTCTGAACTCTGAGGGCTAAATTCCTTTTTTTAAAAAAAAAAAAAAAAAAAAGGAAAGCAGAGAGATTCAAATACTCATAACTCCAGATGTTGGGCTTTAAGAAAAAACAATTATTGTGAGACTTAAATGACAAATATTAGTTGCCATTTTCTTCAACTTGCTTTCCATTCTTGATTGAAGCAGTTTTTGCTGCTGATTCACATGGTGGGCCTGAACAATGAAGTGATAATACATAGTTGGACAGCTGGAATCAGATACTAGCACTGATGTGAGATCCTTGCCAAAATTCCTCACAGGATTCTCTCTGTTGAAAAGCCAGCATCTTCACATGCAGCCAGCTCTATTCATATATTCCTCTCAGAGTTAGTGACAATAAATATTAAAAAATCACACAGATCCAGATGGCATGAGTTATAGTTGCCAGCTGTTCAACTACTTGTGAGTTCTCTCTTTTGTTCTGCAGCTTTGCACCCACAAAAAAACCCCCAATCAGTCTCTTTTAGTTTTGTTGCGATTATTTTTAAGCCACCCTTCATCCACAGATATTTTCAGCTCTTGGTGTACAAGAAGTGTAGGAGCATAGCAAATTGTTGGTAGCAAATCAAAGATTTGGCCACCGTACATGTTTTCAAATGGTGGCCTTAACCCCTCCTAAAACAAGAGCATCCCAATTTTTACATTTGAAGAGAGATTGTTTCAGGAATTCTACCTATATATGCTAAGTTGTTTAGATAAAAAAAATTCCTACTTAGTACTGTAAGCAGTGTCAGGAATGAGATGTATTCTGACATCTGGTGGCGAACTATGGGAATTGCAGTGAGTTATGGAAAATAACTTTGGGGCTGATCAATTTGCATAGACACATCCACTGCACCTAGCCTGAGCCCACAGCAGCCCACATGGCCACTTTGGCTGATGTGGGAGCCCCAGTTTCTATGTTATTGGGGCAGAAAATATAAAGTGAAGTTACCCTGATTATGTGAATGAAGGACTATGGACACGTACTTGGCCCTTGTTATGATGGAGGGACTTGCCATCATCTAGGTAGCACTCACTAGGCAAGGGCCAGGCATTTCAGAACACTCTGAGATTGAGAGAGGCTGGGGGCAAGTATCTATATCTTTTAGTGAGGGTTTTGTCTGAGGGCCCCACAGGCCCATTGCACCCTGCCTCTCTCCACTGTGAAATGTCAGAGTTAAATTTTGTTTCCATTAGGAGCCTGGGTTCAGGCTGCTGAGCTGAAATCACTTTAGGCTCCCCTACTGTATGCTGAAATCACCTAAGAGCTAAAGAAATCACTGAGCACTGTCTTAAGTCAGGGGGGCCTGAAAATAGTGCAGAGCAGTCCATGTGTCGGCTAGCAGGACGGCTAGCGGAGTGACTGGCGCTGCAGAGCAGTTTGTGGGATGGCCAGCAGAGCAGAGCGGATTGCAGTGAGGGCTGCAGCGGAACCCCACGGAGAGGCGGCGCAGTCGGCCACGGACCACGTACGGTGCCCCTTGCCCTACCCTCCATTTCCACCCAGGCTGGGAGGTAAGACTCTGCCGATTGACTTTTGAACTCTGCACTGACCAAGAACAGAGACTCTTGGGCTGTTGGACTTTTGGGACTATTGGGTGACTTTTTGGGGTTGTGGAACTCAAGAGCCAAAGGGAAGGACACAGCCTATTTGCTGGAAGGGGGGCTTCTGGTTCATGGTTTGGTTTATTAACCTTGTTTGTGGTGTTTCCCCAATATAATGCCACATTGTTTCTCCCTGTTATTAAAAGGCTTTTAGTACACTCAGACTCTGTGCTTGCGAGAGGGGAAGTATTGTCTCTTACAGACGCCCAGAGGGGTGGTATATGGTTGTCCCAGGTCACTGGGTGGGGGCTCGAGCTGGTTTTGTATTGTGCTATTGAAATGGAACCCCTGGATACTGAACCTGGCCCTTGTTGCTGCCAACTCTGATGGGCAGAAGGGTTACAGTACATTTTCCTGATATTTAATGCTGCAAAAACAAGGGGAAACTGCTACTGAATCATAGAACTGAAAGGGACCTTGAGAGGTCATCTTGTCCAGTCCCCTGCACTCATGGCAGGACTAAGTATTATCTAGACCATCCCTGACAGATGCTCTTAAAAATCTCCAGTGATGGAAACTCCACAACCTCCTGAGGCAATTTATTCCAGTACTTAACCACCCTGACAATTAGGAAGTTTTTCCTAATGTCCAACGTAAACCTCCCTTGCTGCAACTTAAGCCCATTCCTTCTTCTGCTATCCTCAGAGGTTCAGGAATACATTTTTTCTTCCTCCTCCCTGTAACAACATTTTATGTACTTGAAAACTGTTATCATATTCCCTCTTCATTCTTTTCTTTTCTAGACTAAACAAACCCAATTTTTTTCAATCTTCCTTCAGAGGTCATGTTTTCTAGACCTTTAATCATTTTTGTCACTCTTCTCTGGACTTTCTGCAATTTGCCCACATCCTTCCTGAAACGTGATGCCCAGAACTGGACACAATACTCCAGATGAGGCCTAATCAGCATAGAATAGAGTGGAAGAATTACTTCTCATGTCTTGCTTACAACACTTCTGCTAATATATCCCAGCATGAAGTTTTCCTTTTTTGCAACAGCATTACACTGTTGACTCATATTTAGCTTGTGGTCCATTATGAGCCCCAGATCCCTTTCTGCAGTACTCCTTCGTAGGCAGTCATTTCCCATTTTGTATATGTGCAACTGATTGTTCCTTCCTAAATGGAGTACTTTGCATTTGTCCGTATTGAATTTCATCCTATTTACTTCAGACCATTTTTCGTTTGTCCAGATCATTTTGAATTTTAATCATATCCTCCAAAGCACTTGCAACCCCTCCCAGCTTGGTATCATCCACAAACTTTATAAGTGTACTCTCTATGCCACTATCTAAATAACTGATGAAGATATTGAACAGAACCAGAACTGATCCCTGCAGGACCCCACTCATTATGCCCTTCCAGCATGACTGTGAGGCACTGATAACTACTCTCTGGGAACCATTTTCCAATCAGTTTTGCACCCACCTTATAGTAGCTCCATCTAGGTTTCATTTCCTTAGTTTGTTTATGAGCAGGTCATGAGAAATAGCATCAAAAGCTTTATTAAAGTCAAGATATGCTATGTCTACTGCATCCCCCCAGCTATGAGGCTTGCTACCCTGTCAAAGAAAGCTATCAGGCTTTCTTTGACAGGGTAGCAAACATCTACAAGGTAATGGATTTGTCAAAAAGAAATCCATGTAGATTGTTAACTTATCACCTTATTACCTTGTAGATGTTTGAAAATTGATTGTTTATTTACTCCATTATCTTTCTGACTACAGAAGTTAAGCTGACTGGTCTGTAATTCCCTGGGTTGCCCTTATTTCCCTTTTTATAGATGGGCACTATATTTGCCCTTTTTCAGTGTTCTGGAATGCCTTCCATCTTCCACGACTTTTCAAAGATAATCACTAACGGCTCAGATATCTCCTCAGTCAGTTCCTTGAGTATTCTAGGAGGCATTTCATCAGGCCCTGACTTGAAGATCTCTAATTTGTCCAAGTAATTTTTAACTTGTTCTTTCCCTATTTTAGCCTCTTCTGATCCTACCTCATTTTCACTGCCATTCACTATGTTAGACATCCAATCCCCACTAAAATCGTCATTAAGTACCTCTGCCATTTCCACATTTTCTGTTATTGTTTCCCCTAACCCCCACTGAGTAATGGGCATACCCTATCCTTGGTCTTCCTCTTGCTTCTAATGTATTTATAGGATGTTTTCTTGTTACCCTTCATGGCTCTAGCTAGTTTAATCTTGTTTTGTGCTTTGGCTTTTCTAATATTGTTCCTACATACTTGTGTTATTTGTTTATGTTCATTCTTTGTAATTTGACCGTGTTTCCACTTTTTGTAGGACTCTTTTTTGATTTTTAGATCACTGAAGATCTCCTGGTTAAGCCAGAGTGGTCTCTTGCCATATCTCCTATCTTTCCCGTGCAGGGGATAGTTTTGCTCTTATGCTCTGAATAATATCTCTTTGAAAAACTGACAAGTATCTTCAACTGTTTTTCCCCTTAGTCTTGCTTCTCATGGCATCTTACCTACCAACTCCCTGAGTTTGCTGAAGTCTCCCTTCTTGAAATCCATTGTCTTTATTTTGTTGTTCTCCCTCTTATCGTTCCTTAAAATCATGAACTATCATTTCATGATCACTTTCACCCAAGCTGCTTTCCACTTTCAAATTCTCAACCAGTTCCTCCCTATTTGTCAAAATCAAATCTAGAACTGCCTCTTCCCTAGTAGCTATCTCCACTTTCTGAAATAAAAAATTGTCTCCAATACATTCCAAGAATCTATTGGATAATCTCTGCCCTGCCATATTATTTTCTCAACAGATGTCTGGGTAGTTGAAGTCCCCCATCACCACCAAATCCTGTGCTTTGGATGATTTTGTTATCTGTTTAAAAAAAAGCTTCATCGTCTCTTCTTCCTTGTTAGGTGGTCTGTACTAGACCTCTACCATGATATCAATCTGGTTTTTTACCCCTTTCAACAAGTCTGTCTTCTATTTCCATCTCAGCCTCAGTCCAAGTGTATACATGTTTAAGATATAAGGCAACACCTCTTCCTTTTTTCACCTGCCTGTTCTTCCTGAGCAAACTGTACCCTTCTATACCAATATTCCAGTCATGCGTATTATCCCACCAGGTCTCTGTGATGCCAACTATGTCATAGTTGTGTTTATTTACTAGCATTTTGAGTTCTTCCTGCTTATTCCCCATACTTCTTGCATTAGTACACAGACATCTAAGATACTACTTTGATTCCCTCCCATCCAGTTCTGTCTTGTCTATCCTTTTCCCCTCCTATAACAGCCCATGATCCCCCAAATTCGAAACCTTCTCCCAGGTCTCCAAGTTCTTGACTTACTTCTGTAGTCAAGTAGTTCTTGAGTGACTTCTTTGGTCACCTGCTCTCTTTACACCTATGTACATATCTAGCTTCAAAAACTATTACTATTGCAACTAGTTCTGATAATTTCCATCAAATCATAAGACTCCTGATTATGATTTGTTTTTAGCTTTGACAATTTGCTCCAAGCTGTATAATACTCATCCAGCCTAGTTAGTTATGTTTATCAGTAGTCTCTACAAAACCCAGTGGAGATCAGGACAACATCCATTGCACTAGGCAGTCTGGAAATATAGAATAAGAGATAGTCTCTGACCCAAAGAGTATACAGTTTAAACTCACAAAGGAGACAAAGGTTTGGGGTGGGGGTATGGCTATAATATACAGGTAGTGAACAAAGTGATGGTCTACAAACATCATGTTAGTACCATAAGTTTTGGTTTAGTTTTGGTTTTCTTTCTTTTATTTTTAAATTTTGAATGGTGTTTCCTTGGGAAAGGATTAAGCTGAAAAGAGACAAGGAAGGTGGAGAGAATATCAAAGAGAGGGAGCAAGGAAAAAAGGGAAGGTGAGCAGAGGGTAAAGAATATCCTGAGTAAAAGCTATTAAAAAGAACAAAACAATCAGATGCTGAGGACATCATCTAAGTTGGCAGTTCCCTATTACAGTAGTTTTCTTCTTAGGTATTGGGGAAAACTTTAACAGTGCTTAAGCTCTGAAATAGGCTTCCAACGGAGGCTGTGGAATACCTGTCATTGAAGGTTTTTAAGAAAGGGTTGGACAAACCTGTCAGGGATGGTCTAGGTGTACTTGGTCCTGCCTTTGCGCAGGGGGCTGGACTTGATGACTTCTCAGGATCCCTTCCAGCCCTATGATCATTTCTATGATTTTGTAATTTTGCTCTGACTTAATCTCTGGCTTGTTCCTTCCAGTAGTTTAATTTGTGCTCAAGACCACATGGCTGGAAGGATTTGTGGGGTTGCATAGTCCCTGGTGCTTTCAGAGTGGAGGGTGGTATCCTTTACAAAGTTCTGCATCTGGGAGTGCTAGAGAGAGAGGGGTACTGGATCTCAGCTCCTCACTTCCCCCAGTTTCACATAGTTTATAAACAGATTGTTTAGTTGCAGAGATTAATCTGCTTAAAATTTTATACTATATTCAACATTGTGGTATCTGAGTACCTTCTAATGCTAAAAATAAAGGACCAGATCCTGAGCTGGTATAAATCAGCATTGCTCCATTGACCTTATTGGAATGATACTGATTTACACAAACTGGGGTTTGGCCCAAAGAAGGCTAACAGCAATTAAAGATTGAGATGTGTGGTCATTTTGGGGTCCAGCAATAGTGAATTCTACAATGCTGGGGGATCAGGTCCTGAGAAAACCCAGCCTAACGTAGGCACTATCCTCTTTATCAAAACTCTGTTCACATTATAGGAAGGTATCATGGGATTTTTAGTTCCATGCATGCCTCAGGATTTCAAATACAACATGAATCACAGCTGAATGTCTTGTTATTTCTACTTAACTCCACTGACAGAAACTTACCATGGGAATTTTGCCCGAGTAAAGAGTGAAGGAGCGCACCCAAGAGCAGCACTGAATAACACGATTTTGGCCCTGACTACGGATGATTTTGTGACGATGTGATAAACTGCAGTGCCCACATGGCTTTTAGACAGCAAACTCTCTCTCTTCCACTGCCAGTATTTCTACGGTAGCTCTTCTGGGGAAGGAAATAGGTAAGATGCTAATGTTAGGAATAGTATTTCTTTCCCTTTCCCTTACCTCAGCTTACCTTTCTGTTGTAGTACAGACAAGAGGTTGGTCTTTCCAGGCCTTTTGATTATATGTATAAAATTTTACAGTTAAATCTGCAGTGGATGGAGTGTGACACAAAATCTCTGAAGGAAAGCATTTACTAAATCTGTCTTTCTATACATGAGAATGCATACCAGATTACTTAAAATCATTGAAATAATTGTAACTATTATCAGTAAAACTGTTTTATGGACAACACTTTCAGACTGTTTCTCAGTACTTGTTATCCACCCACCTCTCTGGTAGGATTTATACCTTTTAGTTTTGGTGGAGTAGTGTCAAGTCCTCCGTAGGGCATGCCAGCCTTCTTCAAACTCCCCTGCAGTCTTTGCAGTTTTCATAGTGTGCAGCAATTCTAGTTCTCTTCTTCTTCTTCTTCTTCTTCTCCAGTAGTGTATGGGAGCCTACAGCTGAAATCCAAAAAACTACCGAAATCCCTTTCTCGAACTTGTGCTGCTCCACCACTGGATCCTCCAGGCTGGGTCCCACTGTTCCTGTTTATAAACTCCTCCTCCTCTCTCCCTCTCCCTGGTTCTACTCTCAGAGAGTGACTTCGGATGTCCTACCAGGCTGCTTGTCCATAATGGAGATATGCTCATTAGCTGTTTGAAGCTACTTGGTTTATCTACTGCCTGCCACACTCAAATTCAGGATGATTTTGACCCATCTAGCAGTCACACACCCCTCACTCTTTGCCCCCCACCCCATGACTCCAGCAAGTCTATAGGCACAGAGTCCACAAAAACAAGAAACCATATATCCTTCCCTCATGTAAGTATAGAGAAGGTAGCGCAGAAACATCTGTTCTTCCTGTCTCATAACACTAGAGCTAGGGGGATTCAATTAAATTTGAAACTAACAAATTAAATGCTTTTTACACAGCATGCAAATAGACTGTGGAACTCTGTTCAGGCCAAGAATTTAGCAAGATTCAAACAGGGACTGGAATTTATGTGAATAACAAGAATATCCTTCATAATAATAATAAATGCTGAAAATCATTTTGGAAGAGATATTAAATCTCGTGCTTGAGGGTTTAAGCCAATCCCTAATTATTGCCTACTGCAGTGTTCTTGTTCCTACCTCTGAAGCACCTGGTGCTGGGTGCTGTTAGAGACAGGATAATGGAGATGGACATCAAGTATGATCCAGTATGGCAAATTTTGTGTTCATAGAGAGCAGGGAGTGGCACTATAGGGGAGTAGTTCAGCACAGTTGGGTACAGGATGCAAGAAAACACAAGATATATTTGTGGGACAAGTGGACAAACATTAAACATGTTTTCTGATGTTTTATTCCTTCAAGGGTCCTTTCAAACCCTTTCCCAAACACTTATCAAGCTACTAAAGAAACCTATTGAAAACAATGACAAATTATATTGTTCAATTTAAAGCATATCTTATCACATTAAGGAGACTGATAGGATAATGTTTTTGGTGAGGGCTCCTAAAGTACACATTAATAAAATGTAAACCTTCCATTAGTTTTGATGATCTTACTATTGACGCTGAAAGTGTATTTTAATTGGGCATCACGGCAACTCATGTGTCTTATGGTACTGGTTAGTAATAAGCAGATCCAAGGCATCTAATAAAATTTCAAACAAACAACTTCCTGCTCTGGAAGTAATTACCAGGAACTCTCCAGCACAGGTTCTTAAAACTGAATGTGGCTTTTAGTATATACAGTTAACTTCATTCAAAGACAATATGAAGTGGTTCTTACTGTATGCTAGCCAAATTCTGCCTCAGTTTACACCCCGTGGAACTCCATTCAGGCCATGGAGTTGTACAGCAAGTAAGTCAGCACAGAGCCTGGTCCTGTATCTATACTCAATCGTTCAGATCTGCTGCATTAGGGAACTAATTTAAAATAAGCACTGGTGTTCCTAGACATGCCCCAGTGCAGCTTTAACACATTTTTAGCTTGAATCAGCAGAATTTCTGTAATTATTGTATGTTTGCAAGAGATTTCAAGATGAGATAGGGAGAAATGTTTTATCAGCAGAGCTTTATCCAAAGTGAGCAAAAGTATTTTAAAAGCACCATTGGGAAATCTGCCTGCTTGTCTGTAGCATTTATCTTTCCTGACATAAGCAAGGGCTGGTAATTGACCTTAATCCCTTAGAAGTTTCAGGTACGTGCAGCTAAAGCCTAATTCAGACAAGTAGTGCCACAGAAAACAATGAGATTCTATATATTAATCAGGTGAGCAAGGTTTGGATGTACTTATGGTCTAGGGGGCCAGTCTCCAAATACACTGGTTGCATTGCTTTCTACCTGGTGTAAGAGAGTAGTGGTGTACTAATTTAGATGGAATATATGGGGCCAAAGAGTTAAAGATGTTAACATAAAGGTGTTACTGTGCAACACTGAACAGTTTTAAAAAAGGTTTGGGGTATGGTATACAGAGACATCAGCCTGTTTAGTACCAAGGCAATTTAATTAAAAATCTTTTTTACCTTAATTTAAAGACACAAAAAAGAAGGAAAAGCAGTTAAAGCATTTGAAATAAGGTAGTAAGTAAAGCTTTCATTTTAAGAACACCCCCTTTTGCTTCAGCTGAAGAGAATTTTTAGAAATAAACTCACCTTTATTGACAATCTTGTAGATGCTAATAACTGTCCATTTTGGGGAAAAGAGAAGACTTCAGTTGAGATGGACTGGACCTTGTGTTGTTGAATGCTGCCCCACTTCCCAGAAGGCAAAAGATGACAAACATACACACAAGGGGAAAGAGAAGAACAGCAAAGAGAAACTATAGCTTCTATCTCTGGATTTAACTCTCACAGGCAACCTCACTGCTGGAAAAAAGAGGCACAATATATGGCTTTATTAGCCACTCTGAGACCTGGCAAATGTGTCCTAGCATCAGGCTATCTAGGGCATTGTTTTTAACTAGTTTTTGGCCTTATCTTACAGCGGTGTTGCAAAAAATGCAGCCTTGGATGGCTGAGCCAGATTCTTACTAAACACAGTAAAAAAGGGAGAGGAAAGAAAATAAATAAGGTAGCAAAGAAGAAGGACACATAGGGGAAGTGACGAAGTCTCACAACCTAGGTGGCGTTCAGGATTTAGCTGAAACCTGTGGAGGCCAGAGTGTGACCTGGCTCCCTTTCTCTGGCCTGGTCAGGATATCTCTGGATTAGGCTGATAGTATAAATATTGGTATATTGTGCTAAGATTAGCAATATAGGTTATCTTCTAGAATCTTAAATGTTTTTACCTGAATATATTTTCATTGGGGATCTTGGCATACCACACAATTCTCTCTCATTGGGGTATATTCACATTTAAGATAAAAGGAAATTCAGGAGCCATTTGGAAGCGTAGGCTGCTTATTCACTGGTGGTAACATTTTCAAAACCACCTACGTGAGCTAGAAGTCTAAGTCCCAATGACTTACATCAATAAAGGTTTACAGCAGTGTTTCTCAACTGGCAGATCATAACCTGGGGGCATGGAGGAGATGGGTCATAAAGGCAACTGATGGCCATTAGGTGTTGAAAATGTTATAACAATCTAAAACTAAGAAAATCTCATTTCCCACACACCCTTATCCTTCAAGGTGAGGTGTTCACTCTCAGCCTCTGAAATCACATACACAAATTATATAGGCTTATTATAATGATATACTTTTATTTTTACTTTTATAGCAAATGTAAAGGGATACATTTTACTTCAAATAAGGGATTGCCAACATGAAAAGTTGAGGGGTTGTCTGCACCCAATGGCATGTAAATTCTAGTGCACTAGTATGTTGCACACTAACTGGCCATAAGGAACCTCCTGGAATAAACTAAAAGTTTCTTAGTGTCCAGTTTGAAATGGGATGTTAACACACATTAAGAAACTTTTATTGCATGCCAGCAGGATCCACCAAGGGCAATTAGTCCACAAGATGCTAGCGTACACTTGAATTTACATCCCTTTGCAATGGACTAATGTACCACAGACAGGGCTGGCTTCAGGCACCTGCCGAGGAAGCATGTCCCTGGGGTGGCACATCGTAAGGGACAGCAATTCACGCCCCCCTCCCCCTTTTTTTTTTGCTCCAACAGTTTGGGTGGCTTTTTTTTTTTTTTTTTCTGAGGGGGATGTGCAAAAAGGGTAGAGCCGGCCCTACACACAGAGAAGGCCTGAAAAATTCTCTACAGGTTTACGGGATTGAGAACTTAAATTATGAATGATCCACTTAAGTGTGGGGTGCTACGGTAAAATTTTCAAGAACTAATTGACTCAGGCATAGGGTCCTAAGTGCATTAGGCACTTTTGAAAACTTTACTCTGGATCTTTATTCAGAGGCCACTGGTTTAGGCCTTCAAATGAAACAAGAGAAGTGAAAATGTGAAGTTCCTTTTTTCTATTTTTATGCAGAAATTTGGAACAGCTGTCACACTTGTTTATAACCATGTTCATTACACTGAACTGATAAACCTAACCTTGATATAGCTGTGAAACATGTTAAACCACAAAAGAAAGAAATAGCTAGGTTTAAACTTTTTTTTCACACATTCAACAACCACGGTGGATATAGAATATAAATAAATACATATGCTTCTAAAAGTGTAAAACAAACATTGTTGATCTTATGAATATTTTAAAAAACACATTGCAGGAGTTTCGAAGGATACAAACTTTGGACGCACAAAAAAATTCATAATGCAAATCAAATATGATAAAGGGGCATGTAATGCAGATTTTCATGGGGAAAAACCAAGGGAAAGAGTACTGTTTTAAATTCATTTCAATATATGTTGATCAGGATCAATCCTAAGCAAAGGTGTAAGCTTCCAAATAATTGCACTAGTGCAGACAGATCTGCCCAAACAGATCTTGGAGGGGCACAATTTGATCCACAAGTACTTTATCACTGGTTATGATGCACAAGAAATAACCCAACTTGACTCTTAGATCCCATGTTACATCCGAACAGCTGGGGGAAAAACATCTATATACTTGCAAATGGAACATGTCTGATACAAAATCCTGAGACACAAACAGCGACCTACATTATGGTCCTAGTCCCACAAATTTCCTCATCAGAAGCTGATGCTTCCACAAATCTTTATAATTACACACCATTTGGATAAAATTCTTTTTTGTTATTTCTTCAGTGGATCAGATTTAAATTGCAAAAACTCATCGTCGGTGATTTAACTTTCAAATAACAGTGCAAAGGTAGATGACTTCTGGGAGTGGTAGAGTTTCCTAAGATTTTGTTTTTGCAATTTATTATCCAACTCCATCAAACAGGGACAGTGAAGGATTAAAGAAAAAGTGAAATGTAATTGGTTAAAAGAATTTTCCCCTTTTTTGTTAGTTTTAAAGAACTACTTTTGCAACTATGTGCAAGTGTCACTAACATTTTGGTACTTAACAACTTATATAATTCAAATTAAAGTGATGTTGCTGTCTCTGTAAAAGGGCACTAACAGCTACCTGCTTGAAAAAAAACCTCAAAGCAACAAAGATCTCTGCATAACTACGTCAAACAAATTTTGATTCTAAACGAATCTTCTCTATTCAGCTCTGTGTATAGTAAAGACGTTTGCTGAGTCTCTAGGGGCGAGATGCAGGCATTGTGATCTTACAACACTTCATTGTCAGGTGCTGCATACAACTACTAAAGTGTGAGCCATGTGCCCATATTCCATTTCAGTTACAACAGAACGGCAAGAAGAGGGAAAAGAGAAAGACAAATGGACAAACTTTACTTTCCTCCCTTTTATTAAGCAAAAGTGTACAGCTTTGAATAATTAGCACACAGTTCATCCTGGTGAAAAAGGAGGAGGATAACAAAGAATTATTTTAATTTATTCTGTACTGGTCCCATAGGTAGAGCGCCTATTAAAGTCAGTGAGAGATTTGTGCACACAATAGCTAGAAAATCAATATCTTAAAATGTACCTTGACATGAGCTAAGGGTGTTTCTTAGATTGAATACTAACAGTTATGAAATGGCAATGGAGTACCCAAAAATGTAGTGAAGTTAACCCTTTTGCCTGTTGTGCATATATTTACATCCAGCATTCTGCCACTGAGGACAAATTTAAAAAGCAAGATGTGATAGAGAACCATTAGTTTATGCTCTTGCTTTTTGGCAGTGGCTCAGGGAAACTTTTCACAGCTGCTCTGACATCACTGATGGACAGCATTCAGACTGGAACAAAAAAATGTGGTGGTATTTTGCTAAACTATGCCCACAATCCAGTGCAGGTGAAATACCTAGAATACCTGGCTTCAGAGTTTAACATTCCACTGATAGTATGAGGTAAAAAAAGCTTCAGCTTGGAAAAACAAACAACTACATGCGGATATGATAGAAGTCTATAAAATCATGACTGGTGTGGAGAAAGTAGATACGAGAACTAGGGGACACTAAATGAAATTAATAGGCAGAGGGTTTAAAACAAACAAAAGGATGTATTTCTTCACACAACGCAGAGTCAGCCTGTGGAATGTCTTGCCAAAGGATGTTGTGAAGGCCAGGACTATAACAAGGTTCAAAATAAGAACTAGATACAATCGTGGAGGATCGGTCCATCAATGGCTATTAGCTAGGGTGGGTAGGAATGATTTCTCTAGCCTCTGTTTGCTAGAAGCTGTGAATGGGCAACAGGGAATGGATCACTTGATTACCTGTTCTGTTCATTCCCTCTGGGGCACCTTGCATTGGCCACTGTTGGAAGACAGGATGCTGGGCTAGATGGATGTTTGGTCTGATCCAGGATGGCTGTTCTTACGTAATTCCATTTCTCTGAGTTGAGAGTGAGTCTACAGTCAAAAACTACACACCGATTCAGTTTTCATTCAGAAAGTTCTCTTTGTCACTTAATTTTTTACAAAGAAACTAATAGGCCACCACATTGCCTATAGAATGTATTACTGAGCACTAGCTCAATCCTACCCCTGGGTGATATGCCAACAAGTAAATTAAAATAACCATGTTAATTTTAAGCTTCGTTAGAGATATGGACTGTGTGTGAAGTATTCTTTCCCCATCAATTTTTTCAGCTGGCAAATACCTTCTTTACTGTTTGGAAATAAACAAGTGAGAAGAACGAACTTTGAACTATTTTAAATTACTCAGCAAATTGAGCAAAATTATGCTCTGATAAATCCATGTAAATCCATCTATGTAAATCCATGGTATCACTGTACAAAAACATCAACACAGTATAAACTGAAGAACTGAGCAGAAGTTGGCCAATTCTCTCTGAGTAGATTTCTAGCTCAAACTGAATAGAAGATACAATATTCTCCTATTAAGAGTTATGGAAACATCACTGGTTACTATTATGGGCTCAGTACCTAGGAAGTGTTATAGTCAATGGTATTTAGTGGTGCTCAACACTTCACAGCATCAGCTCTCTAAGTAGTTAATATTGTACACAGGGTTGAAAATGTAATGTCTTCAATAATATACTGCACCTGGAAGCCTGCTTCCCAGTCTGGGTAGACAGACTCATGCTAGTGCCAATCCCATTATGATGTTAAAACAGTATGGAGGTTGTGGCATGAGCATCAGCTCAGAGTAGTCACCCAAGCTTAACCCAGGGGATTGGGTGGGTTTGGACTTGGATGGCTAGTCTAAATTGCTGCCAGTGCTACAGTGTCTATGCTGCTACTTTTAGTGCACTAGCTCGAGCGGAGTTAGTGCAAGTCTCTCTATCTGGGTGGGAAGGCTCATTCCTAGCAGCAATGTAGACATACATTACCTATGCCCCCAATCCTGCAACTGGATCTATGGCAGCAGACCCACAGGCCCTGAGCAGAACCTCAGTGACTTCAGTGGGGTTCTGTACACATGAATCATCTTGTGATGTTATTATTATACTGCAATTCCTAAATTGCTTCCAAAAAGGCGTGTTTTCCAGGGTACACCTCTTTCAAAAAAATATTAAGACTTTTAGATAAAGAAACACTCTGGGCTTAAACCTGTTCTTCTATCAGTGGTGTTTTTGCCATTGACAACAAAAGGAGCAGAACTGCATCATTTAAAAGTGCTTATAGACACACATTAAATACAGGAGACTATACATACTGATGCACTTGAGTAAACAGTCAGATCTACGTAACATTCCAACAACATTGCCAAAATAATGCTGCTAAAGAAGAGGCTTTATTATTGTTATTCTAAATTTTAGCTGCAGTTATTAAAAATATATTTACTTGAAAGGAAGGAACTCCAAGTATATCATTTTACAAACAAACAATTTAAAATACTGCAATAAGCAACAGAAACTATTGCTTTTTATATTTATACATTTTTGGCATAAAACATTGCCATACCATTACAGAATTATAAAATATATTTTTATAGTACCTTACAAATCCAGAAACTGGTTACCACTTCTACCACATACACATGGTATTGGTACTAACAAACATGCACAGCATTCTGTAATTTAACACTGCAAAGGAATACAGAGTACAGAGCAGGCCCATACATTAAAAATGACATGTTGCCATTTCATGTTACAAGTAAAAATATATATATATTTTTTTTTTTACAATTACTGCACTTTTTCCTGAAATACATTTTAATAACCACGTACACAAGAAGTCTAAATTTTACCAGTGCATAAGTACATCCAACCATCTGTCACTGAACTTAAACTTCAGAAAGAGCAAACAACTAGGAAGTTAGTTGAGTCACAGGAAAGGAATAACTAATGACTAGCGAACATGCCCTGAGCAGGTCCCTCCAAAAATAAGTGCTAAAACTTTATTTACTACAAAGACAATAAATTTCACATCATTAACTACAGAAGTAAACACATTCAGTACAGTCTAGTTAATGGATATGCTTTCAAATGTATAAACATGTTAGAATAAAAAGTACTGAGTTCCGTAGGAAATAAGAGACTATTTAGAACTGTTTGCCCACTCTTTTATTCAGCCATTTACAGCAAACACCTTTATGCTTTCCAAAACAAATATGGAAGCGATTATAAATATTAAACCATGGGGGTATCAATTTAATTGGTTTCCCATATGATTTTGAATGACATTTTTCAGACTGAATCAGGTGAGAACTTATTTTCATCAGACATATCAAGGATAAAACAGGGTTTTTTTTAAAAAAGTATATTGTACTTTTCCATGTACTTTGATACTTAGGATCTGAGCTGTTCAAGTAACACAGGATGTGAGAAAAAATGGTTTGGAGGATAACATGGTGCCCAAGAGAGACTGATCGCAGAGAGAGAGTTCTAAATTATACTGCAAAGTTTTATTTATTTATTTTGCAGCACATCCATCACAAAATAGTGATAAGTTATCACAAACTAATGGGCAGATTGGGTACTGGTTTTCATGCGTCAAAACGGGGAGAGAAGGGGTTTTAAGCATCTTGTTAGGTTCACAAAGAGGCACAGTGAACCGGTCAGTCTGCATCCTGCACAATAATCCTCTCCATGCACACTCTCCTGAACCAAATGCTCTTCTCAAATTGTACCATTATACATAAGAAGAGGATGGGGTAGTACGAGGTAGAGTGAAGTGCCATTATAGGCTTGTTGGCCTATTCTTGATCCCCAATGTCCAGCATTCAGCAGCTAGATTGGGTAAAATAGTTACTTCTCATCTCTCATAGTACATTGCAGCTGCAATAGCAAAGTCAGTCACCACTATTACCTAAACTGGGGACTATGCTTGTCACATGCTCAGGATTTTCTCTTTGCCTTCTGCATTGTCACAACTCTACACCCACTTCTGACATTGGTTTAAACAGTCCCATAGTGCCAACGCTACTATTCTCTCCAAACAGAAATCTTATCTCACTGGGCTTTGTGCTAGGATTAGGCTTTGCCTTTGAGTAATTACTTTTACACCATTAGACAAATAAAACTATGAATTTTGTTCTGAAGGTGGAATTTTATTTTTAATACTTCACTCACTAAACACAGTATTTTGAAACAGTTCCGTAATTATTTACTCACCAGAAGCAAGTCATTCTTTTTTGGCTGACAAGTAAAATACCTTACTGTTATCATGATAAGGACAAATTAATAAATTTGTACATTGGTGGGTAAGTTTTCACTACAATTTATCAAGGTGGTTATACACTAAAATTAAGGGAACTAACATTCACTTTACCCATGATATTCTTTTAATGTATTTGTTAGTGGCAGGTTCTGAGTTAGCCATCATAGGTCAAAGTATATAATTCACAAATTGCTTTCCATGTATTTAATGGGGAAAGCTACTGGTAGATTGCTGCTTTCCTAACGTAAACCAGATAAACTTAGCAGTTGTCAATGAAATTCAAAATTATATTTCTCATACTTCTGACTAACATGCATAATAAAGTTATGTTTTTCACTTGAACAGAAAAAAAAAAATCTTACTGTAATTTATTATTCATTTTCCAGCAGGAAAAAAGTCATCATCATTTCCTTTGTAAGGTGAATAAAGTATTTTGGTAGCTTCTAAATGGCAATATTATCGAGTTTTGAATAAGAGGTGCTATTGCATTTTAAAAAAATCAGTGTAAAATGGTTTTAGGTAAAACTTATTTAAAAAGCAAAATTTTTTCTGTTTTCACTTTTCCCCCAAATTGAAGTTGGTATATTGCACACACACACAAAACAAGTGTGCAACCATGTGATCAGTCTTTTAGAGGCAAACCAGCACTTCCCCTAGTCGCATTTATAAATGTATGTATGCTATAAATGTAAATTTACATGCAGATTAAAAATAAATGATAAAACCCCAAACCCCACGGTATGGATCAATATCAGCATAACCTTTAGTCTCAACAGAAAAAAAAAAGGTTCACAATATAATTTAGTTAAGCAGATATAAATGAACTTTATTTAAAAATAAACAAGACTTGTTTTCCATTTAAATCTATTATACCTCATTTGACTTATCTTATTGGATCATCCATCAAAACTATACCACAGACGTGAACTTTCCATGTATGGTACAGGTATATGCAACTGTACATTATTAGAATTACCCTAGAATAATAATTCAAGAAGGATTATATCTAGGTAACATGAAATATGTAAATTAGTATTATACAAAACCCTAGTACATAGGATCCTTAGAATCTTAGAGTCTGATCCTGAGAGAAACTGAGCAAGCCTAACCCTTAGTGGCTTCAGTGGAGAGCTGCAAGTACTCAGCAACCTTGAGGATAAGTTAGTTGATTACCAGAAATACTGACACTGTTTTGCTCCTAGACACGTGCACATTTATTGCTGCATTTCTTGTAATGGGTAGTAGTTTATATGTTCTGTGTCAAAGGGTTTCCATGTATTGAGGCAGGATTAGGTTCAGGGTGGCAGAGAGGTGAGCTGTAACTCATTTCAGATACAAAAAAAAGCACACCAGCAGAACTTGTCAAATAAACTACTACACTTGTGCATGCATACCCAGTTGCTATGCCACTTCATATGATATTAGAATAAAATACCATGGTATAAATCAAATTCCCAGCTGTCTATGTATGCATATAACTCCTAGTTACATTATTAGGAGTTATACATATCTATTTAATAGAAATAGATACCTAAATGAGAGATGCTTTAATCTATACATGAGCTGATCAAACTCCCCTTAAATACTGGGGAGAAGCATGTTACTTACTAAGCACACAAAACAGTCCCAAACATTTAAGACTAAAGTAAATTAAAAACAAGTTCAATAACCTGGAAATGTTATGGTTTGTTTTGTACATCCTTGGATTTTGAAATAACTGGTGAATAACTAACTACTTACATTTATTAATACATTGTCAATAATTGCAACTTGAATTGCCCTTTAATCCCACTAACCAAACAAATCCAAGTGTTAAAAATCATGTATGCAAGTTCTGGCAGGTCCTTCTAACAGACTATGGGCTTATGCACACAGAGACTTAATGCATGGAAAGTCACGGTGTCAATGTAAAGCACATATTTGAAACAACAGAAGTCAAGTGCACTATGGAACGTTTAGCGAACAGCAGCAGGTTCCACATGGCAACTTAACTTGTATCAGTCTAACTCTATTGTGTAGACTAGGGTGTAAATCTGCTGCAAGACAGCTCTACATTGACCTAACTCTAAGTGTCTACACTAAAATGTTACTCGCACACTACGCTGACTTAACTCCACCTCCACAAGAGGTGTAATGCTTAGGTTGATGTAGTTATGTTGACGCAGTGTCAGTGTAGACACAATGAGGAATCATTCTTGCACCTAAGGGCTGGTCCTCACTAGGACAGGAGATCGACTGTAGATATACAATTTCAGCTACGTTAATAACGTAGCTGAAATCGGCGTACCTACAGCTGACTTACCTGCCATCCTCACAGCGGCGGTGGGCGGCGGCGGCGCGCTCCCCCGTCGACTCCAGCTTGCGCCTTTTGGCAAACTGGAGTTACGGAGTCGATGAAGGCGCTGCTGGCGATCGATTTATCGCGTCTTGATGAGATGCGATAAATCGATCACCGTAAGATCGATCTCACCCCGCGCTAGTGAAGACAAGCCCTTAGAGACTAACAAATTTATTTGGGCATGAGATTTCGTGGGCTAGAAACCACTTCATCAGATGAGTGAAAAATACAGGAGCAGGTATAAATACATGAAAGGATAGGAGTTGCCTGCCTTACCAAGTGTGAGCTCAGTCTAATGAGACAATTCAATTAACAGCAGGATACCAAGGGAGGAAAAATAACTTTTGAAGTGGTAATGAGAGTGGCCCGTTTCAGATAGTTGACAAGAAAGTGTGAGTAACAGTAGGGGAGAATCAGTATTGGGGAAATTAGGTATAGGTATTGTAATGACCCAACCACTCTAAGTCTTTATTCAGGCCTAATCTGATGGTGTCCAGTTTGCAAATTAATTCCAGTTCTGCAGTTTCACGATGGAGTCTTTTTTGAAATTTTTTTGTTGAAGAATTGCCACTTTTAGGTCTGTTATTAAGTGACCAGAGAAACTGAAGCATTCTATTGCTGGTTTTTGAATGTTATGACTCCACACGGTGTTGCTTACATCAACTGTTGCCGCCTTTCACAAACTGTCCCACAACGCCCTACATTCACAGTTAAATCAGTGCAAGTTCTCCTGGCAAGGATGCGCACCATTGACACAAGGAGCATAATGTGGAGGTGGAAAAGTGATTTAATTACTGAGGTGGCCATATGCTGATGTAACTTATGTCTACACTACAGAATTATGTTGATCTATCTTAACTCTCTATATAGGTAAGCCCTAAGGCTTACCTATATGGAGATCTTTCAAAGCAATGCAGATGCATGCAGGTGGACCTCTGCATCCATTTGAATTTCCACTGAATCCAAGGGGGTTCCACATTGCAGGATTGGGGCTTGAGCAGAATTATTCTTCAAATAGGGGAACAAATTTTGATGTTCTTCCATAGTATATCCAGAGACTATAGCTAGATATTAAAATGCTTCTTTGAGGCAAAAAACATCCTTATAAATGGTGGTCTCTTGTTACAGCATGAAACAACTGAAATTTTTACAAAAATTGAAACAGCATGGATTCACCAAGGGCAAGTCATGCCTGACTAACCTAATTGCCTTCTATGATGAGATAACTGGCTCTGTGGATGAGGGAAAAGCAGTGGATGTGCTATTCCTTGACTTCAGCAAAACTTTTGATTCGGTCTCTCACAGTATTCTTGCCAGCAAGTTAAAGAAGTATGGGCTGGATGAATGGACCATAAGGTGGATAGAAAGCTGGCTGGATCGTCGGGCTCAACGGGTAGTGATCAATGGCTCCATGTCTAGTTGGCAGCCGGTATCAAGCAGAGTGCCCCAAGGGTCGGTCTTGGGGCCAGTTTTGTCCAATATCTTTATCAATGATCTGGAGCAGGGGTCTCCAAACTACGGCCCGGGGACTGGATCTGGCCCGTGGCTTCGATTTATCCGGTCCCCCAGCTGAGTAGGCATGTCGCACCAGCATGTGGAGAAGCCATTGCTGGCCACCCTGCGTGAGCTGCTGCTGGCAGCCCCATGTGCGGAGGGGTGAGTGCCCCCGCGGCGTGGCTGGAGAAGCAAAGGGGGGTGGGCAGCGGCGTGGTCGGAGGAGCAAAGGGGTGGGGGCCGCGGTGCTGCCAGAGAGCAAAGGGTTAAATTTATCTACAGCACTGAACCAAACACTCCTAACCAACAAAGGGAACCTGGAGCTTCTCTTACAAAGTACAGCCAAATTTTTGAATATATGTATTTGTATGGTACAAATTTGTGAGTTTTTAGAAATAAATACAAAAATAATGTGAAATGATTTTAATGTATTGACAAATATTGTGTGATTTCACAGTACCTGCATTGATTATACAGCTACTTTTATACCTGATTTAGAAATTTCTAAATGCAGTGTTGGTTTTTTTAACAATTTTTCATATATTTAATTTTTTCAGTCGCTTCAGCCCACAAAGCCCCTTCAAAAATCTAACATGGCCCTCATCTCAAAGTCTGAAGACCCCTGATCAGGAAGATGGCGTGGACTGCACCCTCAGCAAGTTTGCTGATGACAATAAACTGGAAGGAGTGGTATATACACTGGAGGGCAGGGATAGGATACAGAGGGACCTAGACAAATTAGAGGATTGGGCCAAAAGAAATTTGATGTGGTTCGATAAGGACAAGTGCAGAGCCCTGCACTTAGGATGGAAGAATCCCATGCACTGGTACAGATTACGGACCAAAGCTCTAGGCAGCAGTTCTGCAGAAATGGACCTAGGGGTTACAGTGGATGAAAAGCTGGATATGAGTCAACAGTGTGCCCTTGTTGCCAAGAAGGCTAACAGCATTTTAGGTTGTATAAGTAGGAGCATTGCCACAGATCGAGGGATGTGATTGTTCCCCTCTAACATTGAAGAGGGGCTCATCTGGAGTACTGTGTCCAGTTCTGGGGCCCACATTATAAGAAAGATGTGGAAAAACTGGAAGGAGTCCAGAGGAGGGCAACAAAAATGATTAGGAGGCTGGAGCACATGACTTATGAGGAGACGCTGAGGGAACTGGGATTGTTTAGTCTACAAAAGAGAAGACTGAGGGGGGATTTGATAGCTGCTTTCAACTACCTGAAAGGGGGTTCCAAAGAGGATGGATCTAGACTGTTCTCAGTGGTACCAGATGACAGAACAAGGAGTAATGGTCTCAAGTTGCAGTGGGGGAGATTTAGGTTGGATATTAGGAAAAACTTTCACTAGGAGTGTGGTGAAGCACTGGAATGGGTTACCTAGGGAGGTGGTGGAATCTCCTTCCTTAGTGGTTTTTAAGGTCAGGCTTGACAAACCCCTGGCTGAAATGATTTAGCTGGGGTTGGTCCTGCTTTGAGCAGGCAGTTGGACTAGATGACCTCCTGAGGTCCCTTCCAACCCTGATATTCTATGATTCTAAAGAGTGTTCCTCCGCCTAAGGTGTATTATGTACAACCCAATTACATTTACTTTTACCACCTTCCTTCAGGAAAATTATGACATACCATAATATTTTACATATAATGGCATTTATTAGTTAAATGCTAAAGTGCCCATGTAGGAATTGTTCTATTGGTGAAGTTACAAAACAAAAATTATGGACCCAAGGAGTGCTATTAGGCCCAAAGACATTAGTTTTTCTGTAGAATAACACTTTGTGGGAAATTAATATCTCATTGCATTTCATCTTTATGAGACCTGACCAAAATGCTCAATCTTAAGTGCTTATAATTAGGCAGTTAAATCTGTATTTAAACACCTAAATTTTTACTGTCTTTTCAGAGATAATTCTCAGGTTCTCAGCACTTTCTGTAAAAATCAGGCCATTTTTATTTTAAGTGCCTAAATATGGATGGAGCGCCATTATTGCATGTGCAAGTAGTGTAACAATGACAGAATATATTTCTGAAACTATAAACTTTTTGGATTCATATCCCAACAATCCTAAGCCCAACAACTGAAAATTCAGAATGAGATTTCTCTTCTTTTTAATACAGTAGATGGGAGAAGCAAAACCTGTCACCAGAAAGTCACACTGGAAAGAAATTGAAAGAGATCTAAAGCACAACTGTGCTGCAATTGTGACAAGGACTCTCTATATTAAGCTTTTGTAGAGTTTAATCATGAGTTACACTTCCACTTAATTTAGAATGATGCTTCACAAAATGGAACATTTTGATATCCAGTTCAGAAAGTCTTAGCCAAAAATGCTCATTTAAGATTAAAGCCTTTGTACCTAATTCTGCCCTTGGATATCATGCAGGACTTCCACTGACTTCAAACAAAGTGACAGGCCTGGGCCCTTAAAAGTAATTTGCAGAATCATCTTGAAAAAAAGGCAATCGAGATTGCAGTCTTTCCCTGCAAATCATAAAACACTAACATTCTAATATTCTAATTTTTTAAATAATAGATGAACAAAGTGATATCAGAAATTAATGGCATTCCTTTCTACGGAGACTGCAACCTATATGAAAAAGGGGATGTATAGAATTTAATCCTATATAGTTGTTTCAAATTAGCATATACATATTTTTAAACCATTTTGGATTGTGTCCTATAAACTGAATTAAAAAAAAATTAACCTGTGAAAAGCTTAATCTGACGCTTTCATATCCAGCCTGATCCTATGATCTTCCTTACGTTACACAAGATGTGAATATCATCCAAAATGAAAGAACAATGATTAATTTGTTTCATTCATTATGAAACATAACTAGTTTTAAATTTGGACTCATGATTTTATCTCATCTTTGTTCTTTATGGTGGATTCCACTGGAGGTTTATCCTTACCTAGGTTGTCTTGCACGTCTGCTGATACATTATTTGAACAGTTCTCAGGGTCACATGGCTCGCTCTCTCTAACTGTTGGATTTCCACAATCTTGGCTCAGATTTTCACCATCTTTTTCCTTATCTTTTTTGGAATGAGAAACGTTCTCCTTTTTATCTGAAGAATTGGGAGCTTCCTCTGATCTGGAATTTTGACTTTCAGTATCACTGTTCTTTTCACTGTTGCTCTGCTTAGCAGCTTCACAGTTGGTTTCTGTTCCAAACTGGTTGTTTTCTTCTCCATTTCTTGTGAGTTCTACCTTTTTTTCTCCACCTGTTTTGCTACTTGAGCTACCAGTTATGGATGTATTCTTGGAATCTCTCCATTTCTTATGTTTAGAAACGGAACTGTTGTGAGAAGAAACTGGGGAGGTTGGCTTTTTACCTGTCTTGTTTCCCTCAAACTTCTGTTTTCTTTGTGGTCCCCAGATGAAATGCTCTGAAGGAGTATAATGTTGTTGGGCAAATCTCAGGAGCTTTCTCCTTTCTCTTCTGTCTCTAATGGTGTATACAAAATATTCCAAAGCACTCTGCTTAATATTGGGAATTGTGTCTTCCACTAGAGCTTCATGGAGAATAAATTTTACAAGAGGAGATTTGAAACTCTCATATCCAAGCTCACCAAGACTTTTCAGAATGCGAGTGATTCTTAAGTAGTTGTGTTGGGACCTGCAAGAAAAGATTCACTGAAATTAGATAAAAACAATAGGGACAAGAAATGCTTAAAAATAAATTCTGCTGAGGTGAGAGATAGAGCATAGTCTAGTGGTTATAGGACTAGAGCCAGAAGTCTTGGGTTCCATTATCTGGTTTGCCACTGTATCACTCTGGACATGTTATTTAATCTTTCTGTACTTTATTTTTTCCATCTGTAAAATGCAGATGCTACTACCTAATAGTACCTTCCTCACAGGACTGTTGCGAGTGATATCTAATGTTTGCAAAATACTGGGAGACTCTTGGATGAAGAGCTGTAAATACAGAGTCTGATCACTGCTATTTGTTTATTTTAGCAATACATTGACTTAAAACTGTTTGTCTAGCTAGCACTGGGACACCTGAATTGATCTTGTAAAATTTGCAGTGACTGAGACCTTGGCTCTTGTGCAGCCCTAACTTATTTAGGGCCTGATTCAAAGTCTACTAAGGTCAATGAAATGACTAGAATAAATAAAGTACTTAATGGTTTTTTTTTTCCAAAAAGGTAATTCTTTAACCAGATTTATTCATAAGCAACCCTGACCTAAGAAAGCAGTGTGCACCCATAATGTCAGGAGAAAATGTTGCAAGAAAACAAATTTCAATTTCAAGATCAGTGGAATTAGAAAAGTAGCATCAAACTTAAAAGAAAATTGAGAGATAAATGTTGGCCAAATTCAACTCACATTTATCTCCCAGATAATCTCTCTGAAGGAAATGGGATTATATAGGGGTAGAGTCAGGTCAAAATTTGGTCCAGTGTATGTTAAAACTATTCAGGTAGTGTTATAGTTGAGATAAAGCATTTAACTTTTAGGGAAGGAGGAAAGCCTGCTCTTTTTCAACCCTTCTAAAAGTGTGGAAAATTTGCTCCTCCTTCTAAAAGTAAAGAAAAGTGAATACTTAGATAATCCAATATTTGTTAATAGCCTGGAAGCATCATTTTGGGAATACTTGAGAAATTTGTACAATAGTGTGTTAGACAAATTAATATGGAGCTGTGTTCTTATTCAATAGTACTTGAAAGTACTATGGTCAGTGAATTCATGGCTGTTGGTTAGACTGACAGAAGAGAAGGAGCATAGTCGCAAAAATGTGTAGAAGAGATACACACATACAAACACAAAACAATCATTAATTCTTGCTTTTTGTCTCTCCCACTTTCCTGGTATTCTTTTGAAAATGTCCTGCTTTTCTCTAGAAAACAAAGGATAAAAATTCTAAGGCAATTACATAGCATCTAAGGCATGCCATTACTTACTCATTCAAATGTTGAAATCTTTCTTGCCAATTAGCAGCTCGAGCTACATTTCCTGTTTTATCAATTAGTTTTATTCCAAAAAACTCCAACATCATTTTATAAGCCAACAAGAATCTTCTAATTGCTTCTTTTGTTTTCTTGAATTCCTAATAAAACAAGAAGTTCATCTAAAATCCTAAATGGCTCTAAAACAAACACATTTGTACACAACACCTGATACAACAACAGTCATACTTCAATATTAGTCTGACAGTTGACAGTAAAAACTCAATTTACATTACCTCTATTTCATACGTAGTTAATTCTTTAGCATAGAAATTCAAACCTTGCTCTCTAAGTGGAAAAAGCCTGTTTAAAAAAAAAATTGTTTCAGTTTATGGTGGACAAAACACTTCCAATCAAATCACTGCTTTAAAATAAAAAGAGCTAATAAATAACCAACCACTGTATATAAGTGTGATTATGTTCCAATTTTTCATAGTCTCCCTTCCATTTATTCAGGACTTCTTCAATGTAAACTCCTGTATAAACAAATTCAGGAAATTATTAGGTAGCGATCAAAAAATATCTTTCAAATATATCACGAATGTTTTAGTCCTATATTGTGCTTTGTGCTAAAGACATGCCATTATATTAAAGAAGAGGATAATTAACATTGGTCATACACAGATGCTAATTAATACAGACCAGCTATTCAGCTGGCATAAATTGGCATAGCTCCATTGATTTCAATAGATGCGGATTTATACCAGCTGAGGATATCGCATTATAATCTGTGTAAAGTATATTGACCATTGTTTACCCAATGGAGTAGATTTCTTATCACATCTAAAACAAACTATTTACTCTGATGAAATCTGTAGTCACTACATTAATGCATATATGAGATCCTAGTTTAGTAACATATGTCCTGAATACTGCAAGGAAGTCATTGATTGAAGAATCTCTCTGGTTGCCAAGTGCATTAGGATCTGGGAATTTGTTTCAATTAATTGTGCCTGAAACTTCTGATGCCACTAGTGCTGCCAAGAATTTAAATAGAGTTTCTTAAGTCACACAGGAAAAATCCACAGCACTCCAGGAGAATTTCTACTTGTATTAGTCTCAACACATTAATGCATTTGGGTCCTATACAAACAGAAACCAACAGTACGGAACCAAACAAAAATGGAATTGATGAATTATTATTAATCATTCACACCGTGCAGCACCTCGAAGCTCCAGTCACACATTAGCACCCTCTTTTGTTCAGGTGCTGAACAAAACACAGGATAAACCAATAACCCACTGCCTGAAGCCTTACATTCTAATTATATAGTGGGATTTTCAAAAGCACTTTGTGCCAACTCTTCTCTGGTTGAATAATGGCAGTTTTATCACTCAACTATTGCCAACCCCCAAAGTTCAAAAAACATGAGAAAAATTAAAAAACAAACATGAGATTTAAGAAAAAAGATTCTCTCATGTCACAGTGTTGCCAACTCTCCCAAATGTATAGGGCATGGTGATTTTGGCCCCCACTGCAGGGTCTCTACATGGCTACCTGATGGTGCAGAGCTTCCATGTTCTCCCCAAACCAGAGTTCTAATTCATTATTTCTGTCTCTGCCTGCCCTAGTCCACATCTGCCTGTCTCCCAGCCCAGCAACAAATTAAATATGAACACTGTGCCCACATCAACTTTGCTCCCCCAGCCTCCCTTACCTGCTCTTCCAGCTCCAAGGGTTCTTTACCCATCTCCTAGGTGCCCTTCTCCTCCTTCCCAGGATTGGGAGAAAAGCTCCAGAGGCTCTTCATCCCCACTGTCCCTGCCCAGGCCTGGCATGGAGGGGATGCAGAGAGCAGACTGATCCATTTTTCACAAAAGGGCAGCAGGAAGGAGGGAGCAGAACCGCCTTGAGCTGCTAGTATCTTTCTGCTCACTACCTCCTCCCTGTGATGGAATGCAGCCCTATATTCACACCCTACACATTATTGTAATAATCTTTGTACAAAGTGTGACTTGTGAGATGATATCTGAAAATTCATCTTTCTGATCAGTAATATCATGGTAAAATGTGTATAGCAACACTAAATGTTAAACTATAAACTTCTTTCTATATGATGTTAAAAGTGCATAATCAAAACTCCTGAAGCATCAAACTGGTCAAGCAAGACTGTCTTGAACAAAGAGTGTGGGTGTTTGTCTTCATTTGCATTTAAGTAATAAAACAGGGTCATCAGGTAGAAAGTGGGAAGGGAGGAAACAAAAGGAAACTTGCATGTGAGCATACACAGGTGAAAAATACCTCAAGAATCTCCTCTCCCCTTGTCCATCTCACTCTTTACATGTGAGAAGACAAAAAGAATCAGCTGCTGGATTTTTTTTTGGGTTGGGGGAGGTCCTGGAAGCATGTGGTGAGAAATTTTGCTTAAATCTAATATAGTTTCTAAAGTTTAGCATTAGAAAGTGTTTTATCTTTATTTTTGTAACTATTTCTGACTATTTCCTATGCTTATTCTCAATTAAAATCTCTCTTTTGTTAATAAACTTGTTTTATTCTTTTATCTAATCCAGTGTGTTTAAGAAGTGTCTGCGTAACTCCATTTAAGGTGGCAAGTTGTATATTATTCCCTTAAAGGAATAACAGACTCAATATATTTGGACTATCCAGAAGAGGCCTGAGCAGTACAAGACATACATTTCTAGAGAGAAATCTGGAACTGGGAATGTGTTGGTGTCACCCTGCAGTATAACCAAGGCTGGTGAGAGCCAGGGTGTGACTGACAGGCTGCAGTTACAGAAACACATCTGGGAGTCACCTGCTGGCAAGCTGTTTGTAAGAGGTCCAAGTTGGGAGCTACAACAGTAAGGCATTGCAAGGCACCACATGTTGTAGGGCAAGGGTGATACAGTTCCCTCTCTCCTACTGGTCTGGATTGCCAGGGTGTGACTGGTATACTATACTCCCCTCCTGTGAGAATGGCATCACTCTCCTATCCAGAACCACCTCTGACTCCTGAGGGGAGAGCTAGGCCTGCCTCTTGCAGCAGCCCTGGTTGGATCCTCTTCCGCACAACATGGGGCAGTGGGGAAGGTAGCCAGTGAAAGGGTTTTTTCCCCTTGGGCAGGTCTGAAATTCACCAGGAGTGCCTCACATTATTATCATGCTGGCTCCAATATCAGCCAAAATGATGTTATTCACAAGGAGTCAAGAGATTGGCAGCACTGCCACCAAATTCCAGGGGAGCAGAAGAAGGCCTATTTTGAGTGACTGAAAAAAAAAATCACACCCTAAATCTATTGCCTTTAGCACCACACATTTACCTCAGAGCCACCGTTGTGGTAAGCAAGTGGAGACAGGGAGCTCCTTTCCTACTATGCTCTTGATCTACTATGCTGCTTGCACTCCCTACGGAGACCACCCAAAATTATATGGAGTCACATTTGAGTGGGAGATCCTTCCGATTCTCTCATTGGGACACTTCCTTGCCAAAGCTCAGAACCACTGTGTTATCCTCATCCCCCTTGATCTGTCAGCCATCTTTGACATAGTCCTCCATGCTTTTCTTACTGAAATCTTGTTTTCCCTTGGCTTCCGTGATCCTGTCCTCTGCTGGTTCTCTTCCTACCTCTCTAATCACTCCATCATGCCTGGCAGAGGATCCACCTCCATTCTCCTCCAGTTTCCCATGGGGGTGCGACAGAGCTCTATCCGTGGTCCACCCCATCTCTTCTTCTTATACATTTTATCTCTAAGTCATCTCATCCGTAATCGTAAATTCAATTACCATCTCTATGCTGACAACTCACACATCTACCTCTCGATTCCAGACCTGTCCCCTTCTGTCTCTTGTTTTATGCTTAGATCAATAGCTCTCTAAGGCAGGAACTGTCTTTTTTGTTCTTTGTCTGTACAGAACCTAGCACAATAGGATAATGGTCCATGACTAGTGTTCCTAGGTGCTACAGTTATATAAATATTAGTAATTTCCATGCGTAAGCAAGTGTCCAGAGGATCATGCTGAAAAAGCACCTTCTTAATCATTTCTAATGGTGTAACAAGTGCTGCTGGTGATTCTTCTTACCCTAGGACCACTGGAGGCATTGAGCTTGCTCCTGGCCTTCTCAGGTATAACGTCTTCAGTGTTGCTGTTTACAAGATGCACTTCCTCCAGCTCTAGTGCATCATCACCCTGTCTGTAACAGTCATAATGTAGCCCTTAAACTATTCCTAATGCAGTTTCTTATTTCTGTCTTAAGGATATCACTGGAGCTTGATGTGTAGTTCATAACATAAGCAACTACCGTTGGTGCTCATGAAAGGTGTGGTAAGAGCCCCATGACTGCATTGGGAATGCATCGCTTAGCATTCCCAGCCATAACTGAAATTTTCCCCTGTAGTACAGGGACTAATTTAATAAATAATTTCCGTGTTATACATCCACCTTTAAGGAATGGTGTACACCGTAGTGTTCTCAGTATATTAACATTACACTACAGAAAAAGTCAATTAAAAAAAGGGACTGTGTGGACATTTTTGTGACATAAGTATTGCACAAACCTAGTCCTTAGTACTGTAATTATCAGTTCAGTTTTATGTTATTATTTCACGTTTTTCGTAACTACTACTGTCAGCTTACTCACCATCAGGTTTAAAGGGAATTTTATTCTTATAAAATCGGAGATTGCACAAGTCATTTTGATACCGGAGATCTTTAAAGTTCTGCTGAAAAGAAAGAAACAAAGTATTATTAGCCTGCAATAAAACTATCAACAGTGGAAGTATGCTGGCATTGAGTTCTTTTAAAAGATTTTAGAACCAAAAAGATAGGCCTTTAAAAATATTAAGTCACTGGGACTATTCACTTGCTTAAAATTAAGCAAGTGAGTAAGAGTTTGCATGATCAGGGCCGTAGACTGTAAGCTCCTCAGGCATGAAGGAGTTTTATAGGTTTGGGGGGAACAATGGCAGAACAGGTCCAGTCATCTCCCTCTGGCATTATCTTTTGGCTATTCCATCAGAAGTTCTACTCTTTTCATTTAAGTATGAGACAAAGAGGCCTTATCTTTCCCTATTAATGAGTTTTGCTGATTATTGTTCTTTATTTAAAGAGTGTTTTTAAACCACAAAATGTTCTTACTGGATATTGGTGTCGATACTTGTACAAGTCTCTTGCTGCATAAAAGCTCCTCTTTGGTTTTGTTGTCAGTTCAGTTGCATCATCACTCTGAAACATTTAAAGAGTAGTTAACTAAACACTGATTTGCATTATTATGGTGTTAAACACTTTAAAATAATTATTTTGCAGAATGGGCCTCAACAATTCTGAATATATAGATGTACAATTGCATAAATTTACTTAAGCTTTCATCATACAATATAAATGTGACAGGAAGGATATTTTTAACACAACAACTTTACTTTAACATATGAACAAAAGCAGGCCTAGCACAAATGGTAGATCCTTTTATAAATTTTATAACTTATTGAATTTGGACTAATAGGTTGACCAGTGATTTTATTTACTGAATGTAAAACTTATCTAGAAATTATTTTAAAAGCACAAATGCTTATCAAGACAAAATAAGAACTGGCTGAACATGAAAGTGAAGCATAACTATACCTTTATGTTAGTGAAATCAGACTATTCATAAATCTGTGTTCTATCTTACCATGAAAGCATTCCTATAGCTACCACTGCAACCTTAAGCTGGAAGAAAACTATTGAATGGCAAACAAAAATATTTGAAGCCCTGTCAAACTATTTTATATAATTCAGGAAACTAGTGTTTAGAACTGTCAAGGCTGATTCCCTACTTTGGCACTTCGAGTGCAGAAGGTGGGGGCCCACAAGGATTTTAAAAATTAATACTAGCCACTCCAAGCTTGTATTAAACTCCCAAGGTTACAGCTCTTCCCTGGCTTAGGCTTGGTAAATGCTGCCACCACCCAAATGCAAACCCCTTTTGGACCCAGGAAGGAGCACTTGGGAATTCCTCCCCTATGGGTACTCTCAAGCCCTTTTACCTCCACCCTTCTGGGGAACAGCTGAGAAAGAAAAAAAGGAAATCAGCTGTTGCCAACAGCTAATCAAACAACATATGCACAAACCTCTTAGGACACCAAAAATCCAATCCTGTTCCTAAAAAAGGTAAATTTTATTAAAAACAAAAAGAAAAAAAATACATCTGGAATTTAGGCTTTTACTAGATTTTAGAAGGGCAATTCCAAAAATTTAGTACACAAAATACCTTTCTTGGGGGTTCAGCTTCAAGGTTACAAGCAAACAAAAGCATCTGAGGGTTAGCACAGAGGAGTCCACAACCCTTACAGAAAATAAAAGAAATAAACCTAATCGCGTCTTTCTAGACATTTCCTAATCTACTTACATACACATTCTAGGTATAAACTGATAATTTCCATGCCTGGCAAAAAACTTATTACAGCATAGTCATAGCTCCCTGACTTGCTCTGTTCCCCTCTCTCCACAGAACAACCACAGAACACAAAGGGAAAGCTTCTCCCACCTCCAATTTTAAACAGTTTTAGCCTTCCCATTGGTTCTTTTGGTCAGGTGCCCACTTCCCTTTCTTTATCTGGGGGACTTTTTAACCCTTTACAGGTAAAACAAGCAGTCACCAAGAGAGACTTTATAGCTTACCAGCTGGCTGGGTGTCCATAAAAGGGAGCTAACCTCCCCCCCTCATTTATCACACGCTCCCCAAATCACAGACGGTGCTGGCCAGCCTGGTCCCCAAATGTATGGGTGTTGCTTCTCTAGAACATACACAATGGCACAACATTCTTTTTCTGAGACTGACCAGTGGCTTTCCCTGTCAGAAAGTGTTTTGCTGAGAAACACAACAGGATGGAATTGTTGATCTACTCCATGGGTCGGCAACGTTTCTGAAGTGGTGTGCCGAGTCATCATTTATTCACTCTTATTTAAGGTTTCATGTGCCAGTAATACATTTTAATGTTTTTAGAAAGTCTCTTTCTATAAGTCTATAATATAGAACTAAACTATTGTTGGATGTAAATAAAATGTTTAAGAAGCTTCATTTAAAATTAAATGTAAATTAAAATTAAATTAAAATGCAGAGCCCCCCAGATTGGTGGCCAAGACCGAGGCAGTGTGAGTGCCACTGAAAATCAGTTCGCGTGTCGCCTTTGGCACGCATGCCATAGGTTGCCTACCCCGATCTAGTCCTTCCTGCATTAAAACTGCTCCTACACCACCCTCGGATACATCTGTGATTACAATAACCAGCTGGTCGAAGTCCAGGGCCCTTCGTACAGGGTCAGACGTAAAGGCTGGTTAAAGGCTTTCTGACACTTGTCAGTCCACTGAACTGCTATTTTAGTCAGGCGCCCACTTCCTTTTCTTTACCTGGGGGACTTTTTAACCCTTTACAGGTAAAGCAAGCAGTCACTAAGAGAGATTTTAGCTAAGTGGCTGGCTGGCTGTTCATAAAAGGAAGCTCTCCCCTTTGCCCCCTTCATTTATCACAAGAATGTCAGTTTACATTCCAGTGAAAAGCATCATTAAACCCCTAAAGCAAAATTGTTCTTGAAAAAAAAAATTATAAAAGCTTGTAGCAGATTCCAACTGTTTTGGAATCTATGGGCCTGATTCAGAGCCCACTAAAGTCAGTGGAAAGTCTCCCATTGGCTTCAGCGGGTGCTGGATCAAGCTATATACATTTTACAAAAACCCAACCAAAAGCACCCATACACTGAGACTTGCTAATTCTGTTATACACTTTATTTTTCACATCATTTTGTTTTCTACAATATTGTAATCAGAGATACTGCTATTTGTTTTAAGATGCAGAAATAAAACTCTCCTACAGAAATCAATACATAAACTTGGGGAGGGGGTTAAAATCGCACACTCCTTTACACTTTATTTGTGGCAGTATGGACAGAGCCAGCCTTACTCCTGGGTGATTACACAGGATATCCTCTATGCACTGTACAAACAACTCCTTGCCATCAGTACAAGATGCTTTGATGACAGACTGGCTCTGACTCCAACTAAAGATAAAACATGCTTACTTGAACAGGAAACACCCTTTGATAATTAAATACCAGGCATTAGCTTCTCTACCATGATACATGAAACAGAATGACAGTAAATTTTAAAACTCTAGTTCTTATTTTATTTACATATACCTCAAAAAGTAAACACTTCTACAAAGCTAAGAAAAAGCTGGACCCCACTGGTGAAGTTCTGATGCCACTGAAGTCAATGATTGTTTTGCCATTGACTTAACTGGGTCAGGATTTCATCCCATGTTTCTAAACTGCAGAACTCAGTACTGAAACACTTGATATCAGGTCCAGTGAAAAGTCACAAATCTATGTTATGCACTCCCCAATACTTCTTATACATGATCCTCAACCCCTTCAACAGAGGGGGATCAGTTTAGAAACAAATTTAATTTTGGTGTTTCAAAGTTTAAAAAATAATATTCACTGTGGAAGTCAGCAAAGACTTAGTGCAGGCTTTCTGACTGGAATTGTAAGCGCATTCCAAGGGTTAGTTATCTCACTTTATGGCTTACAAATATCTGCTACTATAGTAAATCTGAAAAATAATAGACTTGTTTTGGACATCCAAGTATAAGAATGTTCACTATAAGACACTTGCAACTTGTTGTGCAATATATTTGTGTTTGGACTGATCTTATGTTGTTAGTTTCCCTTGTACCATCCATGATACAAAACATTTAATTGTAATTATTCATCTCAGTCATTCAAATGTGAGACAATTTTCACTTTAGACTCCTAGGCACTGGCTTTACTCTCAGTTACAGGAAGTGCATGTGCACCCCTTCTTAATGTCAATGGGAGTTGCACATGAGTAACTGAGGTCAAACTGGGCTGTTAGCCTTTATTTACATTAGCCTTTTTTTCCCCTATAAAATTTCCTACCATTGCTGCTATTCTGGGGAGTAACCATGGTAGGAATGATGCTATACATAGCATCTAGCAGCTATCCCTGCTCAGAATAGTTATATGTGTATGGCAACTAAAATACTGGCAGCTGCTGATACACTAGCAGTAGGTGTAGTCAATTATTTTTTTGCAAGGTTCAAATTTCTTGGACAAAATCTAGTCAACGTCCGGATTCCAGAGAAAATAATAATAAAAAGTAAACAAATAGATTTTGGGATCCATTCAAAAACATCTCGCAGTCCAGATCTGGCCCCTAGTCTACCTATTGATTATCCCCGTTGGCACCAAATCTACACAAGGGCTCCCACTCTCGCGACTCTTTGTAGAACACTAACAATGGTGCTAACAATGGTGGTAATTTTAAGGGACAGTTTTTACTGTAGATAAAATCTTAGTATAGAAACAAACAGAGGAGCCTCAGAGACATCGAGATGACATCAATATACTAGTCTTATATCTCTTCATAAGCCACTGCTGCTGAGCCTGACAGCTGCTCTGCTATACTAAGAGTTCTCAACATTTTCAGCAACTGTACTAGTTTAGCAGACACTGAGCCCAATGTCTGGTAACCTGCTGAATGCTGAGTTAGGGATGTCGAGCACTTTCAAATCTCATTAAAGTCACTCAGTCCATCTTAGGTTCAGGAGCACAATGACTTTGTTATATACCAACCAGTACACATCACTTTCTATTCTTTTGTGTACAATTTGTGGACCCTGAGCTGTTCCAAATGTCAGACAGATACAATCATGAGAGAGCTGTCACTGCAGGTCACTTACAGATGAATGGGAAATAGGTAGCAAAGCAATGTGACCTTGTACCGAGGATCTTCATTGAAAAGGGAGCATACAATGCCAATCATAGGTGCCAGAAAGTACCAGAAGTAATACTATAATTATTATACTTAGCATGTTTCCTCCGGAAGGACTTTACAAATATTAACCAACTTTCACTCTCAAGAGAGATTAAGTCTTCACAGAGAGGTGAAACCAAGAGACTTGCCCTAGGCCACACCAAGGTGTCAATATCAGAGCCAAGATTAGCCCTCCTGAGTCCCTGGCTTCCAGTCCTTTTGCTCTGTCCACACGCACATATTGCTGCCACAGCATTAAATTACTAAGAGGACATCAAAACAATCTGGGTCTCAAACGGCCCTCAAGGCCAGTAGAAATGAACTGTGGAGCAAACTGTGCCGAGGGGGAAATTAAAAAAAAAAATCCCCACAGGCCAAGACACTTCCTCCTTTCTCAGCCTGATACAGCGCGCACGTCAGCGGGAGGAAAACAAGCAACCAGGCAGCAGCAGGCGGTGCACAGAGAAAGCGGCAAAGTAGCCAAGTGGGGGCTGCCTCCGCTGGTCCGGGGGTGCCACCCCCACCCCCATTCGTGCTGCTTTATTGCAAGGCAAAGATCCGGCCCCCGTTTACTACAAGGCAACATGCGGAAGGGTACGGAGAAAGCAGAGCAAACCCTCAGCGCCCCAAGCCTGCTGCATTCACGGGACGCCCCTGACCGTGGAGACCTCCCACGGCCCTGGCTGGGGGCGGTGAGAAAACCTCAGCCGGTCCAGGGCTGCCGGGGGTCTCTGCCCGGCTCCTAGCCGGGCTGAAGAAGTTGGCGCCGTCAGCGGTACCTGCTCAGGGCCGGGGGCTGCTGCTGCTTCTTCTCGGCCCCCTTCCACCGCTTCCCCTTCCTGCTGGGTCTCCTCCGGCCGGCCGCTGGCTGCAGGGAGCGGGGCCGGCGGCTCCGGGGCCGGCTCTTCCCCGCCGGCCGCCTCCTGGTGCTGGTCCCCGCCTGGGTCCTGCAGCTCGGGCTCGGAGTCCGTCTCCCAGGTGGAGTCGCAGTCCTCCACCGTGGCGGGCTCCTTGACACTGACCCCGCTCAGCAGGCTGCCCATCGGGGAGGCGCGATCGCAGCCCCCGAGCCGAGCGCCTTTGCCTCCTCCGGGAGGACGCGGGGAGCCGGGGGAAGGGGCCGCAGACGCGCTAGGGCGGCGGCGGCTGGGGCATGTCAGTGCGGTGAGGCCGCAGGCGGGGAGGAGGAGAGCGGGAGCAAGGCAAAGGCGGTAGCCGGGGCTGCCTGCGCCTCAGCCGGCCCCCAGCCTAGAGACACGCGCACAGGGAGGAGCTGGAGGCTTCGGGATTTCCACAGCAAGCGCTCGAGCACGCCCCCTCCTCCCCGCTCCCGCATGAATGAGACACGGGGGGGGCAGGGTCTCGCTCAGGCTCCCTCGCGGGCCCGCCTGCACTATCCGGTTAGCACGAGGTAGAGCTCCAGTCCCCCGCCCCCAGGCAGGGCTACACTGCAGCTGCAGGTGTAATCTCCAGCTGTGTAGACATAGCTGTGCTAGTGGCACAGGTGGTGGCTCCCTCCAAGATCCTAGGTAGTGCCAGGGCATCTCATACCCCCCCCCCCCGCTCTCAGGGCTACACTTCTGTTTTTACAGTGCTCAAAGATAGATGCCCAGTCCAAGACAGGCCCCGTACATCTATCTGACCTGGGAATGACAGCTCCAGCGTAGACAGCCCCCATGTGTGGCATCCGCAGGGCTGGATTAAGATCTTTAAAGGCCCTAAGCACTGAAAAGATTATGGTGCCCCCCCCATGTAATTTAAAATAAAAACAATACTATACTGTAAAATAAAATTTTATTTTTCGAAATGACACAAAACTTACATGTATGCTGAAATTAAAATAGCTTCTTTCTAGATTTTCTGATTGCAAAATTCTGGATAAATTCATCAAAACTGACTTGACAAAGCATGTCTGCTTCCATACACAATAGGGAAAGTGAATCAAGTCTGTCCTGACCCATTGTTGTTCTCTGAGGGTTTTATATTCTTTTCAGCTGAGAAAAAGTGTGTTCTGCGGAGCAGTTAGTAATTATCAATGTTAGAAAAATACATAGTGCGATCTCTACATTTGGAAATACACATTGTATTCTGTCTTTCAGTATTGTGTCATGAAGATCAATGAGACTGAATTTCATTTTTCCTGTTCCATTAAACTTTGTGCACATATAACAGTGGAACTGCTGTACTTCTCCACAGAGATTCATGTTCAAGTCAACAGGATATGAATCAATTATCTTTTGGGAACCTTGTGAATATTGTTAATCAGATAAGTCCATATCGTTTAGAAAAGAAAATCTACTTGGTACTTTATACACTTCACCTCTTCTCTTCATATAAGCTTCAAGTATATCAATTATAGCATGGTACGTAGATACGTGAAATCTGTCTCTAGGATTCAGTGCTGTTTCTGTTGCACTGCTATCATTTGCTTGTTTTTTCCTGATTTGCTTGCAGGACTGGGCTTCTTTGTAGTTAGTATCAGGCAAGATATCTTTTGATATGTCTTCAAATCTTTCGAAATCATTCCTCCAATGTGTAAGTGGTCTGCTAATGATTGACAGCGGTCTGCACATGTTTTCAAATCCAATTCTTTTTCTTGGAGAGCTTTACTTGTGTGGTAAAAGTGTTGTAAAATTTCATTCCACAAGGTCAACATGAATACAAACTCTAGTTCTTGCATCTTGTTTGCAATGTGTTCTGCTTCTTGTATAGTTTTTCCCTTTTGTGACTGGTCTTCAGCTATACTTTCTAATGCATCTACAGTTTTTGAGTAGGACTCCAGAATTGCACTAGTTGCCATAGCAAGTGTCTCCCAGCGAGTATTAGAAAGAGATTTCAACACACGATCACTGCCCAAATATGGTTTAAGGACTGCCCATCGGTGTGCTGAGGCAGAGAAAAATGTATAAAGTAACTGGACTGTTGAGAAAAAACTTACTGCCACTGGAGTGTAAGGAAGTCTAACAAAGTTCTGATTTTTCCCATGACGACTACTCTGATGCTTTTTTTGAAATACCAAATTAAAAAAAAATCTCTTTTTTTGGTGCCCCCTGGTTTGCTGGTGCCCTAAGCATGTGCTTAGTCTGCCTATTGGGTAATCCAGCCCTGGGTAGCCGTAGTAATACACTTTGGCTTGCACAGAAGGGGTTGGGGTGGGCGTGGTGTAGAGAAGCCCTCAAGTGAGTTTCCAGGGCTGGCCTTACCATAAGGCCAACTGAGATGGCTGCCTCAGGTGCCAGACTGGAGGGGGTGAGGTGCCCCTAGAACCCAGAGTGTAGAAAATTGTGTCTGTTGCTGGTGCATACGCATTCTTCCTGCTCTAGATGCACAAAGATGGTGGAGTGCTGTACTGGAAGAAGGAGGGCACAAGAGACCTTTCAAAGTTTTGGCCTAAGTGAGGAGCTATGGGGTCCTCATTTGAACTCCCTGCCTCAGGTGCCAAAACTGTGGGCCAGCCCTGTGAGTTTCTCTCAAAAGCAACTAACTCATCCTATATGTAGTATGGATGCAGGCTCCTGCCTCAGCATAACAACTGAAGGCTGCTGGCTGGACCTCCAATCCATTAAGACTCCCAGCTAGGGTGACCAGATAGCAAGTATGAAAAATCAGGACACCTTTTTTGCTGAGGCAGGGGAGGAGAGAAGGTATAGTTGCATATATAAAACAAAGCCCCTAATATCAGGGCGGTCCTGGTAATATCAGGGTTTCTGGTTACCCTACTCCCATCCCCATGTTCTTTTCTTGCAATCTACCTATTCCTTGTGTCCTAACCAGATGTCAGCTATCATTGGGTGTAGGTCTGCTCAGCTGTCCTCCCTCACTTCCTCTCATTTCCCTGTGACTTTCTGTACCAGCAACTGCACTCATCCATAACACTGTTGACAGGCTACGTGCCCAAGTGCTGGGCAGTGAGGCCCCAACCCAAGCCTGGGCCACAGCCCTGGGGAAGAACTGCAGAGCAGGAAGCATGAGGGATTGTGGGGGCGGAATTTGGGTGGGGCTGCACCTGGCTGGTTGGAGAGGCTCAGCCTCCCCCAGCCTATACCACCTGCTCTCCATGGTTCTGTCCTATTAGGAGTTTCATGCCAAGGTATGTTGCACAGCTGTAGTCCACCT
Source organism: Dermatemys mawii (assembly GCA_007922305.1). Classification (NCBI taxonomy): domain Eukaryota; kingdom Metazoa; phylum Chordata; order Testudines; family Dermatemydidae; genus Dermatemys; species Dermatemys mawii. The sequence goes on from ML677333.1 coordinate 34,465,815, forward strand.
GAGAGGTGACAAAGATGTGTGTAAATGAGACCAGAATAGGGTGGAGTTTCCAAGCCAAACAGGGATGGTAGAAGGCATTACTCATCGATGCTGCTATGTGAGCTTAGTGTCAGCAAGGACAGCAGAAACACTCAGAAACTACCCTCTGAAGTCACCATTTGTTGGTGTATGCTTTCAGCCAAAGAGGACTCCCCTATGACTGCAGACTCTTCAAAATGTTTTCTTTTGTCCACCACCACCACTTCTGTTTTGCTCAGATTCAGACAGGTTTTCTCTATCCATGAGTTTTGAAAGTACACTATATCCACTGGATCACCCTTGTCCATGTTTGTTGACCCCCTCAAAGAATTTTAATAGATTGGTGAGGCATGACTTCCCTTTACAAAAGCTGTGTTGACTCTTTAACAAATCGTGTTCATCTATGTGTCTGATAATTCACATAAGCAGTCATGAGATAAGAGAGAACGTCCTCTCATGGATTAGTAAATAGTTAAAAGATAGGAAAGAAAGGGTAGGAATAAATGGTTAATTTTCAGCATGGAGAGAGGTAAATAGTGGTGTCACCCAGGGATCTGTACTGAAACCAGTGTTGTTCATCATATTCATAAATGATCTTGAAAAAAGGAGTAAACAGGTTAGTAACAAAATTTGCGGACAATACAAAACTACTCAAGATAGCAGTCTGCTTTGGACTTAACTAAGAGATACATAAGGATCTCAGAAAACTGGGTGACTGGGAAACAAAATGGCAGACGAAATTCAATATTGATAAATGCAAAGCAATGCACATTGGAAAACTTTATCCCAATTATAAATACAAAACAATGGGGTCTAAATTAGCTTTTACCACTCAATGAAGAGAACTTGGAGTTCTCTGAAAATACCTGCTCAATGTACAGCAGCACTCAAAAAAGCTAATAGAATGTTAGGAACCATTAGGAAAGGGATTGATAATAGGACAGAAAATATCATGATGCCACTATTTAAATCCATGGTATACCCACATCTGGAATACTGCACGCGGTGCTGATTGACCCATCTCAAAAAAGACATAGTAGAATTGGAAGAGGTACCTAGAAGGTCAACAAAAATGACTAGGGGTATGAAACAACTTCCATATGAGGAGAGATTAAAAAGACTGGGACTGTTCAGCTTGGAAAAGAGACGACTAAGCAGGGATATGATAGAGGACTATAAAATCCAAATTGTGTAGCAAAAGCGGATATGGAAGTGTTATTTGCCCCTTCTCATAACACAAAAACCAGGGGTCTCCCAATGAAATTAATAAGCAGGTTTAAAACAAACACTTCTTCGCACTACAGACAGTTTACCTGTGAAACTTGTTGCCAGTGGATGTTTTAAAGGCCAACGCTATAACTGGGTTCAAAAAAGAAAAGTTCATAGAGGATAGGTCCTTCAATGACTATTAGCCAAGATGGTCAGGGATGCAACCGTATGCTCTGGCTCTCTCTAGTCTCTGACTGCTAGAAACTGGGGGTCAGGACTAGATGACAGGGGATGGATCAGTCGATGACTGCCTGTTCTGTTCATTCCCTCTGAAGCTCCTGGCATTGGCCAGGTTGAAAGTCAGGGTACTGGCGTAGATGGACCAGTGGTCTGACCCAATATGGTTGTTCTTATGTTATGAGTTGATCTCATCCAAGCACTGGGATATTTTGGTGGTAGTGGCATGCACATATGTAGTAAAGAAAAGATAAAGAAATGTGCATAGGCCTGGCACTTAGAGTATGTTGTCTGACCAGTTCATCTAGTGGCCGCATGTAGATGTTGAATGGAACTAGAGAGAGAACTGATTTTTGGGAGACTCAATGAGTGAAGACTAGTGGCAGAGATGCAGATTCCCACTGCTACTCTTTGGGTGAGTCCTGTGAGTAAAGATTTAAACCATAGCAATAATACCTAGCTTTTACATAGTACTTTTCATCCATAGAATCCAAAACCCTTTACAAAGGAGGTCAGTATTATTATCCCATTTTATAGATGAGGAAACTGAGGCATCCAGAAGTTAAATGACTTACCTATGGTCACAAAGCAGGCCAGTGACAGAGCTGGGACTAGACCCTAGATTTCTTGAGGCCCTGTCTAGCGCTTTATCAGCTAAGTTACACTGCCTTGACTGGACTGCTGCTACTTCTCTCGGGTGGAAGGGACAGATGTATCACATTCACCACTGCTGAATACAACAGACAGATCCAGAGGGATGAGAATCCATGTCTCCTCTCCACCCATTTACAGGAAAAGACTATCCAACAATGCTGTTAAAAATGTTTCTGTCCCACGTCATGGCCTGAATCCAGACTACGCTGGGTCTAGGATATTAGCTTAAATTAGACAAGACTAGTTGCATTCTGGCTAGTTTTTCTATCAGCTTGCTCAGGAATGAAAGATTTGGTACTCTGTTGATCACATTATTTCATGTTTGAACAAGGAAGAGAAGATTCCTTCCTGGAGTGAGCAATTGCCTATTTTTGTCTTAAGTATCACCAGTTGCTCATTAGAGAGGTATTTAAAAGATATTACCTCACCCACCTTATTTTGAGAATATCGCGGGACCAACACAAATATAACTACACTGCATACGCCAGTTGCTCATGACTGTCTTTCACCAGCCAGGCATGACATAGACTGGGTACACAATTCTTGGGTTGAGAGACTGTTCAGTATTGCTTGTGTAGTGACTATACTAAACTTCAAGAATTCAGGTGTGCTGTGGGGGTTTTTTGTTTCTTGTTTTGTTTTGGGTATTTTTGCTGGTATAAAGTGGGGCAGGTCCATTCTCTTTGAGAGCCTTCCCAAATATAGATGATCTTTTCTGTGAACCTGCTACATCTTCACAGTGCTTGGTTCTGTTGTGGACTGTTGGCATTCAGAATTGACAAAGTAAATTACCACCTTGGATAGCCCCTTGATTGGCAATCATTTCTGAGGACTTATGAAGGATTGTCAATATCCCAGTACACTGGAAAATTAATAGATTCTTAGATTTTAAGGCCAAAAGGGACCATTATGCTCGTCTAGTCTAATCTGCTGGATAACACCACAGAACCTTATTTGCTGGATAACACAGAACTTTACCTCAGTTTTTAAGAATGGCATAAGATCTAGGAAGTTACAGACCACTAACATTGACTACAGATATGTGGAATATTGCTAGAACAGATAACAAAACAATCAGTTAGTTATTATCTAGAAGAACATATGTGATAGGCAGCATGGACTTTTCCAAAAATAAATCATACCAAACTCATAATTTTTCTTTGAATAGAAGCTTGTTGCATAAAGGGTATGCAATGAACTTAGTATTGGGCACAACATCCTCTCAGGTAAACTAATGAGAAATGTATTCAATGGGACCACTATAAAATGGATACTGAATTGGATTAAAAATTAAATATGGGGTAATTATTATTAATTCAGTATCAAATTGGAAGGAGGTGTTGAATGGAGCCTAGGGGTTCTATTCTATTCTGCATTAATAATTTAGAGGCTAGAGTGCAGAGTCACACAAATCCAAAATTCAGGTGACAAAGAGATGGGAAAGGTTATGCAGTCTTTGGAGGACAGGAACAAAATACAATGCTATTTTGATAAACTGCAGAAATGGTCTGAACAAATAATCTCTGTAAAATGAGATTCAGTCAAGGTAATGTAAAGTGATTCATGTAGAATACTCAAACACAAATTCAGAATTGGGAAATGCTGGCTAGACAGCAGTACGGCAAAGAAAATGGAGGTTTGTAGTAGTTGATTCAGGCTCATTCAGTAAATACTTTCTAGTTAGGTTTAAAAGAACAGCAAAAAAGATGTTGAAAGGTTCCCATGTCAAATAGGTATGTTTATGATCAATGTACATTAGAGTTCAAAGATCAGTAATTTTAGGAGAGGCTACGGTTTGTTCCATCATATTGGCATGTTCCTGCAAAGTGTTCAGTGCCTCCTGTGAGGTGCTTACATCCTCATATTCCACTAAAATCCATCCCTAGATCAGTTTATCTGGGAACTGGAGAGATGGACATTCATGATGTAGTGCTCTCTTTTATCTCTGACCTTCAAGGCCTGGTTTAAAAACTAAAAAGGGCACATTTGATTTATAAAGTCTTTATAGTTTGTTTCCATTGAAATCAATTGGAGTTGAAGGTATTCAGTATCAGCATTGGGCTGTATGTTTATGTGAATTGGAGTAGAACTGAAAGAGTAAACTGCTTTTCCATGGGATTCTGAAATTAATCCCAGCAGGTAAAAAGATTTCACATAGATTAAAACAAAATACTAGAAACTGTGCATTAATGGCCTGTTCCAAAGCTCACTGAAGTCAATGGAAGTCTTTCCACTGATTTCAATGGGCTTTGAATCAGGCCCAGAAGCCTTTAATAAAAACTCTGTTATTGCAACACATTGTACTAGGGACCTGGGTATTTTTTCTAATGGACTGGTACATCCCTTTACAAGAGCTAGGGGTTTATTCTTGAATGTCCAAGGATATACAGTATAATGTGGTTATATAGGGATAAACTATAACTCAAGGGGAGTAGCTTTGAAAGCGTTGCCATTACATAGGTCACAGTATATAAGCTTTAATAGCCATAGTTTTCTGAGAATTTTAGTACCATAGCACTGCTGGTATAAAGAAGAGAAAATCTGTAAGCAAATTGATTTTAAACAATATGTGATGGATACCAAGAATTGCTTTCAAATGTCAAGATTTGAGCACTGTGCCAAGTGCCTTAGTCTAAACAAATGATGTTACACAGAATAATTAAGTCCATAATTCTGGGTAAGAATTTTCAATTTCAGGATTTTTTCCTATCTCCCATCTGCCTGGTACAGTATGGAACAAGCTCAACTAGCAACTTACTATTTTTATAATTTGTTCTATTTTATGTGTTCAGAGAAAAATATATAAACAACTAAGGCAAATGGTGTATGCAGCTGCCACTTCATTCTCATCAAAAGAGTAGAAGCCATATACCCCAGGGATGAGTTTGGCACATAAGAGTACATCTACTCTGGGGAAGGGGGAAACCCATGGCAGTGAGTCTCAGAGCCTGGGCTTGCACTATAGGGCTAAAAATGGCCATGTAGATGTTCCCATTTGGTCTACAGCCTGGGCTCTGAGAATTGGCCAGAGAAGTGGGGGACTGTAGCAGGGTGCTGGTGCAGAGGCACCTAATCAGCCCCTGCTCAGCCAGCCCCAATCAGGGGAGACAGATTGGGGCTGGGGAAAGCCCGATGCCTGGCCTGTGGATTGGCTGCACCTACTGGCCTGAGGGCTATAAAGGCTGGAAGGAGCCAGAAGGAAGGTGGGGGAATGGCCAGAGCAAGGTCAATCTCCTGGCTGAGGGCTGCTGCCTGTGTGAGGAGCTAAACAAGCCTCTAAGTTGTATATAGTTTAACACTGGTAGTGGGCACTGCATTGTAAGATAATAAAGACACAGGTGTTGAGTGAAAGCCTCTCTGAGCTTTATTTGGGCTGCCAGTGGGCTGCAGGAAGAGGGAGCCAGCAGACCCTGTTACAGGGACCTAAAAGCCCAGGCTACAGGCCAGCTGGGAATGTCTTCACTGCTATTTTTAGCCTATAGCATGAACCCTGCAAGCCTGAGTCAGTTGACCCAAGCTCTGGGACTTACTGCCGCAGGGTTTTCTTTTTTGGCAGTATAGACATACCCTGAGTCTACAATTAACTTTGAAGGCCTGATGATTCTTTTATGTGCAGAAAAGCTTGCAAAGAGAAAAGTTGTGGTAAAAATTCATTGAAAATGTTCAGTGTAACTAAGATGCAACTGTCTCTGCAAAAACAATGGACACTGGATGCTGTCATCCAGGAATGGCTGACATTCCTCAGACTGCAACATGCCACTATAAGGACATAAGGTTGTTAACAGAGTGGCTGAAAATATGGCTCAGGGCAACAACTATTATGAGAGTTAAGGATATCTTTGGTGTGATGGGGCATCACCTCACACAAGCCAATACGGGGTTAACAGAGTCCTAGGGAGGCTGCACAAGAAGCAGCCAATAGCGGAGGAGCTGTGAGAAGCAGCCAACCAGGGCCCAGCAGGCCCATATGAAAAGTGCCTTAGGGCAGAGCAGAATCAATAGTTGCCCGGAACTTGAGGAGGTAGAACTGTATCTGGAGAGGCTGGAACCTGGTAGCACCTTAGACGAAGCAGTAAAGGCAGGAACCCAGGAAGCAAGAGAAGGTGCTCCAAATGGGCTGCTGAGACTGGGGAGGGGTCTGTGGCCATGGGGAAGTAGCAGGACAATTAACTGTGGTTGCCACTGGGATGCAGGACCATTGTGAAGTTAAACTTCCCCTGAAAGGAGGGAACACTACAGTGACGACACTGTGGTTCCGGACACTGTGAGATGGGCTGCAGGACTATGGAGGAGGAGTTCAGTGTGCAGACTGTGGATGAAGGTGTCAACCTCGAGCTAATCCCCAGAGTGATCTGGTGATGAGTGATGTGACGCTTGGTTAAAAGGCCAAGTACTGCTAGCAACCACAGGATTTTCCTCAAGTGCTATGCCGCAGCCATGATGAAGCTTCAATCACCCATCTCTTCTGCCATCACAGAATCTAAATCCTCCCCTGCATAACTCTTCCAGATTGTAAATTGCTTTGTCAACCCAGATTGCCCTCATGCCATCCCAGAAGTCAGCTCTGAATGATATGAGCAACTATAAAAATACCTGTCACAGAAGGCCACTAGCATCCAGGACACACTGTCTGGACCGTACCCTCTGTAGACTGAAATTAACATGTATTACACATCTTCGCCCCTCACACACGCATCCCCAAGAATTCACAGATCAAGACATCCTACAAGTGCTGAAAGAAAATACTTCCATCTTCTGATATGAACTCATGTCTACCATGGCTGGTGTGTGTGTTAAAATAAAAATGCCTGGGAGCACCATCGGTCACTCCTGACAGAGTGTCAACATCATCTTTGAGGAAGACAGAGCGCTATTCACACTAAAGCATACTTTAGCACAGCTCAGTCTCAGGAAATCTGCTCTGGACCCAGCAGGGAAACAACAAAGTTTTTTTTTTTCATCTGGATGTACCTGCCTTTGCTTGGGCCATGCCCAGTTTTTTGTCGTTCTTCACTTGTGAGTGCTGCTGATGCAGTTTTCTACTACTCAAGAGCGGCTTAACAGCATTGTAGTTTGCCAATCATGTTCTGCAGAACAGTGCAACCTACGTCTTTTCATTCACTGAGACGTTATGCACATTCAAGGGATGATCACATTCAAATGATCAAATAGCAACCTCTAACCAAGAGCAGCACAAAGTATACTTGAAACAACAAATTAATGGTAAGATAAATATGGTAATTGTTACTAACAGGTGCTATAATTATCATGGAGAATAGACGATAATATAAAGAGACAATAAAAAATATACACAGAAAATGACATAATAAAATCTGATGATCAAACCCTCTTGCTCCTAACTCAGTCCACCTTCCAGTTTCCCTGTTTTCTCTTTTTTCTACTTTCACTTATGCCAGTGCTGCTACTGTTGTCTCTCTCTCTCTCTCTCTCTCTTTCACTTACTCCACTTCTAACATTTTCTTGTGTATTTCTCTCTCTTTCTCGGTCTTTTAAAGTGAAGGTGTACTTGACTGGTTCCTTCTTGAGCCACTCTGAGCAAAGCATAGTGCATAAACTGCGCCACCCAAAGTAGAGGCTTCCCCAGTGCCAGAGGGCTTTCCCTTCACCCTCTCCCCTGGTTTATATCACACAGACAGAAAGCAGATGACCAGAAGTCCAAAGTGCAGGCAATGTGATGTTTATTGGGGTTTGTTCCAAGCAAGCATATACATAACTCTACACGCTGGTAGAGTCTGTTTCCCAATGTTCCATTCATAGCTCTGATGTTGTGGAGTGTTTACTCAGTGTCCCCCTTCCCAGCTCTGATGCTGCAGAGCCTTGCCTGTGTCCCTATTCCCCATTTCCACTTTGTCCTCCTTACCATGCCAAAATATATCTGCAGAGCATGCCCACAACCTCATTCCTTACAATTTATGGTCATGTTCCATTCTGGGGGGCATGTGGGTCTGGGGTCTTCGTCCCACTCCTTTTGTACTCCATGGAAGGGTGAGGAGTGAGATTGTGCTATGGTCAGGGACAGGCATTTCTTTGGTCTTTTAGTGTTTTTTATACCTTCTCCAATCTCCCTTTGCCCCTCCTGAGTGATTGCTTGACCTTGCCTTAAGAGAGGGGTTGAGGCAATCTTAAAGTGCGCTCCAATAACACTAACTGCTTGTCTGTTTCCTTTGTACTAACAAACCCATCTGGCTAGGCAGAAGCAACATACATAGTGTCATTATCTTATACTAATATGTGTGAACAAAGGACAATCAAAAAGAAACCCAAAATTGTCTCTCAGGCTGACAAACAAGTTTATATACTAACATTTAGCTTCCCTGTTGCTCCAGAATGGGAGAAAGTAACTACTGCAGCCCTTGGAAGGGTGCACGTTATTTCTTTGCACATGGTCAGCTACTGTAGCCAGTGAGTAATAAAATCAAAGTCAAGGCTCCACCCACTCCTCAGCCTCTCCACCCATACCCTGCTGACAACTGACAGTGGAGACTATCAGAGACCAGGGACTCTGCTCTGCACCACACCTGGACCCAAAGTACGGGTAGGCCAAGCACTCTTTCTCCACTGCTTGGCTGAATAAGACAGGGATCCAATGTAGCCTCAAAGAAGGTAACTTTAACTGGATAAAGCCTGAAAAAGAACTGAATGAGCCAATAGCTAAGTATGAATCAATGCAAACAGATATTATAAAAATGAGCCAATTTCTAATTTTATTTATGAGCCTGTAACGTTTTATAGCATTACTATTGTAGTGTGTGTGATATGCAGATATAAAAAAATAGTGCCTGGTCCCACCCACCAAACAAGGTGGTGTACTAATCTCCTTTCCCTGCATTGCAGCCACCATCTTTAGATATTCCACACAAAATACAATGCTGCATGCTACATATTTATGATGTTCTCGGCTCCTAATAATAGGAGATATACATCTAGTCCACTATCCGTGGCCCATCCATACAAAATTATCCATATGAGTCCTTTGGAGAAGACTGTTGTGACCAAATCCGAACATTGTTAATTTACTATTTAATGGGCAAAGTCTGAAGTATGTCAAATATTTGGCCAAATATTAAGTCTCTATAATAAACAGACAGTGGACCAATGGAACAGTACCAAATTGATTGTTTTGTGTGTGCTGTTGTGCCACTTAACTCCTTGATATTTAATTGCACAGTGTTTTATTTTCTCTTCTGACACTTCAAGAAACTTTATTGAGTGACCATCCATCATTTACTGATAATTAAAATGTGGAGGCTGTCGGGAATCCTGTCATGTTACAGTTGTACTCATTAGGTCAGATTCTCAGTGAGGGTAAATTGATGTAGCTCCATTGAAGTCGTAGCTGAGAATTTGGCCCATACTTAAATGAATCACACTTTATCAATGGAAGTTTTGCAGAAACAAACCCCTTCAGTGTGTGTGGGGAAAAAAGTCAGTAAATAATTATTTTAAACCAGCAAATTCTGCCTGTTCCTTCTTGACTTGCTTTTTGTCTGACTGTGTGAACTATACAGGAGCGCAGCAAAGCTATTTCAAAGATCTAATAGACTTCATGCTGGATCTGACTCATTGAGTTCACAGGATCCCTACAAGTAAAAAAGTGTGCACTAAGTTTGATGCACATGCTTGCAATTTGTGGTTTGTCTTTGGAGGAATACTGTGGATTTTATACAACTGATTAAGGAAATTTTGAAAGGCTTAACCTCATCAATCTTTCTGACAGACTCTGCAACAGTTAGTGCCAGTCTATGGTTGGCACAGTGCCAAGGTGCATGACTGGGATAATTGTAGGCAACATCTGTAACACCACCTGCTTTTCTCTATCTTTTCGGCATCATGCTTGATATGTCAACTGTAGCAAAAAATAAATACATTACAAATATTTGAGAGTGAATTCAGTGTAGCCATTTCTTTAATTAGGTCACTGGTGTTCTACGATGCTTTTAGTTGGTGAATTTGTTAGTTTAATGAGATTAAGGGGAAAAACTCACTGCATCAGACTTAATACTAACTTCTGCTTTGATATACTCATCTCACGCCCAATGGTTTTTCAGCCATTTGGACTAGTTTGGTTAAATATTAAGCACGGAATAAAAAAATATTGGGCAAGACCCCCAAGTGTACTAACGCAGAGTTAATGCAAAGAGTTGCTGTGCTGCCAGGGTTGGTGGAGCACATCAGGCTCCAATGCCAACCCCACCCTAATCATACCCCCAGCCTGCTCTGGGATCCTTCCAGTGCTAGGTGAGGGGGGAGTGGAGATCGTAGTTACGCTAGCCCTAAACAAACTAATTAATAATTCCCCTGCACTGGAGTGATGCAAAGAAGACTGAGAAGGGGCTGAGTATCCAGCCGATAGCTGATGTTAGTAAACTGATCAAAATGTGAGTAGATCTAATTTCAAAAGCCTTTTGGTTTTCATAAATGCAAGTCTTGGTGGGACTATTGGAAACAATTGATGTTCTGGCTGGACTGGGCAAATAGATTTTTCAGGTCAGTGGTTGAATTGCCAGGAAAAATCATTTAGGATCAAAGCAAAATGGTGATTTTTCAGTTTTTCCTGAAACAAAAACCAAAAAGTATTGTTTTGGATCAGATCAGTATCTTGTTGGATCAGCAACAAACTTTTGTTTTGTTTCATTTTCCAGAGGTGAAGGATTTACATTTGTTTACAATTAAATTTAGGTAAATTCTGAAACAAAAAGTCAAAATATTTCATTTCAGAAAAGCCCAAAAAATATTTTGACAATTCCACATTTTTCCTTTTTTAAAAAATAGCCAAAACTAATTTGCTGAATTTGACCCAAATTCACAAATAATTTTGGATGACCTGGACTTGCAATTTTGGTGGAAAAAACTATTAGCACAAGATATTTCATGCAGCTTCACACAATTCCTGCTATGAAATGTTTAAACATTAATTTGAATTTCATTTCTCTTTTGTTTCTTATATTATATTCCTTGTCACAGGTTCCTTCAGACCACTGTAGAACCATAGCCATAGCAAGTATTTCTGTTCTGAAAAAAAAAGACTTAATAGTGTGATGTTACACCCCATATTCTTTATGGAAATATGTTTATGATATCAATATGGCATAACCGAGATATATTTTATATAAAATGGGCCTTCTAAGGACTCATTGGAAAGGTTATAATTTACTGAATGTGATTATGCAATTTGTATGCATGTATCATTTCTGAATCTAAGGTTAGCAATATTGACTATGTAACAATTACAACTGTAGATGTATTTGGGAGACACCATCCAGACAACATTGAATGGACCATTAGGAAGAAACAATAGGACTTTGAAGATACTAATCTCTCTCCTTGCCCACAGGCATCCTGGGATAAAGCTGTGACATTACTAGGTCAGGTGGTCCTGTCACCTGGTAGTAAACACCATCTTGGACTTTTAGTAATTTTCCACAAAAAGGAGGGGGAAGTCAAGTCTGGGAAACAAAAAGATTCCCATCTTATGTAAATCTTATTTAAGGCTGGGGAGTAAGGCAAACAGGACTCTTCCCTTCACTGCTTTCCCACACAAGAAGAAAGACTGATGAAAGTACCTGAAGAGACAAAGGAACTAAATTGAGAAAAAGGCAAGGGCTGAGTCCAGACAGACAGAGGAGTCTAGTCTGTAAAGAGAAATAACTGGAACCTTATGCTATAGAAACTCTGCATTCTGCCTAAGTCAATATTTAGGGTGAGAAATTATATTTTGTAACCAGTTTCTTTAAAATCTAAAGCTTAGTGTGTGTGGTTTTTTTATTTGCTTAGTAATCTGCTTTGTTCTGTTTACTATCCCTTATAATCACTTAAAATACTTTTGATAGTTAATACATTTGTTTTGTTTGTTATAAAAACAGTTTGTGCAATTTATAACTGGAGGTGGCAAGAAGTTGTGAATATCTTTGTCCACACTGAGGGAGGGGGCAAATTTATGAGCTTACATTGTATAGATTTCTCTACAATGCAAGACAATAGTATTTTGGGTGTACTTTCCAGAGGGGAATTGGATTTGAGTGCTGGGCGATTTCCTAGCTGAGTCTTCTCATAGAAAGCTGTTTGCAGACTCTGTGTGATTGTACAGCTGGTGTATCCCTACCTATGTATGTGTACTGCAAGAAGCCAGGGAGCCTAATTCAGCAAAACAGGGAGAGCGAGCCCAAGCTAGTGGAGCAGGCGGGCTCAGTGAAATCCAGTACATTAGATGGCATCCCAGAATCCCAACCTGTCAAATAGATTCTGTAAAGACTCCCAGTTTGTTTTTCCCAAATCTTCATTGCCTTACTGCACTTGTCATCTCTGCTGAGTAAATAAGATTGCAAATTGAGGGAGTGACATTCTACACTAGGTGCCATTTAAGGATATAACTATTAGGGTACTGAACAGAGATACACCATCACGCAAGTACATGGAAAATCTTTTCCTTGCCAGAGGAGCAGAGTTATATATGCTAACAAATAAATAATCTTAAGAACATTGCTATGTTTCATCTTTCAGGTGACATAATATCAAAAATTATCTGAGCCCTGTGTGACACCTGAAGCATTCCAGAATTAGCACATCCTAGCTGAATATGTCTTATTACAATCCACTTGACAGCCGTCATTGGGCCCTGAAAAGACAGTTATCCTCTCATGTCTATATTTTGACAAAGCTGAATGAACCAGTGACATACGAGTTAACTCCTTTTCAAGGGGGAGAGAGACTGAACATATTTATACTTTTTTTTAATGTGAGAAAATAGACCTGGAAAATATTTATAATGCTGTGTCACAAAGCTACCTCATTATCCACCTTCAAATCCCTCCTGAAAACTCTCCCTTGCCATGACATCTACAAAAAACTTGACAATGGTTAGGCTGCTGATGTGCAGAGACCCCAGCCTATCATGATGACTAATACTGTCTCATTGCTTTCTTGTACCACCTTGTAAATCTCTCTGTATCCATTCTGCTCTCTCTTGTCTTATGCTTATATTGTAAATTCTTTGGAGCAGGGACTGTCTCTTTAGTTCTATGTTTGCACAGTAGGGTCCTGATCCATGAATAGGCTATACAAATGACCAAATGATACCTTCTCCCCAGACACACTTCATGTAGGAGAGTCCTTGCTTGCACCATGATTATTGGAGCACTCACAAAAGCATTTGTTAAAAGAATCCCGTGTGAACTAGCAAACACTCTGATTTTGGAGCAGAAAAAGAAGAACAAATTAGACATGCATTTATAACTGCATTACTGTAAAAAAAAAAAAAAAAAAAAAGGCAGAGTCACCAGAATTACAGATGGAGTCAGAAGTGACAGTGGAGAACACTAGCTAAATAGCTTGTCACTTGGAGCTCATTAAGAAGCAAAATGCAGATGAGGAAACAGCGAAGGAGTTGAGTGAGCTCCTGGGTCAGCCTGCAAAGTCAAAGATAGAGAAGAAATGGAATATGATCCAGAAAAGTGACAAAAAGCAAGGCACTGGCATAAGAGCAAGTGAGAAATATACCTGCTGGAGTCATAATGACAACCAAAAGCAAAATTTCCCAGCACAGAACAAATACATAAATAAATGCAGGAAATGTAACAAACCAGGGGCAGACGACAAAAGACATTCTTCTTAAGACTGATATAAGTGAAGAAGACAATGATGTCTGATTGTCTGTGATGCTATCACTCAATGGTAGGAGAATAGAATTTAAGATCAATAGATAGCCTTATTATACAAGGAAGATGGAAGAAAAATATGTTGTAAGTGTTTTGGGTTTAGATTTTTAAGGAAGGCTGTTCTGCCTAAGTATTCAAGATATGGGTATACTATGGATTTATACAGAGACAATATGATATTTTCTGACTTATTATCTATTTCTTCTTTCTTAATGATTCCCAATATTTTGGTAGCTTTTTTGACTACCGCTTCACATTGAGTGAATGTTTTCAGAGAACTATCCACAATGATTCCAAAATCTCTTTCTTGAGTGGTAACAGCTAATTGAGGCCTCATCATTGTATATGTTTACTTGTTTTGTTAATTTGACATTATTAGTTTAGTTTATCTGTTTGCATAAATATATATATCACTTCTTTTTAAAAAGATTTGTTTGTAGGTTTTTCCATAGCACAACCTAACACAACACTTTTAAAGCCCCATCAGTTACATTACTGAAACTGAAGTTTTACAAGGACATGTTCATAAGAGAAAGAAATGCTTACAATTAACACTAATTCAATAGATACTGGTAAGGCCATCAGAAAGGTACCAGTAGAGCATACTGTGATGGATTTGAATCACAGAAACTCCGTCAAGACTGTCACTAGATGTGCTGGGATACCTCTGAGAACAAACCCCTCTGCCAGAGAAGGCTTCCCTCCTCTCTCATCTTGCTGAGTGAGACATTCCAGTCAGCTACAGCACAGACCAAGAGGTTGGGCCATGCACAGAAACTAAGATTCACTTATCCCAGGGGATTCTCAGTTATCAGGGACTTTTCCAGAATCCAGTATTCAATCTTTCTGGGAGCCTAACCCCAAATGAATTAGTTTTACTCTGTATAAAGCTAATACAGGGTAAACTCATAAACTGTCCAGCCTCTATAACACTGATAGAAGGATATGCACAACTGTTTGCTCCACCAGGTATTAATTACTTACTCTGGTTAAGTAATAAGCAAAAGTGATTGTATTAAGAATAAGAAGTAGGATTTAAGTGGTTTCAAGAAATGACAGAATAAAGTAAGTTACCAAGAAAAATAAAAGAAAACATGCAAGTTTAAGCCTAATATAGTAGGAAACTGAATACAGGTAAATCTCACCCTCAGAGATGTCCCAAGAAATTGCTTTCACAGACTAGACTCCTTCCTAGTCTGAGCCCAATCCTTTTTAGATCAATGTTGTGCTTTATGGCCTGGGTCCAGCAATCACTCACACCCCAGTAGTTACAGTCCATTGTCTCAGTTTCTTTTGGGCATCTCTTTAGGGTGGAGAGGCCATCTCTTGAGCCAGCTGAAGACCAAATGCATGGGCTTCTAGGGCCTTTTATACTCTCTCTCTTGTGGGCTGAAATCCGTTTGTTCGTCTGTAAAAAATCACAGCAACAAGATGGAGTTTGTAGCCACCTGGGCAAGACACATGTCCATGAATGATTTTTGCAGGCCGACACCATTGTTTACATGTTAGTTTGAACATTCCCAGAAAAGCCCAAATGTGGATTGGTGTCTCCCAAAGCCCATTGTCAGTTAAGTGTTTCTTGATTGGGCACTTACTCAGAATAGCTCTTCCCAAGAAGTTGACCAAATGCTTAACTGATGCTACTTAAAATCAAACACGTTGAGATAGAAGTACATATCCAATATTCATAATTTCAAATACAATAATGATCCACACATACAGATAGCATAGCCATAACTAGTAAATTACAACCTTTCTATAGACACCTTACTTGACCTCCTTTGTACAAGATTTGGTGCAACTATAGGACCTTGGTTGCAACATTGATCTATACAGTCACAGTTCATGTCAATAATGTCACGCCAATAGATACTGGTAAGGCCATCAGAAAGATACCAGTAGAGCATCCCATCAAATACAGGGTCACTCCCAAACCCTGGTAGAATGATGTACAATCACACATGCTCCTTTATTCATTATCTCATAGTCTCTTTCTGCAAAAAAATAGTTATGACTTATGCACCATTATTGGAAGAACTAAAGTAACAGAGTCCTGGAATCCTTGTATTGCTTTTATGAACCCGTGTACTTTTGTACCACCTACACCTCTTGTTCTTGGTGAAAGTAATCGGGGGAAGTTATGAAAACACCAGGCTCCTGACTCTCTAGCTTTATCACTGCACTACAATCTTGATGCACTTGGCAGGAACCAAAGACACCAGTTATTTATTTAGATTAGCTATAGGTGTTTTCAAATATTCAAGTCAACTGAAAAACTGTAAAGGTAAGTAAGGACCACTACTTGGAGAGTGAGCAAAGCCTGGAACGAGCTGGTGAGAAAGTTTCATTCACAGGATGAGCAAGTATCCCAAGAAGCTGCCTAAGGCAAATAAAATAAACATCACTTTCATTTTATAAGCTTTGTATTGGCATTTGTAAGTAACTAAATCTAGTAATTCTACATGAGGGAACCTTTTAGGAGTAAGTTAACAGTAATGAAAATACAGTATCTAGGATTAGAATAATAAACCAAGAGAGAGGAAGCAGTACTGAACCAAGGCTCTAGGCACTGTATACAATTTTTAACATCAAAGTCCCATTTTAGCATTTCAAAGTATGCTCACAAGAACAGTCACCCAGCCACCCACTCTCCCAACTGCAGACTGAGTATATACAGTAGGACAAGGGAGTCAGAGACAGCTAAGAATAGTCAGAATTCAAGTCATCATCCAGGTTGAAGTGCAATGCCAGTTCACAGATAGCAAGTACTTACATCTTTGATTAGGTAGTCAGAAGCCTGGTGTTTTCATAACTTTCACCAAGTACTTCTGCTGTCAAAAAAAGTCTTTGTCGTCCTCTGAGAACTCTGCTGCCAGTGGAAGGAATTGGCCATGACAGTCCCCACCCTAAACTGTCTAGTTTGCAGGAAGGAGGAGCAGGCTGCCAGCAGGAATTCCCTAGAAATCACTGCTGCCAAGGGAAAGGAGGACAGCAGTGAACTTGACTATCTTGTAGCTGGGGGGGACCTCAGGCAACTCTGGAATAAGAGATGGCAGCTTTTTATCCTCGGTAACCTGAGCAGCCAGGAATAGGGAGTCAAGTCCAGAGAATCCTGGCACTTCTATTTTTAGGGCTTATGTGAACAACAGTGCTCAAATGTGTACGTATCTTCCACTACATTGCCTTACTTCAACAGACAGCCTCACATTTACACCTTAATTTATTAATATAAACACACCTACCTAATAGAAAGTAATAGATTTTCTTAACAATCAGTATTTGTAGCTTTTTTTGTCCTTCCTTCCCCCAATATTAATCATGATATTTATCTAGAAAAATTGTGAAGTTAATTTTTGCACCAATTTTTCACTTGTTTCTTAATTGTACTAAACACCAATAAATTCCCAAGACATTTAAAGAGAATAAAAATGAAGAGCATTGGGCGTAGTAAGAAATGCCTAAGTAGTAAGGAAAACAAAGGATAAAAAGAGTAAGGTCCATGACTCTGCGTGTGTGGATTATGTATCAGTCTGTGGATAAAAACCAGAACAGACTTAACTGTCAGAGTAAACCTGATGGCTAGACTCATAGAACAAAAAAATTTCAAACCTCATAACTTAAATTGTGCTCAGAAAAGACGTAGGAATATGTGCAATTAACTATTTACATCAGCAACCCCCCACATTATGTTACTGTAGGTATTTATGCATACAGATACTCAGTAAAATACCCAATTAGTTAATATACATATAAAATTATAGGATTTCCTTTCGTTCAACTAGCTGTGCATTGTTTGCAGACATCACTAAAGAGGGGTTGAACATTTAAACTTGTTGTCCCCAGATATTACCAGAGTGAAAGTTAGACCTAGGATCCTTGTGGTCCTGGCAGCAGTTCTACTAAGGAGTCAAAATTTAAAATTAGCAGGAGCTTTGGTATTGTTCTCATCTGGAAAGTTTTATTTGCAAAATTTAACCTTGGAAAGAGTGCAGAGTACCAAAAAAGACACCTGAAAGTGAGTTGCAATGTGCAGATATTTGTTTCTGCTATTATCTCCATTCTACCATTGAAGAGCAGAAAAAGGTGTCAGGTAATAATTTCTTCTGAGACATCACAGGAACAACGACAAAAAAAGATAATTGGGCTTCACGTCTTTGAGTTAATGCTTAACCCTGCATTGCTGTTTTGCTTTGATTAGAGGTCATTTGAAATTATTTGCTATTATAATTTCACACTTATGAGGTTCCCTTTGAAATAAAAGTGTGTGGTTTTTCTTCTTTAATATTTTTATATGCATTCACTTTTGTGTCTAAAGAAAATGCTGTTAGCCTACAGGCAAGAGGTGAATATCTTTAAAGATGTATAGCTTTAATTTCTCTCTGTTTCATTTCCTCATCTGCAAAAATGGGCTTATTAATACTTTTTTCCTTCAGTCTTTTGTCTTTTCTATTTTGACTGCATGCTCTTCAGAGCTGGGACTACTTCTTGCAGATGTGATTCAGCAACTAGCGCAATGGGGAGCTGAGCTCTGTTGGGCCTCTTGGTCCTACTGTAATAAATATAAAATAATGGGAAGTCAAACTCAGTTCTCTCCAAAAATCACAATAAGACTCCTTTTATTCCGCTATGGAGTGCACAGCACAGGCTTCCTGAACTTGTGCAAAAATTAAACACTTTTCCCATTGAGAAAACATTATCAAATCACCAGAAGACTTGAGACAAGACAACACTTTCTGCATATACAAAGAATTTCATCTTAATCACTGGAGCCCCAGAAAATGCATCAGAGAAACCTGTGAGGTGGAGAAATGTATACATCTTAAAATCCCCAAAGGAAACATCATACTTAATAAAATCTTTAGACTAAAATTAGAAACTAGCAATAAAAGCTACCGAACTGTCTGGAATACAGATCTTGGTACAGAGTTACAGAAAGTCAGTGTAAAGTATTTCTTAGTCATGTATCTCTTTATAATAAATGTAAGAAGTTGCAATATTATATACTCCACAGGCCTTACTTCACTCCTGACTCCCTTAGTACATTTAAACTAGTTATGTTGGCTAAGTGTCCCAAGTGTCACCCAAAAAGGACAACTTTCACTCTTTTGGGGGCAGTTCCAAAATATCCAGTGTTTGGAATCAAGTATATAGGTTTTCAAAGCTACCTCTGGACAAACAACTGAAAAGCTCCAGCTTTAAGTAGTTTTGGTCTTGGTGTAATTCACTGAATAGCTCTGCCTTGAAGTTTATTAGAACTCAATTTTTAATCAGTAGAAGTCAAGTTCTTAAAATAGGGATCAAGGACAAATCTCCTACACCCATAACATAGCTTAGAAGCACTTTTTGAGTAGCTTTGAGTTACGAGACAAACAGCAGAATTGGATAACAAAAGACATTCATATGCTATTGGGGTGATCAGTTAGCTGCACTTAGTATTTATACATTAGTTTAAAATTTGTATAGGAAAAAGGAATAGAAAATTATATCTTAGAGACTTCTAAAGAATAATGGCTCTAGAATCCTAGTGATTACTTCTTTAGTAATTTTTACAGGATTTATCCATAAAATATACACTAATAAATAGCTCATTAGATGCTATCATTACTTGGAAAATCATTTTGGGCTCCAATTTGTATCAAAGAGGCTATAAAATATATATATAGTATTGTAAAGCTTTTCAGTTACTATCTAGCTAGGCTGGATTTAAACCATTGATTTAGAAGCAAAAGGCTCCATATTCCATTACTAATCCCATGAGCAATCTGACTCCCATGGGAAAATAGTGATACCGCTGGGATTCTGAGATTCCTAGTAGGAATCATCTTGCTGAAAAACCACTCGTATTGACATTGTGGGAGCCCAATGAGAGAAAAAATAAGCCAATTTCCATCTGGCAGCTTGGGAGTCCTGTGCTAAGCACCGCAAAGAGTCTTCAGGCTGTTTTAATAGTGGGTTAACAAGCAGAAGAAAAACTTAATTTAATGTTAAAGTTAGTATTAAAATAGGATGGGGACTTTTTACAGTGTCAGACAATGATCTCCCCATTGTCACCACCATAAATCAATTATTTAAAGACACTTATTTTTTTAAAATATTCAAATACATTTCACAGTTTGTTCATGGGGGGAGTGTTCTTGAACTCTGGATTGTTGGTTTTAGAAAATTAGGCACCACTGTCTTTAAATGTCTGAAATTATTCTAAAAATCACACACTCATTATGCTGTCTGCTTTCTTTATTTTCAACTGCATTTAACTCTGTCTTATTATTTAACAATATGACTTAGAAAGGAAGATGACAAGACTTCAATTTATTTAACCTAAGGAAAAAGAATTAAAGGGAGGAACAGAACAACAATATAAATATTCTTAGAAAATAATAAAAGAAAATAATTTGCATTGAGAATCCACAAATATAACAGTAAAGGATTAAAGTTGAAAGAGGACAAGTTTAACTTGTATATTTGAGAAAAAAAATCTGAGGGAGTTAAGGACAATTGGACAGAAAGGATGTTTTCCTTGAGTCACAATCATTAAATGGATACAAGGCACCCAAGCTAGATAAGTACAGTACAGCAGATAGAAAATATCATATCTGATTATTTCTGGACAACTAGATAGGGTTCTTTCAACCCTTCCAGCTATAATTTGTTGGTTTTGGTAGTCTCTGCCTTTAAATTAAATTAAAAAAAACCCTGATGGTAAAATAGTCAACCTATTTTTTAAAAAGTCATTAAGAGAATTAAGATTGTCAAAAAACTACATTTTAGGCGAGACTGTCAAGAATTGAAGGCACGCAACTTCACCTGTCTTAAAACTGGAATCATCCAATGGAGAGCATCTCCCAGATTTTAAAAAGTAAACCCCCTGCCTGTGCACCACTCTGCTATGGGCATAGAAGGCAATGAAAACTGTGTGGTACTGACATATAGGGGTAAGGCAGGTTAAAGTGAGCCTACAAAGGAGAAGGTCCACCAGCTCTTGCCCATCAATGGTGCTGTGCTCCTCATGCACTCCCTCTCCACCACTGCACAGAATGTTTTATTATAGGGGTGGAGTCGGGTAGCTGGCTGATCTAGGACCTTTGAATATGAATCCACCTCCTAAATATCTGGATGGAAGATATACCTGCTGTGATGGCTAACATGGCCTGAGAAATTCCCTATTAGCCATAGAGTGGCTCTGTGAGATAAGGATTTCTTTACTCAGTTGCTGTAGAACACACCACCCCATCCAATCACAAGACTATTTACTTCATGACGAAATCAGAATTTTGCCTTATTTGTTTAGTCAAAAAAATAGTTCAGCCACTTCACCACCAAGAACATCTAAAAAAAAAAAATCAACTGCATCTCTTATCAGTCTCAGAAATCCCCCCATATCCCTTATCAGTCTCAGAAAAGCAAAATTGTGCTCTTCCCCCACAGCACCAGCTAAATGAATACTATTCCCAAAGCAAGGCTATCATTAATGGCTAGATGATGCTGAACAAATATGAGTTTGGTAGGCGTTTCTAGTCATAAGGGGCTGGTGTATTTTGTTAATTAAAATGAGCGTGTCAATTTTAGCTCTATCTAAAACACAAGGAAAGATCAATGATCCCCTAAATGGAGTGGAGGGAGGAGGGGAAATAAATGCCATCCCTTTAAAATCAATGGGAAAACTTCCAAACTAAGGAATACAGGTTTTCATGCTTCTAGGATTGCACTTTAAAACACACACATGCATGCACAACAGATAAAATAAATGATGCTACAGAATAATTATAGTGCTTTCAAATATGGCTGACTAATCAATATAACAACAAGAAGTTAAACTTGTGTGTACGTGTTTGAAACAAAACAATGTTTTCAATTGAGATTTTTAGTGTGTTTTTTTTTAAACCCCAACTGCTGGAATCATATTACATGGGAATATCAGGTTCTGGGTTGTTGTTTTTTTTTTAAACAATTTTTCAACTCTCATGCTTGCAGAGAAAAGCTTTAAAACATGATGCACGGGCACCTAAACGGCTCAAAAGCCAAAAAAAACGCACCCAACATTCATGATTTTTAAACCAATCTCATGTTTTGTGAACGTTTGGAGTTGGCAATTCTGACACATTTCTCATTATTTGTGTTGAAAACCTGTTTCCATTCAACCCAAACACCCTTGGTAACCCATCTCATTATATCTAAAGATTTGTCTGTACACCATGAAGTTTGTATGTCTGCAACAATACAGACAACAGATTCAGGAATTTTTTTTTTTGACAAATAGATTCCTTACTAGGCATATTAATACAGAACTTTGAGTAATAATTCATTTAAATAACAACACAGAAACATATTTCCTGCTCCCCTCAGAAGCAATGTAAAGGCTTGGCAGAGGCACTGAGGGAGAGGGAAGTAATCTGTAATGGAGCCTGGGAGTGAACCTGGAGAGTTGTTGGATATGCGGGGCGGTGAGAAATATGGAACATTTTTTTTCCGGGGGGGGATAGATTGTTAGGATGTTGAGGAGCCTTCCCCATGCAGACCCTGGCTGACCCCTAGCCTTTCCCATTTGGTCTGGCACATGTGCCCCTCTCCCAAAGTGCTCCTACACCCCAACTCCTCGTTCAGCCTGCACCCCCACTCAGCCATCCCCACTTCCCTATCCCATGTGCCCCTGCACCTCCTCTCCTTGTACCCTCACTCCCATTGAGGCCCTGGCTCAATGCTGTCACCCCACTAGCTCCTGTGCCCCTGCTCCAGTCTATTCTCCCCCACTAGTCCCCTTCTGAACCCCAGTCTCTGTGATCCCCCAGCAACCCTGTGTGCCCTACTCTATCCATCCCCCCATATCCTATGCCTCCTCACTTGGCCCTGTCAGCAGGGTTCCGTGAGGAAAACAGCCTACCTCTCTCTCTCTGGGGCTGACTGCTCTGGCCCATGAGCCCACTGATCTCTTCTGGCACCTGGTGAGTGAAAGATCTAATTTCAGCTTTCCTTTGTCTTCCTATCAGAATCTGCAAGGAAAAAATGTACATGGGACATTAATTCTGCGCTTGCGCAGTAGTGCAGAATTCCCCCAGGAATAACATCTGTGAGGCAACGGAAGAAAAGCTGCCACCAGTGTGGCTGGGTGACTATCAGCTGACTTTGAACAGCCAGAGACATGGGCTCTTACAAGAACCCACTGCACAGCCATGCTGCTGAATAAGGCTTTGAAAGAGCACTTTATTTGCCAGCTACAGCAGTGTTCTTTGCTGGAATGTTCTCTGGGCCTGGAACTTTTGGGGCTGCTAAGAATTGTGTAGTGTTTGCTGTAAATTTATACATGTGGCTGGGTTTTTTCCTGAAGCTATGGATTTGTGGTGGTTGATATGTATTTACAAGTACTATTTGCTTTGACTACCACTGTGCATTATGCAGTATTTGTTGTGAACTAATAAAAATACTTTGATTCTCCAAAGAGAACTTTATTGAACAGAAAAAAAACCAGTGCAGAAAAATCAATGTGCAAAAAACCCCACAGGCACTGTCATACAAAATTATAACAACTTAATAGGGTGAAATGAACAAAATAGAAAGGAAGTAAATATTTATGTCCATTTGAATAAACAAATGTAACCCATTGTGGCTACACATACACCCATAATGGTTCTTACAGGTCAGTGTTCGTGAAACTGTGGTTTTTCTTGATGTCCCCTACCACGGAAGAATCCCATGCACTGCTACAGACTAGGGACCGAATGGCTAGGCAGCAGTTCTGCAGAAAAGGACCTAGGGGTTATATTGGATGAGAAGCTGGATATGAGTCAACAGTGTGCCCTTGTTGCCAAGAAAGCTAACAGCATTTTGGGTTGTATAAGTAGGGGCATTGTCAGCAGATCGAGGGAAGTGATCATTCCCCTCTATTTGGCATTGGTGAGGCCTCATCTGGAGTAGTGTGTGCAGTTATGGGCCCCACACTACAAGAAGGATGTGGAAAAATTGGAAAGAGTCCAGCAGACAGCAACAAAAATGATTAGGGGGGCTGGAGCACATGACTTATGAGGAGAGGCTGAGGGAACTGGGATTGTTTAGTCAGCAGAAGAGAAGACGGGGGCGGGGGGCGGGTGGATTTGATAGCAGCCTTCAACTACCTGAAAAGGGTTTCCAAAGAGGAGGGATCTAGACTGCTCTCAGTGGCAGCAGATGACAGAACAAGGAGTAATAGTATCATGTTGCAGTGGGGGAGGTTTAGGTTGCATATTAGGAAAAACTTTTCACTAGGGGGATGGTGAAGCACTGGAATGGGTTAACTAGGGAGGTGTGGAATCTCCTTCCTTAGAGGTTTTTAAGGTCAGGCTTGACAAAGCCCTGGCTGGGATGACTTAGTTGGGGCTTGGTCCTGCTTTGAGCAGGGGGTTGAACTAGATGACCTCCTCAGGTCCCTTCCAACCCTGATACTCTAGGATTGTATGATTCTATGGAATAGTAGGGGTAAGGACGCATCACATAATGGTGTAGGGATCTGTGACCATATAGATCTCCAAGGGCTGCAAAGGGTGAGGAATCTGGGATTTTTAGACCTGTAGGTCAACAGGAGTCTGCAGCATTTGGGTTTGTTGCCTGAGAAGACCCATTATGTCCTGGTACATTTCCTACTTTTTATCATGCTGGGACTCCTAGGCCTTTTTAACTGCTTCTTTCTCCGTGATGTTGGTCCTCCAAGCCCTTTGTCCATGGCCTGGATGCAGCATGGGCTTGCATGATCTCCCATAACACAAGGGAAAGGGAAACATACATTTCAAAACTCCCTTCCCTTATTCCCATAAATGCTTTTAATAAGAAATATTCATTGACACGCCAGTTTTGGAGTGCCTTGGCACAGCACTGCTCTCCAGCCCCAGCCATAGTGCGTATTGGATAGCTGAGTGGTGGGGGAGGGGCAGGATTTTCTCTTGTATGAAGCTATAAAATGTCGGTCCTTATTCTATGGGCATAAATATAGGGAAATGGTGCACAGACTAGAACTACTGTCCACAGCAGTGGTGATTTTAGTGATCTCACTCCTGAAGGTAACAAAGATACAGAGATAACAGTTGCTGCTGGTGTCCTGAGACTAGCAGGCCGGTATGCTGCAAGCTTGTTTACTGCAATGGTGCCAGCTGAACTCCTCAGAGAGTGGCGTGGGAATGTGTCCTATTGCGGAAGAAGAAATAAGGCTGCCATAACCAAAAAACTTTGGGAGGATGGCAGAGTACGTCCATGAAAGTTTCATTGAGATCGCTCAGGAGGGTAAAAGATCCGTCCCTATTCACACAAAGTGCTCCTCATGCCACATCCCCAACTAACAACAGGGGAATAAAAAGCTGATGCCAACTCTACCTCTGTTTGTGTACCTCATCTCGCATGAGTAGACCATGCCTGACACCTTTGCGTTAACATGCAGATGGGCTGGGCCGTGTAGCAGAGCGGCAACTCACCCCTGCTGCGCCTCCTGCTGGTTGTCCCGGGAATCAGCTCTTCCACCATCCGGAGCGCCCTCTGCAGGCCAATGTCCCACTTGCTGATAGGCCCGTGTCCCTCCCAGATCCCGGTGCCCTCTTCCCTGGGGTGCTGCACCCCGACAGTCCCCCTACAGATCACAGGGTCTCCTCTCCCCAGGGAACCCCCATTCACTATTCCCACCTTGCCTCAGTCTATGGGCTACTGCCAGTCACCATCAAGCCCCCATTCACTGGGGCCAACTGCAGTCTGTTTAAGCCAGTCGTCATAGGCAAGGAGGTTGGGCTGCTCTCTCTGCCTACCTGTGGGCTGCCCCCTGCAACCTCAGTACCCCTTCTGGGCCATCTCCTAGGCCCTGCAGCCTGGGGCAGTTTCCAGGCCAGAGCTCCCCCAGCTCCTCTAGCCTTCCCCCAGCCCTGCTTCACTCCAGATCCCTGCTTAGTATCCCCAGTAGCCAGGACTGTCTACCTCTACAGCTAGAGGGGACTGTTTCTGTTTCTGCTCCTGGCTTCCCTGGCCTTTATATGGCCAGCTGGGTCTGTCTGGGGCGTGGTCCCCAGCATTTCAAGGGAGGTAGCTAGCTTCCAGTCTCTGTAACCCCTGGGCAATGGAGTTTAAAATTCTGAGCAGAGCACTCATGGTCACATGGAATGGAGCATTGTGGGCTAGCTGCTGGAGGATGGCTAGGGACAACACAAGTCTGTCTACATTCATACAGTAGATTGATCATGATGCTATGCCATTAGGGGAGTTAGTTTTACTGCTTTATTATCATGATGCACTCACGTCAGATGGAGACAAATATAAGTGTAGACGTGCACAAATAGGTTGTTGCAAGGCTACTTCCACTGACCTACCTTTGTAGTGAAGACCAGGACTTAATCTATATTCCATGCCCTCTTATCTTCAAGTGCATTCTGCCCTATCTGTTACAATTGCTAGATTGAAATTAAGTATTTACTGAACTCCATGGGGTGAAAAAGAATTGAAAAGGCCCAAACATTACACTTCATCATCCCCCATATAAACACACTTTAAGGACCTTTTGAAAGTGCATTGAAGTCAATGGGAGTCTATCCATTGCCTCCAATGAGCTTTGGATCAGGCCTATAGCACACTGGTCGCACTATAACATGCAAACTACTTGGTATCCAAGGGCAGGCTCATTTGGGCACTAAGGATTTGCATTCACAAAGACTCAGATTTCTGTGACGTATGACAGGAATTGCTCCCATAGGAAGACATTACCTTCCAAGTTGAGTTATCAGAAACTCATTCACTGCCTTTGGCATAATTGTTAAGTAATGTGCATTTTGTGTATGAAATAAAATAGAAATGCTGACAAGCTAGCATTTATGGCTGCTGACACAAACTTTTTGAGCAGAGACTTCGTAAGTTCTGCTGACATAAACCTTCTCTTTAAGAACAGCTGCTGTTGCCTGCTAATTTCCACACACGCCCCACCCCCGCCCCCCCCCCCCCCCCCGTGGAGTAAATCTCAAGTGCTGGCTGTGTCAAAGTGCTGTAGCATCTTCTATTGAAACTTAGTTACATTACAAATGTAAACATATAAAAGACAAAAATGCATCCTTTCTGGTTTCACTCTGTTTTCTTTTCAGACTATTTAATAATCCTACACTGAGGAGTACCTGGATAAAGCAAATAGCTGCCATATAAAATTCTTTCAACACAAAGTTATATCTATTCTGCCTGAAGTGATAAGCATTCCAGATAGACAACTTAGAGCTGACTTTCTTGGCATAAACTAAGGCACTGTGCACTTGATGATTAGCAACTACCACCACAGAGTTAGCAGCTACCACTGGAGATTGGTGCATCAGAGTTCTGGGTGTAGGGTTAACATCTTAAATTTAAAGACAACTTCGAGAATTTTGCTGATTTTGGAGTATTGGCACTTAGATCCGTAAGGTGCTAAGTGTCCTGAATGCCCATTGAAAGCAACAAGAGTGCACATATACCACGTAAGGCCCAATTTAACTTGCAAAATGCTTCTTACACATGACCCATGATACCTGTGATATAAGCCATGTTACATATGTGTATATATTGTATGGCCCACCACAGTTACAAACTGTGGGTGTGGGAATGGGAGGTCTCTGTGCTGGATCAGGTCTGCAGGGAGCGGAAGGCAGGATCCAGGCACAGGAGAGTTCACCATGCTGGATCAGGCCTGCAGGATCCAGGCATGAGAGCCTGCCCTCATGATTCCCCACAAGTAATCCTGTGTAACAGAAAGCGAGCAAGAGCAATACAGCCAATTGCCTCACAGCAGCAGATGGAGGGGGAGGAGCGGTCTGGATGCCGTAACCAAATAAATCGACTCTTACCACTCCACCCAGACTCATCCCTTACTGAACCTTGCAACACAAACAATATGAAACTAATATTTACATTTCACAAATAATACAAATAGCAAATACTACCCATGTAAAAAAACAACTCAATTTACATGTTGGAATTTCCTGAATTTTGTATACTTGATTTATCATCCTTATTGTTAATATTAAGGGACTGTTGGCTTCCCCCCTCCCCATTTAAACTGCTCTTTTTAAGAAAAAAATATTCAGGGCGATCTGGCTTGAGGATCTTACAAATGCGATCAGTGGAGCTGGTAAATTCTTTGCCATGGATATAGCCAGTTTGGGAAGATTATAAACCTCAACCTATCTTACTAGCTCCTTGCTGTGTACCTAAGCTTAAAACTCCAACTCAGGCAGCAAGTCAGTCTGAAGGTATCAATCCACCATGAGCCGGGGAAGAGCAGAATCTTGGAGCAACAAATTAGGGAGGTCTGATGTGAATGGATTTAAAAAAAATTATATATTTGGGCTGGGATCTTCTGTCATTTTTTTCAGCTAGATAGTGCAGAAGACAGTGCAGAGATGGTGCTTAAAAATAAAGAGGGCACAGTCTCTCTTTCTCCCTCTCCCTTTTTTTGCACAGCAGGCATAGTCCACCCTCTTTAGAGCAGGCCATTGTCATTGGCAAGAGTATCTCTTGGCCACCTGCTCTTTATGTTCTTTCTACCACGATGTCTTTTAAGACTGGTATCTTTGAAACTTTTGCTATTTCTAACACTTCAAAGATACCAAGAAAGAATGGGAAACGTTGCACATCTCTCGGTTTCCTTCCATTATGGGAAGTCTGTGTGATGGTTTCCTAGGAAACTGCTGTAGTATGGAATTGAAGTGGCTGTCATGACAGTCAGAGTGCTTTCTCAGAGGGAATGATGTGCACAGGTGAGGTACAAAAATTAAAAGCCTGATGATATCTATTTGTCAGAATAATGATTAGAGAAACTACTGCTCACACATATTCCCCATTCATCCCTGCAGAGGCACAATACATATTTGCTTGTGTTGATGTGGGAGGGAAGCAGGTTGGGCTAGAAAGTATTAACTGTTGTCAGTAGCTACTGGTGTGGTGCTCTGCTCTCGTTTGATGATAATATCAGTCGGCTGCGTGCATGTTCCCTCTGTGTGCTGCCCCAGCTCTGCGCAGACAGCTGACACAGCAGATCCCAAGAGAACCCCCAAAGACCACAAACTCTAGTAAGGTACAAAGGCACCCGGGCCAGGGTTATTGCCAAATGAAGCACAGTAATAGTTTTCAGTAAACTCTACGGGACATACTACAAATTTGTGCTCCCTAACAATGAACTCAGCTCAGTCAGCAGCAGGATCGCCACTGCCCCCTAGGCTGCACAAAGACACTGCCCCAGGGCTGTTATTCTTATACACAGGTACAAACAAGTTACACATCACTCCTGATGTACTAAGGTACAGCCTCTCTACACAACAGGGTGCATCCCCTCTACGTAATAACGTGCCGCCTCTCACCTTGTACAGGTTGGTTCGAGCAAAACAACTCTATCCATCATATTACCCTTTTGCCCCTGTCTTTAGAAGGGGTCAGCCTGTTCCTTGTTATCTGTATGAAATGTACCAGTGTTCTGGTACCTCTTAAATCTGTGCACTTTCGCATCATCAGCCTTTTCCTTGCCAACTTCTGTGAGCAGGGCCTGCCTCGCTCACAGCTTAGCTTTGCTTTATGTTAGCAAAGTCTTAACCATTACTTTAGCTCAGGCCTTAGGCCTCATACTGGGCCTCTAATACAAGGGTTTATGTTTCAGGGCCTCATCTTACTACATTAACTATTAGATGGCTATAAGCCTGAGTCCTGTATGTGATGTAAAACTCACACACCACCAGTTCTCCTTTCTTTCCTATACGTAACGGACCTCTTAGCTCATAGAAAGAGATCCCACGTGCAGTCCTGAAGCCTCACTTTATCATTTCTTTTACATTGTTGGTCATAACAGTGGCACTTTAGCTGGCTCTGATTTTCCCCAGTAATTCTTTTCTTTCCTCTGTCTGAACGCTAGTAGTAGACTCCTCCTCCCTCTCTGCCTCCTTGTTCTAACCAATTCCTGCTCCCAAATGCCGTGCTACTCCTAGTGGTAGGTTACTCATCACCATTAGAAATATATGAAGGCTACTCCACATCCAGTTAGAGACATATGCACTCCAAGTATTATAGTATACAGCCACTGTGGGCAGTGAACATGCTTTCAATATGGGAAAGTTCCAAAGTAGTCCTGTATCTTCCCCCCACCCCATGTGTTTGTTTTGCACATACAGCACCTTGTGCATAATCAATATGCCACATGAGCAAGTGAAAAATGCAGCTACCTAAGGTGTGAGGAAAATTGTGCTTATAATGAGCTCTTCCCAATTATGCTTGTGCATTTGATTTATATTTAGATATTTTCTTTGAGCCTACAATGCAAAGTGGTATGAGAAAGATGTTATGAGAGGCACTAGTCATATGGAATATTAGGCCAAGTTTTTTAAAAACAGCCTTAATTTTCACATTTACATTTTGGCATCGACAATCATCTGCAGATACTAACACAAGGGTGTCAGGGAGAAAGGAACTGTAGCATTAGATGTTTAACTGATCGTGCCTATAACTAGACACCAAACTGTTATAAATTTTATCTGCACCTGATTACATTTGCTGACTTAAGGCATGTTTAAAAATTTGCCCCATTACATTAAATGTGCCTCTTTCACATTGTAAAAAGGATTTCATTGCTTGCATTTTCTTGTAACTTTACATAGGTGATAGTCTATTCTTTTCTATCCATAGTGCTATTTGGAATGTTATTCCTTTAATTGTTACCAACCTACACATTTAAAAAATCTCTAACTGTGCCCAGCGTGGCTAAACATCAAAGAGACAATTTTATCCTTTCCCTAACTATATAAGAACAAATACGTGCTCCAAACAAAGAAACCATCTCTCGCTCTCAAACTATTTATTGGTTGTATTCTTTCCCGTGCCTCTACAAAGTTTTTTAAAAAATTGCAATGACCATACTTCCTCAAAACCTGTTTCTCCTACCCTTGAGATCCCTTGTTTGGGTAACTCAGCAATGAAAGGAACGGTTTACCTGTGCAAAACTGATGCCAGTATTTTATTTTCCTGCAGATTATGCCAATATTTGTAGCAAACATAACAGCATCAAGGTATATGTGAATACATATCAGAAGATTTAAAATAACAAAATAGTTGACATATTATTGTTCTCTGAGTTATCTGGGTGAATTTTACCGCATTTAAATCAAGATAAACATTTTCCCTACAAATAGGCTGCAGGCATCCTACATCTCTCAAGGCAATGTACATATTCTTGTGTTTGTGAAAGGGAATATACTGTCCATTCCTTACACTGGTTTTCAGTCACTTTGCCAAGTCAAGCCAACCACCCACCCGTTCCTTTAGTCTTACGCTCTTTAGATCTAGCTGTTGGGTTTGGTTTTCCCCCCCTGGCATTATCATTCTTGGACCCATATACTTTAGGATTTTGTATAAGAACTATAGTGCCCTCTTGTGGCATTTCAACCAGAGTAAAACATTCTTTTCACAATCATTGTTTGAAGAAATACGAAGTACAAATACATGTGATGTCTTTAGTGGCTATGAATTTGAGTCCATTTTAGAGGTTCATATTATAAAACACTTCTAAGCGTTAAAAAAAAAAATTCCAAACCCTCTTAAAACAATATATTGAGGACTTGAATCTCTGGCCATTTAGCTAATATGCATTTTGTGAGTTAACGATCAGTCCTTGGAAAACAAATTCAATTTTATTATAAAATGATAATAAAATGAGAAATACTTGTGTCACCTTAGAGACTAACCAATTTATTTCAGCATAAGCTTTCGTAGGCTATAGCCCACTTCATCGGATGCACAGAATGGAACATACAGAAGTAAGATGCATTTATATACAGAGAAAGCATAAAAAGTTGGAAATTACAATACCAATTCTAAGAGGCTGTTTAATTTGGATGAGCTATTATCGGCAGGAGAAAAAACCTTTTGTAGTGATAATTTTATTATACTTACTACAATCTCCAGGGTATAGCAGACGGAATAGGCTCAGATTCACAACAAGATTACTGTATGGCCTGACTGTTATTTATACAGTGCTACTGGAGGCTATGGTGATTAATTATTTGTGATGAGGTCAGAGGGCCTGATGCTCCAACATACTTGTGCAGGCAGAACGGGACAAAGAGCAGAAAATTTGAACAGAGATGAGGGAAAGGCAAAAGGGAACATGCTCCCTCCTAAGGTGACCAGACAGCAAGTGTGAAAAATTGGGACAGGGAGTGGGGGTGGGGGTAATAGGAACCTATATAAGAAAAAGACCCCAAAATAGGGACTGTCCCTATAAAATTGGGACATCTGGTTACCCTACTCCCTCAATCCATGGAAGCCCCTCTTTAGGGGCTCAGTGGATATGGGAGCTAGTACGCAAGGAAAACTGGGTGTAGACCAGCTCAAAAGATAAATGGGGACCTAGGGAACCTGCGAGGCAAACAGATATGAAGAGATAAAAGACAAAGATGTATGTTTGGAGAGGAGATTAGCTTCCCAGTCCAACCATTTCAATTTTTTTTTAACATCTTCAATGGCTGACTAACATTTTGGAGAAAGGAAGTCTTTGTTACACATTCAGCACCCCTGAATCTTCAGTTCAGAGGCATAAAGGATCTGCACACATTTTCTGTGACATTTACAAAGACCAGACTTGACCTTTTGGTAAAGAGAGTCAGGAAATTCCACCTTCCTGTTCCCAAACCTTTCACGCACAGCTTAAAAGAACCACTTTTTAGCTCTTCTTACACATAAAAAAGCAGCTAAACAAAAAGGCACAAATCCAATTAAAAACAATCTTTTGCAGAATAGTTTTAAGGTTCAGCCTATTGTCGGTGAGGATGGTGCATGTACTTTGCTCTAGCTCCAGGAGGCATTAGGCCTCAGATAAGCAGAGGGGCTCCTGAATAGCAAGGAGTGTGGGACTGCTGCACCTCTGCTTGACAGAGTGCAGAATGCACTTGCCCTACCTCTGCAAAGGGCCAGTTCCGTAATCAGTAATGGTGTAGGGACAAAACTTTGCTAGCTCCAGCAACCTAACACAGTTACATTCAGAGGAGCAGAGGCTGCAGCTGTGCCTAGCCCTGCACAGGGAAGAGAAAGGAAATGCTCCTTTTATCCTCCTCCTCTCTCCTGCTAATATTTGTGCCCTCATGAAGGACTGAGTATAGTCTTCCATTAAACGTACTGATCATTATGTTTGAAGGACAACACAAGTGATAGGTATTATGTAAAAAAACCCAGCCAACAATCCACATTATTGAAAAGTACCTCCTACTACATTTTCCAAGGGCTTCTAGTCCTGCCTGTAGGCACCACCAAGTTCAGATTTCATGAGAATCAGAAGGAATGAATATAGTTTCCCTTTAGGATTTCTTTGCTTGAGGAATGCTGTAGGAAAAGTGACAAAGCTATCTTAAAAACCATTGCTCTGAACTACTGCAGTATATGAAAAGAAAGCCTCCTGTGGTCGGTCTTTATTAAGGGGAAGAAACCAGTTCACATGGTAGCCCAGTTTGGAGCACTGTTTGCACAGAACAGAGTTAAGGGTTCTGCTGCTTTTTATTTTGCCTCTGTTCAGGATCACGGCGAACAGAGTGATGCGAGGGTTTGGTTGACTCCTCCCCCCAGAATCAGGATGTACATATGTTAGGTAAAAATCAGCTTGTCCTACTCACCGTTCCAACACCCGGGTAGTGCGGAGTTGGGCTATAGCTCGAAACTGTCAGAGTCCATTTAAAAAAAACACTGAGGCCAAGCACCTTTGATCAAAGGGCACACACCCTCCTCAGGCTAGTAGCTTCGGAGGCGTGTGGCAGCTTTATTAGATGCTCACATCAGTATTTATAGGTTTAAGACAGACAAAGGAAAGACACTGGGTATGTCTCCTGTATCATCTCAGGCTGACCTTGCATAAATTGCTTACTCAATCAAGCAGAGGGGGGAGGAGGGGGGACAAGGCAAAAAAAATATTTAAACAAGATAAGGAAGTTTAGCAAGGCCAGGAGGAATGAGGAATTTATTGCAGGGGGCCCCTTTTATCGAACACATAGGCCTTAATTTCCCCTGCTCTGCTGCCTTCCTCTGAAGGCAAGGTGATGTTGACCATTTGCCCTTTTGGCAAAGCAGAAGCTCTTTCCCGTTCCAGGGCAAAGTCAGAGTCCAAATGAAAGCACAAATCAGATCCTTTGGCTCAATAGTTTTTGGCCCTGCCTAGTATCCTTGCAGTTGGCCCTCCTGGAACCCAACAACCATTTTTGCACTTCATTGCATAGAGGAGTGAAAGATGATTCAGCACAGGGTCTTCCCCTTTCCCTGTCAACCAGGGGCTAGCTACAGTCTGTATTGCAGGGTTTGGTAGTCCTTCAATCTCCCCGGCCTTAACTGTCTTTTTAACCTTTGTTGTATGGGTCTCTGCACCTCCATCCTAAGGGCATTATGGGGAGGAGGGAGCGTGCCCTCTCCCTCTACTAAGAAGTTCAGCGCTGAGATCCAATATCACAAAGCAGTGTCTGCCCTAATCCAAGACTGCCTTTTTTTTCTGTTTCCCAAGGCCACCTCATGTGATGCCTCTTTCTGGTTACACCTTCCTCAGGCCTTGACAGCCAAATGTCTTGTAAGCTCGACTCCCAGCTCTCCTGGCAATCACAGGGGCTATAGCCCATGGAAACTTATGCTGAAATAAACTGGTTAGTCTCCAAGCTGCCACAAGCATTCCTCGTCTTATTAGCCCATGGTGTGCTTCCTCAGCCAGCTAGATCTCCTCTTATTGAAAGCAGTTAGCTTTCTGAATACTGCTTCCCAGTTCTCCGTGGGCTTTTCATTTCTCCCAGCCCCCTGCAGAAGGGAACAGCTTTCCAAAAATATCCCAGAGATGGTAAACCAACTGGACCAGCCCTTTAGGAAATAACAGACTCTTCTTTCCACAGAGAAATACAGATTGCAGAAGGGGCCTGGAGAAACTCCACTGGTCTGCCCAAAACACTGTAGAAGACCAGTTGAGAGGAGGGAGGGATGCCTAGAAGATGCATAGGACCAATTCAGCAACATTTGCTCTTATGAGAAGTTAGCTTATTACAAGTCTCTACCATCCAGGCTTGTGAACACTCAGAATTAGATTGCAGGGCTAAATAAATCTGTGGATCACTTGCTTAATGGTAAGAACTCGGCTTCCTGCCCCCCCCCCAAAAAATCCCAATAGCAACCGTGAAGATCTCAGAATAAACCTCCACAGGAGACCTGAATGCAAGTCAAAATGGATCGCACCTAAATCCTTACTCTCCTCCTCGCACTGTTTTTCATCCCTGACATAATTACAGATCCCTGGGGAGAGAGGAATAAAACCAGCCCAAGGTTGTTTTAGACAATTACACCAGCTATTTCAAAGAGAACAAAAGACTGTTAGGTTTGATCATACCAAATGCTGCCGAAAGGCACAAAGAAACCAGTAAAGAAAAGAAACACCCCATCTACATGAGCACCATACACTTTTGAGCAATGTTTCAGTACAACACTGAATATAAAATCTAGACAAATTCCTCAAACTGGTCAAATTTTACCATAAGAGAATATAATTACAGTACCAAATGTCCTTCCTAGCATTTAAGATTGAACTACCTTCTCTCCCCACCCTTTCCAAAAAAACAACAAAATGTGAGAAAAACTGGAAGATGGTTTAAAACATCCACAAAAAGGAAGTTTCGCTTTTTTAAAATGAAATGACAGGGTTTAAATCTAATAATGTGCTCATGTCTATGCAATTAATTTTCTGGATGTAAATGAATTGTAGTAAATGAACTGTAGACAAATGATCAAACATTACTCCAATCTTTAATATGCATTCAGCGAAACCAAAGTCAGCCTGCCCTCCATCTCCAACTTTCATGTAAGCCCTTTTTCCATACCATTCATTATATTTTACATGTCCAACATCTTAGGTAGATAGTTCCTTTAAAGTCTCTCTCAGTCAAAGGCCTGTACATTGTGCTGGACCACTTTCTTTTACTGCCAAGAATCTTGAATTTCTTTCCTGGCTGACAGTAATTATTCAGTTCATGGACACAGGATGTAAATCCTTGCTGTTTTCCATTCGGACCTTTCTTAAATTCTTTGTAGGTTTCAACTGAAAGAACTTTTCAGTCAGTCAGTTCAGGAAACTCTGGAGACAGACAATTCAAGCATCAGCTTCAATTTGTCTTTAACATTCTTCACTTTTAATCCTTTTCCTCAGCCACTTGAAAGCACTCAGTAATTGTGTAAAAAAAAAAAAAAAAATCCTGCCAGAAATGTTTTTCTTTTCTCCTCTTGCCTCTGAGGTTTCACTCTCCTACTTTCTTTCTATCCTAATAGCAAAGTACCTCAATGAAGACTCCAGGAAGTAGTAAGTTTGTGTAGCTCTAACTGATGGCCTCCTCAAACTAAACAAATGTATCCCACTCTTATGGTGAGACAGAAAACAAAGTGCTTGGATCTAGAGGCTTTTTAAGGCTACTGGAAATCTGAGTTTCAAAGGAATCAAATTTGAGGGCCAGTATTGCCCAGTGGAGCAATGAACGAGGACTCCGGAGCTGCTTTTTATTCCTAGCACTACCACTATCCTCTTGGGTGGCCTTGGGCAAGTCACTGACCCCCTTGTGCTTCAGTTTCCCCATGTGTAAATGGAGAATTATAACAACAGTATAACTCATAAAAATACATTCACATAGCAGAGAATGGTGACAGTTGAATCTACATTATACTTGGAGTAGTCACTTAAATATAGTTATTTTTATAATAGCACATGAATTAGGATATTTTTAGTTCAGTAGCAGGTGCTTGAGGAAACAAGACTTGCAATTTAAACTGGGAGTGTCAATACTGATCAGTCTCATGTCTCCACATTGAGTCTTATTTTTAAAAGTTGAACATACTACTTTAGCTTATCCTCTTTCTACTGAAACTCACTTTCTGTCCATGTCACTTGCCCTCCAGGCTGTACTCTTCTTTGGACTCTGGCCTGTCAACTCTTCTCCCGCCCCATATTTCTTCCTCTCCCTGCTTTAGCCAAGGGCAAAGACTTCATTTTAAATTTAGAAGAAGCTGAAGAAGGCATTGTTTCTTCCAAATCCAATATTCAGCTGGCATGATCTCAGTCCTGATGGAGATCAGACTGCAGCTCTTCTGGAGCAGGGCAGTGGCACTTGCCAAAGCTGGGACAGAAGGAAATATTTCACTAGGGTTGGGGAGTAACCCCTGAGCTGCCGCCAAGAAATTCTTCATGAAGCAGCAAAATCCCAAGACTACCTCACATCTACCATCATGACAACTGGGGCTGGATAAACAGGACTTCCATTTCAGCCTTACTAAATATAAAAGTAAATATAAAACATCTGAGGGGTTGCGATGAAGTGAGGAGAGTGGAGCAGGGGAGGCAGCAGAGGTAGTGGAGAGAGAAATATACTCAGTACATATGCTTTTATTGTAAAGTGTACCTAAAACACAAACTGAAACCTGTAGGCAGACACCCAGAACAGGAAGTGAAATTCAAGTCAATCTAACTTGAAATTCATTTCAAAATACATTTTTTCCAAACCATTATTGGATAAAAAGCCATAAGTAGGTGTCCACATGAGTATTCTAGGGGTGTGGTCAATGATAGAAAAAGGGATATGGGTGGGTTGAGAGGTAGCAAGAACTGGTATTTGTTCAGTACCTTTAGGGAGAGCCTGACAAAAATCTTAAATTCCCATTTTTCAAGAAAAAGTTCAGGCTCCACAACCATGAGGGCTCAAAAATCAACACTAAAGGCTCAGAAAACAGAAGACAAAAAGTGACAAAGAGTCCTGTGGCACCTTAAAGACTAACTAAAATTTTTTCAGAGCATAAGCTTTCGTGGGCTAATACCCGCTTTGTCGGATGCATGCAGTGGAA
>ML677333.1:34503839-34529608 GCA_007922305.1 Dermatemys mawii
TTCCACTGCATGCATCCGACAAAGCGGGTATTAGCCCACGAAAGCTTATGCTCTGAAAAAATTTTAGTTAGTCTTTAAGGTGCCACAGGACTCTTTGTCACTTCTGCAATTCCAGACTAACACGGCTACTCCTCTGATTCTAGAAGACAAAAAGTACCCCAAGTTTTTTTTGAAAAATAGTCTCACAATTTTGGGAAGCCTTCTTCATTTTTGAACACTAGAGCAGGGGTTCTCATCCCTTTTCTTTCTGAGGCCCCCCTCAGCATGCTGGAAAAACTCCAGGGGAGGGAACTCGGGGCTCCAGGCCGGGATGGGAATCCGTGGGCATAAGCATAGTTTGACTTCTATTTTTGGGGGGGGAGGGTGGAGAGGGGAGGCAAGGGCCAGTGGGGCTCTGGACAGCTTTGCACAGCTGAGTCCAGGGAAGGAGAGCCACCTCAGCAGGCCACTTACCTATCTGGGGCTGCGTGCCGGTGGTTATTCCTCGAGAGCTCTGCTGGGCCTGGAGCCGCCCAGGCAGCTCTGACCAGCTGCGTGAGCAGTCAAAGCGGGTTGGGAGCTGAGGAGCGGTCCCTGGGCACCAGCAGCACGTGCGGAATGCCACAGCTGCCTGCTCCATGGCAACGCCAGCCAGAGGAGCAGGTGCCCCACACTGCCTGGCTCCGGCTTCCCACCCAGAACCTGGCGAAAGAAGAGAAGAGGGGGGTTGTGGAGCTGCTCCCAGGACTGCCCCACTTTGGGTTGAGAACTGCTGCACTAGAGGATGGCTACACTAGTAATTTTAATTTTCATTGTACCTATAAGCAAAAAGTAAAACTGCTGTCTTGGAGCCATTCTATTTTTTAAAAAAATCACGATTTTAAACACTCACACACGTCAGGTTATAAGTGCCATACTGTTTTAATTGCTACCACTCAGCACTCTCATATACCAGCAATACCACAGAAGCATATTAAAAACACATCCCTCCTTTCACATTGCTTTCTCATTAAAATTTCACATCACTAAATAATTCCATTACTTTTATACTAACACCAAAATGTGAACTACAAAATGCAAGTTTTAAGAAGTACAATCAACACAATCAGAGAGATATTTGAACTTGCAATACTCTCCATCCTCTTCCCTCCAGCTGCTTTCCAAGGCAGAGAGAGTAAACAACCTTCTCCCAGCTTCCTTACTTTCCACAGCTGAGAGTGTAGGATGTTTACAGTACCTGCCACTCAGAGCTCTCAAGAACGAATCACAGATCAGCTGGCCAAGTACAGACTTCATAACTAAAACGGCAGGAAATATACAGACATTAAGTCAATGGAGGAAAAATATTCACTACATTTTTATACCACAAAATTCTTACACTTTTTTTGAAATTCAGGATTTGTCTCTCTTTCTTGGTGTGTGATAGGGGATGAATGGTAGAGGAAAGTTCACAAGAACGTTTAGCTTGGCATCTCCAGAGGATATCCACCATCAGTTTGACAGTTGTGTTTCAAGACTTCATGCCAGCTCAATCTCTGATGAAGCTGTGCCTGCAGACAGAAAATATTTCACCGTTTTAATTAGAGTACACAAAAGGAAAATATAGAACACAATATGCTGTCCAATTAGGATTCAAAATTTGTAATTAATAGTAATAAGAAAAAGAAAAAAAGGAAGACCTAGAGTGATGGGTTAGAGGAATGTGGAAAACAACTTTACCTACTAGAAATAGCCACCCAGTCAGTCTAAATACTCAGTCTACCTGCCAGAAAGCAGGATGGGAAAATATATAACGTAAAGTGTTGTTTACTATCAAGGCCTGTAATACACACATGACATTGCAGAACAGGCCATACTACATTATCTGTAATGTTTTATTTCTGGAAGCATTCGCTGTGTGCTAGATGATGTAAATATAAAGAGTATTCATTCATACTCGTAACACTGCTATTGCCAAAGAGACACAGTATGGGGAATTTTGTGGATTAATATTAACCCATCTGGAGAAGAGAAAATTTAGCCTGTTGCCGAAGAGGCAAGAGAGGGCTTTACAATACTCTTCTTAATCAATGGAAGGTTTGAACTTGCTCCAGGACTGGTTCTGGCACTCTTCTAATAAAGCTGTTCGCTTGTAGCAGAGAAGACTGGACGAAATTTGAAGCATCAGCATAGGGGCGTGAACTGTTCTATTTGGACCAGAGTTTACTGTTCATGCATAACTCATATATCATCAATTACATCACTTTTGAAGAATCAGAGGGGTCACCATGTTAGTCTGGAATTGCTGAAGTGACAGAGTCCTGTGGCACCTTAAAGACTAACTAAAGTATTAGAGCATAAGCTTTCGTGGGCTAATACCCACTTCATCGGATGTATGCAGCTGATTTGTGATGCATGCATCTGATGAAGTGGGTATTAGCCCACAAAAGCTGATGATCTAATACTTTAGTTGGTCTTTAAGGTGCCACAGGACTCTCTGTCACTTCTACAATTCCAGATTAACACGGCTACCCCTCTGATTCTTGACAACATGCAAGGCACTGCATTTAGCCATATGGAGTGGAAATTCACCAACCTCATGAAGAAACTCCTTCTCACTTTTGAAAAATCAGGCCAGTTATTTAGCAGCCTGATTTTTCCACTCATTTTTACAACTCTTGACCCCAGTTAAGACAGAAATGACTACAATTGAGAAAGAGAAAAAGTGACTATAAAGTAGCAGACCAATACTTTGACATATGTAGAAGGGTCACAAAATTGTGCAAGTCTGAAAAGTTCAAAGAGACTTGAACATTTAGATCATATCCAACATTGAGCCTGCCACAAAGTCTGATGAATTGTCTCCAGATGGGATTAGGTTCCACACTTGCAGCCAGCTGGCAAACGTGGAGGTACGTAAAGAACTAAAAGGTTTATTGCTCATCTCAAGCTCTCCATGAGGAGTAAGTCATCTCTAATTAGCAACTAACAACACGAATTCTAAATAAGCTACCATGCAATGTTTCAATTTTGTAGCCACTGGATGTGTCAATTCCTAAAAATTTCATTTTAATTGTTTAATGGGGTCAGGGGTTGGGTGTCCGTCAGAGACACCAGGTGAAAAGAGAAATCACTGATCCCCAGCTGGAAAGCCAGTCTTTTGGGAGTGCCTGCCAACCTTTCAAGAGGCAGGATGGCCTGGTGCTGGAGCAAATACAAGTTAAATGAGAAAATAAATAGACAAACTCAGAAAAAGGAAAGAAAAAAGAGCAAAATGTGTAATCGGTTGCTAGTTAAAAAGATGAGACACTTCTTGGAATTGAACTGTCAGTATGTTTGTCAGAAGGGATCACACTTCTGATAAATGGAGAAAGAAAGAAAGAAAGAAAGAAAGAAAGAAAGTCAGGAAATTCAGCTGCAAATTCCTATGGCAGTTTGAACACAACCCTTTTGTCGATACACCTCTGATTACAACACAGAATACAAAGTGTACACTCATTTTATTTTTATTATAAATATTTGCACTGTAAAAAATATTTTTCAATTCACCTAATACAAGTATTGTAGTGCAATCTCTATCATGCAAGTTGAACTTACAAATGTAGAATTATATACAAAAAATAACTGCATTCAAAAATAAAACAAATGTAAAACTTTAGAGCCTATGAATCCACTCAGTCCTATCTCTTGTTCAGCCAATCACTCAGAAACAAGTTTGTTTACATTTGCAAGAAATAATGCTGCCCACTTCTTGTTTACAATGTCACCTGAAAGTGAGAACAGGTGCTAAAGATTCATACATCCCTTCAACTTCAGCCACCATTCCAGAGGACATGCATCCATGCTGATGAGAGGCTCTGCTCGATAACAATCCATAGCAGTTCAGACCAATGCATGTTCATTTTCATCATCTCAGTCAGATGCCACCAGCAAAAGGTTGATTTTCTCTTTTGGTGGTTTGGGTTCTATAGATTCCGCATGGGAGTGCTGCTCTTTTAAGACTTCTGAAAGCATGCTCTACATCCTGTTCCTCTTAAATTTTGGAAGGCACTTCAGATTCTTAAATCTTGGGTTGAGTGCTGTAGCTATCTTTAGAAATCTCAGATTGGTACCTTCTTTGCATTTTGTCAGATTTGCAGTGGAAGGGTTGTTAAAATAAACAACATGCTGAGTCATCATCCGTGACTGCTATAAACATGCAATATATAGTAAAATGCAGGTAAGAGAGCAGGAGACATTCATTCAGTACACTTTGTATTCTGCATTGTAATTGAAATCAATCTATTTGAAAATGTAGAAAAACATCCAAAATATTTAACAAACATAAATTGGAATTCTGTTATTTAACAGTGTGATTAATCACGATTAATTCTTTTAATCTCAACTAATATTTGAGTTAATTGCGTGAGTTAACTGTCAATTAATTAATTGACAGACCTAATCATGAATTCTATATGGAGAATAGTTTCAAAGTTGGGTGCCTAAAGTTAGGTATCTTCTGGCTACCTTATAGCATCCCATCAGAAACTTATTTATATTACAGTAGCACAGTTGTGATCACTATCAAACCCCCTGTGCTGCGCACTGCACACACATAATGAGTAACAATCCATTTCAAAGAGCTTACAATCAACACAAAAGTGACAAGAGACAGCAGGTAGAGGACAGGGTAGCAGTGAAATGATTGCACTGAGCATATATTTTGTATTTTTATTACTTTTCTTTCTTTTTACCACATCTCTCTTCAACCTTCATTCTTATTTATATTACCGTAGCATAGGAGTTGATTAAGATGGATGGCAAGGGCATAGGTACCCTACTGGAAAAGGCACCTATTACTGCCTGTAGGGTCTGCCATTAATTTTGGTTTTATTATAATCAGTGTTCACCCTGAGCATATAAGATATTTTATCTAATACCCATGAAATCGGAAGTAGTGTTTGTGGGCTGGCGGGGGAAGACATAGGAGAAATACTAGGGATTATATCAGCCCTCCTAAATGAAGTAGCATGACTACCATTTGTTAGACAGGTTTGCAAAATGGAGGTGTATGTTAGGTTCTCCTTAACCAACCCTTCCTCCCATTCATGTTCCCCACCTGTGACTGCCCTGAACACACCCCCTGACCATCACCCCGAACTCTCCTGCCTTATATCCAGCCCCCCATTACCTGCTCCCTGACAGCACTGCCTGGAGCACCGGTGGCTGGTGGCGCTACAGCCACGCCGCTCAGAGCACCAGTACAGGCAGTTGCGCTGCCCATCTGAAGCCAGACACACCACAGCACAGCACAGAGCACTGGGTCAAAGCCGTAGCTGTGCAGCTGTACTGCCCGGCAAGAGCTTGCAGCTCCCTCGCTCAGAGCACTGCGTCAGTGGCGCACTGATCTGAGGCTGTGGGGGTACGGGAACAGCAGGGGAGGGGCTGGGGGCTAGTCTCCCAGGCCAGTAGCTCAGGGGCCGGGCAGGAGGGTCCCGTGGGTCGGATGTAGTTTGCCCACCTCTGGTCTAGAGGTAGGAAGATGCGTTTTAAAGTCACACTAATGTGCTTCTAGAAGAGTCAAGAAATCCATAGTATTTTCAAGATAGTGTGCAGGGTGAGAGAGGAGATTAAGGGCAGATTTATTAATTTACATCTTGGGGCTTCACATGCTAAAACTGTGGATCGACAGAGTATCTGTGTGCTTTTACAGGGGAGGGAGCAGAGATGCCAAGGTGGAATGGAGGCCCAGGACCTTCAAAAAGGTCACTATCCAGGCCAACTGATGATGTTTGAGTGTTTTCCTTTTACTATATCCAATGCAGTGTTATCCAGGATGCCTCAATGCCCAGCAGAATCACAGTAGGTCAGAATTCCTAGCACTACACAGCAGGACCTGCTGAGGTTAATGTGGGGCAGCAACTGTACAGGACTACAGCTTAGTAGAAGAAATTAAGATCTGAGAAGTGAGGAGAGAAGGGAGTGAAGGTAGGCTGCTGGAAGAAAATTTTGTCCATCAATACTTAAAAAGTAGCACAGTACTGGTGGGCCTGAGCCAGCCCCAAACTGTCTGTTCTCATTATGTTTACCCTTCCATTCACCCCACCAGCCCCTATCAGTCATTAGATCTGAATCAAAGAGAAAGACTACAGAGTGATTTGAAGAAAGCAGAAAGCAAAACCAAATCAAATCAGTGAACCATGGCCATCCGGCACAGACCCCAATTTGCAAGATACAGACAGCCTGTATCTAAAGAGACTGTGGTCTTTTCATGAGCTTTTATTCCATATTAAGCATTAAAGGAAAGCACTTCAAAGAAATTCTAGTCTCTAGTTCCTTCTCTCTTTTAGGTAAGGTAAGTCATCACAAAACTCTAAAGTTAG
Source organism: Dermatemys mawii (assembly GCA_007922305.1). Classification (NCBI taxonomy): domain Eukaryota; kingdom Metazoa; phylum Chordata; order Testudines; family Dermatemydidae; genus Dermatemys; species Dermatemys mawii. The sequence goes on from ML677333.1 coordinate 34,510,160, forward strand.
TTGCGCACTTACACAATGTTTTCACAATTCTGTTGCATGTTTGATATAGTTAATAACCCAACACTTAGTATATTAATACACACAGCAGTGTTTCCTAATCTTTGGGCCAAACTGTATTCTGATAGTGGGAGTTTAAATCAAGTATCTGAGGGAATTTAGGCCTGAGCTTGCAAACATGGGGACAACCGCATATTACACAAGTACATACACACACCTGAAATATGTGACTCTCACAACTATTTGAGATCACAGTTCATTTACATGCTCCCCTACACACACTTGTCCTATCTCACTGACACTTCTGCTTCCCTCACACTCCACAATTCAAATGGAAAGGAGAGGCATTGAATCATTTGGAGAACCTGGTACTGGCAGAGGCAGCACTAGTTAGACTTTAAGCTTCACCATGCTGTATTTTATGAGGGGAAAACTCCCAATTAAAATCTGTGAGGTCGACAGCTTGCCCACTTTCAAGCCGCCCCACTGAAAAACTCACCTCTGCCATAGGTGCATGGACAGTAGAGTAAAGCGATCACCTCCATCAGGCAGATTCAGTGCTGTCTCTCTCCCCAAAACATTTTGAGGTTAGCAGAGGAGCGATGAGCAGCAATCTGAAGGAAACCTTGAAGTATTTAAAATCTGTTCTCTGCACTAAGGAGTCCCTCTGGGGGATGGCTTTCCTTAGTCCTGACACAGTCCTAACATCCAGGTAGATGTTTCCAAACACCTTACTAACACCCCCTGATCACGGGTCTCCAAACTTCGGCCCAAGGGCCGGATCCGGCCCGCGGCTTCAATTTTTCCGGCCCTCCAGCTGAGTAGGCACGCCAAGCAGGCACGTGGAGAAGCCGCCACTGCCTTCGCGAGCTGCTGCCGGCGGCCTCATGTGCAGAGGGGTGAGTGCCCCCATGGCAGCGGCCGGAAGAGTAAAGGGGGGCAGTGGCTAGAGGAGCAAAGGGGGGGATTTCGCATATATTTACATATATTGAATTTTTTCACAGTCACTTCAGCCCGGGAAGCCCCTTCAAAAATCTAATATGGCCCTCGTCTCAAAGTTTGGAGACCCCTGCCCTAGATCAGTGTTGTGGCTTGGAGCATGGTGAGGGCCTCTGGAAGCATACGAATAAGATTTGGAGTTGTGCGTGGGCACAGAGAAAATGGCAGGCGTTGTTCGGGATGGGTGAGGGTGAGGTGTACTCCCAGTGTATATGACCACACTCTCAGAGGCACCATTGAGGCTTTTGTGCTGGGCGGGAAGCACAACCATAATCACATTTCCTCTTTTCTTCTCATGCTTTTATTGTGTGGCTGTGTAGTTTTTTTTGGTTCTCGGATCCATCTGCTTTTGGCTGTCAGCTTCTGGAAGGGTGCATGGCATTGCTAAGCAACCCTAATTCCTCATTAACAGAGACATTTGTTACTGAGCTGCTGCTTTGTAATAAAGGAGAAAGTAGTAGTACTGAGGAAGGTATGACCAGGAGGCATCCTAATCTGGGGCCATGATATGGTATCCTGGTCACATCTCACTACCCACCAGCTTCATTCTGGGCAGGAGTGAAAAGATCAAGCTAAGGAGTGAACCTGGTCGCTGACAGAGTAAGGAGTATATCCGCCAGATGGAAGCAGCATCCATGAAAAGCTGCTGAGTTTTTGCTTCACATCAGAACCTGGTGGGGTGCAGGGAGCTCTGCACACCCCTTAGCTCCTGAAGTGGTTATGAGGAAGGCCGGATTAGGGAAGGAGCACAGGGCTCCTTCTACTTCTGTTGGGGGTGGGGCTGGGAAAGGGAAGCTCCAGAATGCCCCACATGTCTCCAAAGCCCTGCAAGGCACTCCCAGGCAGCTATGCACCCACCTTCTTGAAGCATCCAGATGTATGAACTACCCCCAGAGATCTCCTTGCCTCTCCCCATATCACAGCAGTCTACCTTCGGAATGGACCCAGAGTGCTTAACCACATTGTGTAACCATCATGAAATCAACATGGTTATTCTGTACTATGCACATGAATCCCAGAACTGCATGCCAGTGGCATGCACTAGTCATTTTAAAAACAGGACATTTTGGAGTTGAGTCTGTAGGAAACCGTTGACCACATAATCCTAAATTTGCAGCACAAACTATTTCATACCCTAAACTGGTGTACTCATTTTCAGGCCAGTTTCATTAAGTTTGTGGATTTTTAGAACACGTCCAAAAATGGCTCCAAACATAACACACCTCTTAACACTAACTGCTGCGAGGGCCATTCCATAAGACAAACTTATGAAATAAACGTTCAGCAGATGATTTTACAAGCTTGTGTGAAAAGAACAGCCATAACTGAGTTTTGCACAAACACACTGAATTAACTTTGCAGGAGTCTGAAGTAGGGAAAGCTAGCTAGCAGAAGAGCCAAATGGTTTCTTCGCTCAGGGAAGGAGAGAGCAAGAGCTGAAAGTTAATAAAGTTATTTCCTCATCTTTGAGTGGAACAACCTGTTTTAAGGATTAGTACACTGGCTGCCACCAGGTGTCAGTACAACCTAAAAAATTGCTACTTGTCACCCCTATAACTGATTAGTAAGGTTTTTTATCTATTTCTTAGCATGCACGGACAGTCAGTCATAATAGGTTTGGTACAAGTCAGGAGTCTAGGAGCAATTAGAAAAAGTTAAACTCTTGGAGGAATAGAGTTTCTCAAAGTCTGCCCTTCAATACTATGTGAAAATGATTTACACATTTTCTAGATGTTGAAGGGAAAATATATTTTTTTTAAAACAAAGCTAATTAAATGGCTCACATTTCATCCCATCCTCCTCCACCGTTATCAAAGGCATCAGGAATCAGCATTAGGACTTGCTTCTGGGTAAATTATCCTCTTCTTCCCCTCATTGGTCATCATTGATCTCTTCACTGTGACAACCTATAACACTCATCTTCCCCTGTTCCCCTCCTCCACTGCCCAAAGCCCCAAATGTTTTTGCAGTAACTCTTCTTTCACAAATACCCCCTGAAGCTCCTCAGACTATACTGTTACTTGCCTGCGGGTGTTTACAAAAATAACTAAATATAACTTTCCTCTGAAAGGAGCATTGCATTATTCAGATGGGCACGTACTAACTGTTGTTGTAGCTGTGTCTCCCACATGCCCCTGATTTTCCAGAAGATTTGCAGGAAATGGCTTGACAGGTCTTTCTGGTTAAAATAATATCAGCATAGTTGGAAAGTTCCAGAATTTAGCTTCGGTTAATTCTCTCAACTGGCCACCCAACCATTCTATATAACTATCATTACAATTCAGTCAGGCAAACTGCAGCAAAATATTTTGCTGCATATAGTCTGTCATCAGTAGTTTCTTATGGCTCTTATCTTACAACCTAAAATAATTATATTCAGTTTGTTTCACAGGGCGCTTACAAAGATTATATGGCCTACCTAGAACTTTAATGTACACATTTAAAAAAACCAAAATGCTTAATCTATAGTTAATTGGTCAGTTTTAGAAAGAATTTGCAGATTCAGTGGTTCACACTAGATGTATGGGTTTTGTTTGTTTGTTTATAAACAGAAAATCTTCCTCAAAAGTAAAAGTATTAGTTAAAAAGAATACTAGAACAGAACACACCAAATAAAGAGAATTGGTCAATGAGCCAAAAATACAGGCTAACGGTTTCTAGCTGAACTAGAGCAAAGCCTAGAACCATACAAGGTGTTTATCAATTTCAGATAAAAAGTGTCATTTACGACATCAAGTAATATTCAGGTAATCAAAGTGGGAGATACTGTATGTTAACATATGGCTTGTTTAATGATAAAAGAATGAGCGCCATGAACCTTTGAATTTAAACATGGCTCTGATATCACAGTGATAGTAGCCATGTAAAGAACTAGATTAGACTGAGCTCTGAGACTGACTTGCTGACTTCACCGGAGCTATACGCTTATCTTACCCTTTTTACACATGCCAAGAGAATACTTAATGTAGTGATATTGTGAGAATTCATGTGTGTTGGTAGAGGACTTGGAAAATGAAAAGCAATGACTTATCAATGTCAAGGCTAGATTTTGTATAAATAGGAAAAAGGTCTCTTTGGGCAAATGATTTAAATTCATATTTAGAGCTGTGCTAAAGCCAAGTGTTTCAATATACTGGAGTTTCAAATATACCTCATTGGTATATTTTCATTCATGTGCATATTTTCATGACTCCTAAGTTTTGCCTTACTTTTTTTTTTTTTGGTGGGGTGGGGGCGGGAACGATGCATTGATAGAACCTATAAACCAAACCATATAAATACAGAGGAATTCAGTCTGGAGTATCTCTACCATCTAAAGAGAGGTAAAAGAAACACTGGTGGATCAAACTGGATCCTCCTAGTTCAGAAACAGAAGTGGGAGAGAAATTAGGAGAAGGGGCAAATGACCATCACTCAGAAAATTCCATGGTTGTTCAATCCCACCTTGTCATACCATTCGATAGAGAAGATGGGACTAACAGGACCATGATCAAAGAGAGGAACCCAGTCAGGTTAAGCCAAATGTATCCCAAACTGAAACTCGGTAGCCCCAAGTGTTGATTGATTTTCCGACAATTCACAGGCTGTTATGCTGCCATAACCAAGGCTAAGTGTCCTGTTCACAGAATGGGAATAACCATGCTAATGTTTAAGTGTCTGAGCACGCCTAATGCAAACGAGATGTTCTCAAAAGTCCGTCGAAGATGCTTGCTTACAAGGTTAGAAAGGAAGACAGAATTTCTACTGATAAATGCAACTGAATGCTTACTAAATATGCTAAAAGGACCACAAGGGACTTTCATCTTGTTTGGGGATTAATTGTGAAAGTTTCGGACGTCTATTTCTTATTATGCCTTGAACTGTTAATCTTTATCATGTCTGCCTAGGTTGACTCGTGTTTTGAGATTACAAACTGGAATTGCTGGTTTTTCAGTCTTGTTCCTAAATGAACAAGGACCCTTGAAACTCAAGTTTCTCCCCTCTCTACACTAACTTTTCTTTGAGGATCTCAAATTTGCCATATCCAAACACTTGTGTCTACCATATGTCCTCTACAAACATTTAGCTAACTACTGCAGGTCCTGCCTGCCCCTTTTAAAAAAAATCTCAAATGGCTTTTGATGCATTTCAAATATGTAACAAAAATAAACTCTTCAAAGTTTAAGCATTCTTTCTGCATACTGAAAGAGTCTGAGGTGCACATGATGCAACTTCAGTCTGTCAAACTGCTCTTCAGAAAGTACTAAGAACATTACTAGTATCTAGAGTATGTGACCCAAAAAGCGGTAATGGAATAGTTAACATGCTGTCCACTTCTTTTGCTGTACAGACTATTCTGTATTGTTGAGCTCAAAGACCTTTTATTAGACAGTAATAAAGGAATTCTAGCTTCTATAAAAAGGTAAATGGCAAAGCTTATTTAAAACAAAACAAAAACCTGCTGAAGACCTTGCATCAGTAACAGAATTAGCGCCAACTTGTTTAGTCTCAGAATTTAAAACGGCAGCTTTTCTTTTAAGATTGGCAAAAACCAGTAGCATTCCAGGCTTACCCTACAGACAACAACTTTGCAAACCCTGAACGCACAGATATGTTTTGAGGCAGGTTGTGGTGATGTAAATCAAATGTTTCAGGGCAGACAAAACTCTGAATAAACTGACAGGTGAGCAAAGAAAAAATAGTTTTTTTCAATCATTTAAACAAAACAAGTGCATTAGCTGTTTAATAACAGATAACATGTGCAGGTTTACAGCTACTCAATTATACTTGGGCATAAGCTTTCATGGGCTACAGACCACTTCATCAGATGCATAGAATGGAACATGAGTAAGGAGATTATACACACACAAAAACACAGAACATGAAAAGGTGGATGTTGTCATACCAACTCTAAGAGGCTAATTAATTAAGATGAGCTATTGTCAGCAGAAGAAAACATTTTAGTGGTAATCAGGATGGCCCATGTCAGACAGGTGTGAGTAACAGAAAATAACAGAATGCCACTAGCCATCACCTTCAGCGTCCAACTAAAGCTTGTAACGTACTTCACCCACTAACCAAACTAGATAGGCTACTGAATGAATGCTACTTGCCACAGTCTAGCCTATTAAGCTTTGTTGTGTCGTTGCACTTCAACATTGCACTACTCGTGGGACAGAGCAACTGGGAGTGATGTCAGTGATGCATCTTTTTCCCACTGACCTAGTTCTTCTAGATAAAGATGCACTCAAAAAAGGGACGTTGTCAGCTTGAAATCTCATCTGTTAAAAAAGTTACAAGTAGATTTAAATAATACACCTGTTTACAGTCCCTGTGATGCTTCCTGAAAGACTCTAATAGGACAAAGTGAAATGAACGATAAAGTACCCTCAAAGATACAAAGCAAACAAGATAAAATACAGAAATATTTATCTAATATTTATAAGATTATATGTGTAACAATAATAGGTAAAATGTTTTAAGACAGGAGTGATTTTTAAGTTGATAGGGTCATTTTAATAAAAGGTTTGAAACTGCACTTTGAAGGAAAGATTATATTTAACATTATTTTATCACAGCTTTGGACTTTTAAGAGTTTCATTTTAGTGATAAGCTAAGCAAAAGTGTTTCTGTTCTAAATTGCTACTGAAAAACCTCAGGCTTCCAAAAAAGCAAGATCTAATAAGCAACAAATACAGAACTTTTTTGGAAATTTCAGACTTGAAATTGAGGGAATTTTTTTTACAGATATATCATTTTAACTCTTAGTAATCTGTAAACAATCTTCAAAAAATAACTCTCCAGTGCAGATTCTTATTCTCCTCATCAGACATTCCAATTAAAGTTTCTTTACAGGTATTTCTATGATATCCATCACCATAGTATCTGACTGCCTAAAAGGTCAAGTTATTCATCTGTGTAAAACAACACTAGTTAAGGGACACAAATAAGTGCCATTTCAGCTGAAAGAAGGGGAGGCTTAAATCCCAGTACCATTTTATCTGATTCCTCCCAATGTAAAAGTTCAGGTAAATACTCTAGTTCTGGTTTTGGCATGCATGCAGGGACAGTACTTTTCACAACCCACTTTGTTTTAACAGCATTACATCTATTTTAATATTACATTTAATCAAATTCTATTTCTTTTAGTTTTCTCACTCCTTCGCCAAATTAGCAGATTAGTGCTGAAGCAGGCAAAGAACATGTGGTTTCTCCCACTCATTAACATCAGACACATTGTGGGAAGATTCCAAGTCTTTTTTTCCCTGGTAGAGAATACAGCTTCTGTAGATGTGAACAATCTTGAGCAAGAGCTTATACTCATCAGCTCATTTCCTTTGTTGGAAGGGAGTTTCCCAACTAATTCTCTGCACAAACAGAGTCATGGAGCCAGCTCATATATACTCTGTTTACAGAGACGGCAATATCACTGATATGACAGTTTCAGAGAACTGATACTTGGTAACAAGGGACTTGTAGCAAAAGAGAGTCATCACTAAAGAGTATACCATACATTAGAGCAAAGATGTATATATTTTAGTTACTTAAATAAATAGCCTATATAAAACTATATCCCCTTGACTCTAGTAGTGTTTGTTTAAGTAGAGAAATTTTAAAAACTCCTGATTTGGATCCAGTTCTGACTCCATGCCCCCACCCTCCCTTTTCCTCCTGCCTGAACACACACAATAGAACATGCCCATATGATAGCAACATAAAACAAGGGAGAATTTTTTGAAATGAGACTGGGACACTTAATATTTTCATGGATTGAAAGTTTTGGCAGTGGGAGACAGGGTAACAAATATTTAATAAAATACTGTGTTCTTCCTATATATGCTTTGGCAATTCTATTTGTTTAATCAGCAATTGACCCTTCCCCATCTAGTGAACTGCTAAAGATTGGCTTCTTTATGTTAACGAAATGAAACAATACAGTAGTTCACATCATGGATAGTATATGCTGTACCCCAATCTTAGACAAATAAATAAATAAAATTATAATTCTAGAACAGGACACTTCAATTTAACTCTTTCAGTGCTGCATAATTTATTTGAATAGCAACTTTTGAAAAAGCCAGTCCAATAGTCAACTTTTAAAGCTAGGTGCTGTTTTAATCATGTGGCTACTGAACTGAATCCAAGACATTAGTGGTAGAAAGTTATAAACTTTATTTTGATTGCATAAAATAAGTTGTTCTAGTATTCTTAGCAGAATTACAGTATAGACACACATATATTTGTCATTTTCTCTAGCAGTTCTGCCTTCTAGACAGCATGCAGCAAAGAACCATCAGTCATGGACAATATAAATTCCCAGCTTCACCCAAGAAGCTGAAAGGAAGAAACTAAGTGTTAACTGCTGAAGATCGGGGCAGACAGGGACAGGTTCTGGCACATGGAATTTTTGTGAGCCAATGCCATGGCAATGGAAGCAAAACAAAACCATGTCTCTTCCATCATAGTAATTGCTAAATCAAATCTTGCTTCTACTGTTCTGGAGTATGAGTCATCTTGTTAAAATGAACTGATTCCATTCACCTCCAGAATCTGGCATGTCCCATTACAACCATTAATTGAGCTAGCTTCTCAGATAAGTAACCTGCACCCAAGAAAGCCTTTAAGACAACAAATACCATACAATGGATTTAGGCCTGACAATACAACATTTTCCTCTCTCAGCTTGGCCCATTTCATATCATCAGAACATCTCAGAAGCACTGCAGAACAATCAAACAACTAACTGTCACTGTTTCATGCTCTGCCTGGCTAAAATTGAGACCATCCAGCCAGTATTCAAAAGCCATTACTTGATGTAAATAACCTACTCAACTACTTCACTGTATTAACCTCCTGAGCAAGCAAAGAAAGAAGCCTGGCAAGAGTTGTAGGGATGCAGACAAGTACTTCCTTTACGGAGGATTTTTTGATCAGTGCTGCAGTTCCAGAGTTCTTACCAGGACCCAACTGCTGGGTTTATCAAAGGGTCAACACTACACTAATTTAAAGCCACTGTGCTGGCATACAAATTGAAGGAGGCATTGACGGAAGGTGTCAGCAAGAAGTCTGTAGACTACGTGGAGTTTCCACAATGGACTTCTCATCTTTGTTTCACTTCCGCCCTCTCCCTTTCCCCCTCCACTCCCAATCCCATCTTCCTTTTCCTCTTAGTGAATCTAATAAGAGAGAAAGAAGAAAAGAAAGTTGCAATTTCTTGGAACAGAAGACCAAGGACTCCAATTCTCTAGCTTTAATGAGAGAGAAATAAAACCCCAAGATGAACGGTGAGGAATGGATATTTAGAGTCTCCCATGACTGACACTTTTGCCTCTTGGTAGGACAGGGCTACAACATCATTCACTGGAATTACTGGAGATCAGGATAAGAGAACATACACTAAATAAGCGGTCACCACAATTAGCACTATTGTTAGCAGAAGGAAACACTCAAATCCAAGAGGCACAGTAGCTTACCTATACTATCCCTCCACAATGCAGAAAATTCTGCCCAACTGCTGCTCATTCTGAAGATAGAGAATTTTGTTCTCCAGAGCTGCTGAAGTGGCACCTTTCACAAGCATAACAATAGCTTTAAAACAAAAAAGTAGCAAATTGTTCTCATATAGCAGTTGGAGGTAAACTTCAGGGCTAAAATGACTGTTAAATGAGGTTCAGAAAGATATTCATAATCCACACAAAGTGACCTCTGAGGGGGCATTTAGCACAAAAAGTTATCTAGCTTTCGAAAAGTTCCCCAATTCACCGCCTCTCTAATCATATAATCCCCATTGCTCAGTGAAGATCTCCCACAAGCTATCATTTTAGGATATCAAATGTCAGACGGTTTGCAACCCACATTTTTTCAGTTTGCCCTTTGTATGACATACATAGGGATCCAATTCTGTTACCACCTCAAGTAATGATCCCCTGAATCAAGAGAAGTCGAACAGTATACAGAACACAAGCAAGGTTTTTGGAAGACTTTGCCATAGGATATCCAACAAGCACACCATTCAACTGTCAACAAAAACAGAACAATAATATCTATATACATTGGCTACCTTTGCTGTGGACAGTCGGTGGACAGTTTCCAACAAGCTTCCCAATCCTAAACATGAAAGATTGCCAACTGCCCTCTCAGAAAAAAGAAAGGAAAGTTATTTCCACCAAAGCAAGGACAAGAAACTAGAGCAACATATCAGGGTATGAGGCCAGCTATTTATGTCTCTGAACCTGTCATTCCTTTGTAAGAGTTAGTAAATTGCAAATTTCAGTCTAATCAGGGAGATGACTTACATTATACTGATACAAGACTACGATATTTATACTTTCAGACAACCTTTTCAGTAAGTGACTGCAATTCAGTGCTGGCACAATGTGTTTTCTAGAATATGATGTTACAGCCTGATATGGTGCACGATCACCTTAGCACAGACAGTTTCTGCTCATAAACTGCAATATCTTTTTTTTAAAAAAAAAAAAGAGTAGAAAAGGCTATTTAGAAATTGTGGTTAATAAAATAAGTTTAAAGAGGCAAAAATGCTTGAATCTTTTAAAAAGAAAGAAAAAAAATCACCGTATTCACACATTAGAAGCTGAACTATATAATCCCATTAACAGCTGCTGAATCTCATTAAGGACACTAGACGCAAAGATACTTCACCAGTGAAAACAGACAGCAGACAATCAATTTACAGATCCAGTTAGAGTACTTGCTTGTTTTACAGCTTTCATGGAAAAGAAAGCATCTCTGTGTACAATCACCTTATCCGGTAATTCAACACAGCTAACAAGTGTAGTTTGCCATCTGTTTAGAAAGGTTTTCTTCTGTAAAAGAAACTCTTAAAATTTAGTGCAGAACAGTAGTTACAATAGTTCTAAATGTCAAATTGCATGCTAAGTATCTGTACAAGGACTTTAAGCACCAAATACCATACCCACAATCACAAACCTTTCAAAAAGAGTACATTTTAATTCAATTTAATCAGTATGTCTAGCACTGAAGCCAATGGGAGCTGCAGACACTCAGCACCATCTGAAAGTCATGTGTGAGGATGGGAGTGGGGTACACAAAAGGAGTAGACACTTTTGAAAGTTATGGCATTAGCGACTTTTGCAATATTAAACAAAGAGCCTATGGTGGAAAACATTCTAATCAACATAACCAAGACAAATGGAACAAGAGCCCCATAAAAGAGTGGCCTGAAAAGCTGCAAGATGTGTGTAGCTTTTTAGAAATTGAGCCCAATTAACACCATTCAAGAACAAAAGAACTTACCATAGTTTTTCTGCCTTCACCATTAGCTAAAAAAAATTGGCTTCTCTGCAATGGGTTTTCAACCTGCTTGCTGTTTAGGGGCACAACCAGCCCTGTTAGCAACAAAGCAGCAGTGACCCAGTTACTGACAAACCATGCATTATGAAATAAGTTACTTCTATAAGCAGCAGTGTGGAAGAGATCAGAGATACTAAAAAATGTTTTTATTAAAAAAATTGTCAAAGCATGTGTCCTCTTCCTCCTGGTTCTACCAATATTGCCCCATATTATACGAAATTATATAAGGTGAGGCAGATTTGTGAACCTTCCTACGACAAAGAAAGGAAATGTGCAGGTAAACAGGGATAAATTTTCATGTTTTCTGTGCAGAAAGGTGCACAGATCCTTTATGATAGGATTTGATCAGTAGTGTATAGCCAGAGAGCTGTTAGATAAGAAAAAAATCCCCACATATTATGCATTATTATTTACAATTGGTCTCTCCGATCAATGAGGTTCCACAGTGTAGCATGCTTCTTCCCCGAACAGCATCTCTCTCATACACATACACCCCTATGTTGCAAATCTTTGTTTTGTGAAAAGCATGGACAAAGCATGAAACACCTTCCTTCCATGCTTCCTCACACAATGCATAAAGTCTTTCTATAAAGATAGTTGCCATGGCTCTGACTTTGAAGCAGGGGAGTCAGATATCTTGTTTTACAGGCTTCCAGTGTGCTCCATTTGATCCATCTTGACACTAAAAACACTTGAGACTTCTTGCTTTGGGCTGCTGGATTGTATAAGACATTTCGGCAAGTTTGTGTGTTCTATAATGGATCTTGAGAACCCTGTGGACATTTAGCATATGGCAGAGACTTTTTGAGCCATGTAATAGTTTCAGAGAAAAAATTCAGCATTAACTCTTGTATAAAAATGTTCAACTTGGGAATTAAGGCCAAATTAGCTCTGATCACTACTTTTTTTTTTTTGTTAAGTGTCCGTACTATAGATCTATGGACAGAATCCTGAGTCTGACATCTTTCTGGCTGAAATCATGATTATGAGGAAAGTTACTTGGAAAAGTAGCCACACTGATGTCTCAGGATTGATGTTATGACTAGATGTCAATTCACTGACAATGGACATGCCTGCTCTAATGTAAGATACCATCCCAAATGCTTGTGATGGTGATGAGCCATGATATAGCACAGAACTAGAAGGTGTGCATTGGTGGTGGAGTGCATTTCCTGGAGCAAGTTTACATGGGCTTCAAGGTTTGTAGTTAGGCGGACGTACATATCCACTTTCACCACTGATTTCCCCTCAATATTAAAATGTAGCATCTTGAGAATCACCCCCAGTGCTAGAGTTTGCAGCGCTGGTCCTGAAAGGAGTCCCCTTGGAGGGTGGCTCTTCCAGGCTGAATGTCACTTAAAATGGGAGCATGTGTTCCACACCTCTATTTTCATTTCATTTTGTGCTACTCAGAGGGGACACCCTGATAAGTGAGTAGACAAGCTTCAGGGTTGTGTTGTATGCACCAAAGGAGGATTGATTGGAGACTCCCCTCCCCCTCAAGCAACTTTCTTCATGTCTAGGTATAGTGAGATTCATCTTCTTCTGACAGTTGTCAACAGCACATAGCTGCCACCTTCACTTTACAGGTCTCAAGTTTAATATCTGTAGTCAGATTGTCTTGTAGGAATTCCAGGATGTGTCTGACACTGGACTTAATGGAGACTACATTATGGACCTTGTCAAACATCAGGATCATCGGTCACGTCCTACAGTATGTGCTGTGGAACAACTTCTTTACAGATGCTTATTAGGTGACGAGTTTGCTAAGTCCCCCTTCATATGAATGTTCTCCTTTCAAATCCCATGCAGCTGGGGTCAGCATGCAGCCATGATGCAGGATCAGACCCTATGGGCGGGGGGAGGAGGGGAGGAAGAGAGAGTGTGTGTGCAAGTGAGCACAATTCCTGCATGGGAAGTCAAGATGCCAACTTCCTCAGGTCAGAATTAGAATCTCTTCAGTCAGCAAGGGGCTATCAACATCACTCTCCTTCCCAATCTTCAGAATGTATGGATATTTATGAGAGATTTTGGACAACTCTGAGAGAGTGCATCTGTTACCATTTTTTTGGTCCTGTCTTTTTGAGAAGAACCTATACATCATAGCTAAATCAACTGTTGCATTGCCAAGAGTTGACTAGAAGTCTGATCACTTGTGATAGATTGGGCTTGATCAATCACCTGTTTGAGCCAAACTGTCTTGACATCGAGCTTCCCTTTTATGTGGAAGACATGAAGCAATAAGAAACTGTCTTCTCCAGGGAGCAGCTTTTTGCTGTAGAGCTGAAGAAGTGGTTTCTCCAGGCTTTTTTGTTTTAAAGCATGGTAGATGTGTCACCCATCATGATTGGGATCCTGTTGTTATGCAATGTGGGAACAGCTATACTCCAAGGCCATTTCATACTCGTCTGAGTTCTGGCCAATGTATGCTGTCTTCTCCCATGTCTTGAAGAGGTTCCATGTACAGATCTCCCTTTTGCAGGTTCCTCACAGCTGCTTAGATTGACATCTGTCATGGTCTGTATTGCTTAAAAAAATCTGATGTTCTTGTCAGATACCAACTGTCCTTCATCCATCACTCTCTGTGGTATTTCAAACTAGACAGTTGAGTCTGATAGTGTGTATGTGGTAACACAATGAGGACATTTTTAAGGGCCTCATGTAAGTCTATACACAATAGCATCATTCCAAGAAGGACACCCATGTTTGAACCACGGATTCTGTGGAGTCCAGGATATCCATGATTGTGACCTTCAGCCTCCATACACTGTTTAGTTTTTACATATAATTAAATATACTGTCAGTTTCTTCAGGCAGTTTATTGTACAGCTACAATGTGATTTGGCAATGAAATGACTACAGAAAGTGTGTCTAACTGATGCAGCATCAAGGGCCACACCAGCTTGCTAGAATTTTAGGGCTCTATCGTACCTGTTAGGGAAATGCAATATAATGAAGAAACAGGACCTGTACTAAGTTTCATGCTACATACTGCTTTTCTTGCTCTTTAGTCCTGTCTCTTTACTTTCCCCTCGTTCATTCTAAGTATTTATCATCGCTCTCCTCACTTTGAAAATCACTTTTTTTCATTCTTTCTTGCCTTTAACTTCCCTTCTTTTCTTCTTGTCTTGATCTCCAATCTCAGATCTTATCTTTGTTAGCTTTTCTCACCTCCAGTTTCCCATTGTTAACTCCAGCACAGCTCTACCAGTGCAAATGTTGGTTTAGATGACCATAGTTGGCTAGTCTATGACTGGTGGCTAGAATACACTTGGTCCTAACACCATTGCTATCACCAGGACAGTTCCAACCATGGGAAATTTTAGAGGAAGATACATCCTATATGTTCTTTGCACCTCCCTCTGGATTCTCCCACTGACTATGTTCTGAGACTGGATTCCCAGAGAAATGTTTAAGTTCTGGCTGCCCACAGGTTTTCTGTCTGTTGGCCACATTATACCTGCTTACTGAATTCAGGCTGTAGGCCCACTAGTTATTCTCCAAGGCCAGAACAACAAAGCTGCTAGCACACTTTTGGTGCTATAGAACAGTTTTACAAGACGACAAAAAAAAATAATAAAGGAATCTACCTGGAGATTTGGTGTTCTTTGCTGCTCATTTAACAATTGTCTGAATTACTCTCACATCTATAACCCAATTCTTACAGCCTGAACAGAAATTGCAAGCAAGGAAACCATCCAGGGTTTAAAAGTGTCTCTACAGCTGTTTATTACACGTAAGTCACTTAATATGAATATTTTAAGACTTCCGCTATGTTTCCATGTGTAGGCAACCGAGATCTTGTATGCATATGTTCCAGGCCTACTGAAAACAGAAGAGCTTTCACTAAGGTTTTAAATTTTGGCAGGCAGCATCATCTCCATATTCTATCTTGCCAAATTTCATTTGGACTTCACTGGACATACCTACTTTTTCAAAACACTCAAGGAAGAAGAAACATTTGTTACTGCAGAGAACTTGGCTTACTCTGAAGATCTGAAACTGTGCTTCAAAAATGAATCAGAAGATTGATTTTGGAATTTGATTCACCTACTCTGACCTCACTGTTTCACTGCCAATATCTAGAAGCATTGGAGAGCATTTAAATAAATTAAACTATGCCAGAACTTGAAAGTTCAAACTAGACTATTCAATAATCTCTAAGTGGGACAATTAAAAAAATATTGATTTTATATGGATAAAACACGCTTTCTTCAGTATTATGACTCAGCTCAAGTCAAGTAAGGGCCAGAACTGTATCTGTTAGAAGAAGGCAACAGTTAGGACATCTTAAAATGACTCATTTCCCCAGGATAGGCTCATGAGAGCCTCAAGAATGACTTCTGAAAACCCCAGAATACTGCCAAGATTTTCATGACTGACATGATTTTGGGTGCTCAACTGGAGACTCCTTAAAGAGGCCTGATTTTCAGAAAGCATTGAGCACCCAATCGCTGAAAAATTAGGAGCCTTGAAGATATCTTTAGTTGGACACCCAAAATCACTGGTTGCTTTTTAAGATCTTGGCCTACGTTTTTCAGTCCTAAGCTATGCAAATCTCAATTTTCACCATCATACTCAAAAACTCAAACTGCTTTTGCTCAAAAACTTTAGAAACAAACCTCATTTTCATCATGACAGATGAAAAATGAGCAACTCAGAAATAGTAGGTTAGAGTCAAAATGTTTAAACAACCTTACTGATACTGCATTAAGTGGAGAGGACCACTTGTAGTGTTTGTGCAATAAGTCAATCCTTCTCCCTCCAATCCTACTTCTACCTTCATGGTCTTCTGACAATCCTATCTTCTTTCCGGTTTCCTCCGCCTCCCACCACCTTGATCTTCAATCATAGAGGAGTTACCATATAATCAAAGCTCTGGCCCACCTAGTCTTTTATCTTGTCCATGACAGTAGCCAGTACCAAATGTTTTTCAGAAAGATGGGGGAGGGAGGGGTGGCCACAGTAGACAGAAGTGGGAGTTTCCTCCTAGTGTAGTTAGAGATTTGCTTAAATCCTGAACCATGGGGTTTTATATCCCTTCTAAAACTTCTACTATAACCCTGGAAATTCTTATTATACATGTAAGTGTTCAGTCCTCCTCCCAACTGGACCCTCAATCTCACCTTCCTTTTCAAATTATTTTTCAAACCGTTCAGGGGTCGGCAACCTTTCAGAAGTGGTGTGCTGAGCCTTCATTTATTCACTTTAAGGTTTCACGTGCCAGTAATACATTTAAACATTTTGAGAAGGTCTCTTTCTATAAGTCTATTATATGTAACTAAACTATTGTTGTATGTAAAGTAAATAAGCTTTTTAAAATGTTTAAGAAGATTCATTTAAAATTAAATTAAAATGAAGAGCCCCCCAGACTGGTGGCCAGGATTTTCAGTGCCACTGAAAATCAGCTAGTGTGCTGCCTTTGGCATGCATGCCATAGGTTGCCTACTGTTGGTTTATATCACACTGAAGAAAAGTGGAGGACTGGGGAAAACTGACCTGCCAAATTAAGCAGTGGGGGAAGGACTGGATTTAGGAAGAAAATAATCTTAGAAAAATCTGTGCCTTATTTTCTTGCTAGAAAAGGGGCACCTATATAATCCTTGACAAGTTGCCCTATAGGCCATGAAGTTTTATCCTTTCTGCTGCCATTGCTTTAAATACATGCTGGGTTTTATGGGAAGGGGAAGCCCCTCAGAAGCGTTCAGGAGTGAAAACGGACAGCGTACATGCACATTCCACTGAAAGGAATGGAGAGTTCATGTTTCTAGTATTTCTAAGGGTATGTCTTCACTACCCGCCAGATCGGCGGGTAGCGATCAATCTATCAAAGATCGATTTTCTCACGTCTAATGTAGACGCGATAAATCAATCCCCGATCGCTTCTGCCTCTCGTCATGGTGGATTACGAGAGTTGAAGGCAGAGCGGAGTCGATGGGGGTGTGGTGGCAGTCAACCCTGCGCTGTGAGGACGCGAGGTAAGTCGACCTAAGATACGTCGACTTCAGCTATGCTATTGTCATAGTTCAAGTTGCGTATCTTAGGTCGACTCCCCCCACAGCGTAGACCAGGGCTCAGACTCAGGCAGACAGTATTGCATTAATTTACATTAATGGAAGGGGTTTGTTTGTTTGGTAAATGTGCTGAAACTGATGAACAAGCCCACCTACTTGTCAAGGAAAGACAAGGTAAATGCATTTGTCAAGCTCCAAAGTAGCATAATCTGTTCATCACCTACCCGCCTTCCACTATTTTTTTTTTTGTAATTCTGTAGAGCCATACCTGAATTTAGTGTCCCACTCACTACAGTTAGGAGAATTAAGTATATCAGTAAATTTGTCAAAGTATGATTTCTTTTTTGTATTTTAGATTGGTATATATAAGAATTCTCAGACGGTTGTAAGTCTACATTACTGTTAGTATAAGATCTGAAAATCTTTAAATAGTGTGACATTTTACATTTTAATGTTTAGCACCTAACATTTCTGTATTCTTATTCACTCCTATAAATCTTAATCACATCAGATATGCAAGGAAGCTTTACAATTACATAATATCCATAATATTTCATTCTGTAAAATCCCTTGTATGCCCAGAATTTTTGGTCTATAATACACTCCAGCCCCTGTATTATGCTGTTGGCATACAGGGTGACCAAATGTCCTGATTTTATAGACCAATTTTGGGATCTTTTTCTTATACAGGGTCCTATTACCCCACTACCCCTGCCCCGATTTTTCACACTTGCTGTCTGGTCATCCTATTGGCACACTGGTAAGTTATCTTGTTCCAGAAGAACAGAAAGTGTTTTACTGTTCTTCATGGAGACAAACTAAATGTACCAGTTAATTTAAAAAACCACATCATTTGTTAATGATGCAATGAATGCCTAACCAAACAAAAACAACTTCAGGTATATTTGGAAAGTTTGTATTTGTTACTATAACTATATCTCATTCATAACTCTATAACCCTGAGTTTGTAATAAGCAATTTTAACACAAGATGAAATGGAGTAGCATTATAAAAAAAAATCAAGTGACCAGAGAATTGTGTTAGGAGTTTATAAAATACTGTTATAGCTATGCTGCCATTTTTTGTAATTACTGTTTCCACCTCTTCTTGTAAAACAGGAGAGGTAGACAGTTTTACTAACAATGGCAGCATACATTGAAAAAATCTAATCATGATATCACAGTATAATTGAAACTCTGGTAAGAAGTTACTAATTCCAGTCTCATGGCATATGGAGGACAATGACATTAGAAGACAGCAAGTGTGCCTGGACCCTTAAGTGGGATATGCATGGGAAGCTTGGGGGAGAAATCTCTAAATGCCAGCCAAAATTCTTTGAGAACAGAGTAATCTTCTTTAAGAATTTTACATGTAACCCTTCTGCCCATCAGAGTTGGCAGCAACAAGGGCCGGGTTCAGTATCCAGGGGTTCCATTCCAATAGCACAATACAAAAACCGGCTCGAGCCCCCACCCAGTGACCTGGGACAACCATATACCACCCCTCTGGGCGTCTGTAACAGACAATACTTCCCCTCTCGCAAGCACAGAGTCTGAGTGTACCAAAGCCTTTTAATAACAGGGAGAAACAATGTGGCATTATATTGGGGAAACACCACAAACAAGGTTAATAAGCCAAACCATGAACCAGAAGCCCTCCTCCCAGCAAATAGGCCGTGGCCTTCCCTTTGGCTCTTGAGTTCCACAACCCCAAAAAGTCACTCAATAGTCCCAAAAGTCCAGCAGCCCAAGAGTCTCTGTTCTGTGTCAGTGCAGAATTCAAAAGTCAATTGGAACAGTCTTACTTCCCAGCCTGGGTGGAAATGGAGGGTAGGGCACGGGGCACCTTACGTGGTCCGAGGCCAACTGCGCCGCCTCTCCGTGGGGTTCCGCTGCAGCCCTCACCGCAATCCGCTCTGCTCTGCTCGCCGACACTCGAACTGCTCTACAGTGCCAGTCACTCCGCTAGCCGTCCTGCTAGCCGACACATGGACAGCTCTGCGGTGCCAGTCACTCCGTCAGCAGCACAAACGGCTCCGCTAGCCGACACACGGACTGCTCTGCTGTGCCAGCCACTCCGCCAGCAGCACCAACTACTCCGCTAGCCGTCCTGCTAGCCGACACAC